>VWZN01019884.1:280307-295764 GCA_013396955.1 Regulus satrapa | reverse complement strand
TTGATGTGTGTTCAAACGTGTGTTCCCCCCCCCCCCCCCCCCATTGTTTTAATTGTATCCGTACTCTGATCTTGCCCTAATTTGATGATAATTGATTATTGCAGTGGTGCTATTCTTTCAGCAGAGAAATAGGCCACACGGTTTTAACCTTTGGGAACCACACAGACACTCAGATATTTCAAAGATTATATTTTACAGATGTGATCTGACAAGGAAGTGATCTATTACTGAAGTGCATTTGTTTATGTAGAGATGTAGCAGCCTTGCTCACCATGTGATGCTCAAGGTATGCATGACAAAATGTAAAATGTAATTAGGTGAATTTTATTTAGCTCTCAATGAGGGTTTCTTTACCAAAATATCTCTGGTATGATCACCTCTGGTGATCATCTTTGTTTTACATCTTGTTGGTACATTGCACCTGAATGATACAGATCTCCCACACCACTGGATTTTGGAAAAGTTTGTGGAAAGTTACTGTTACTAAGTATAACAGTAATAGTGTAACTAAGTAAACATAATAACAATAATAATATATTTTTCATGATGGGAGAGAGTTTGTAATTATTAACTTCTATTAGTTCAACTCTGCTTTTCCATTAGGACACTAAATGACTTCTTTACACATCTGATTTCTTTCCTCTACATTAATTTTAGCTTCTTTTATGTGCATAACCTCTGCATCTGTTTTTTTCAACAACATTCACAGGAACAGAAGGAAAGGTTTTAGGTGATCCTTTGAAATGCCCACAGGGGTGAATGCAGGGACAATGCAAATGTTTGTCTTTCACTTGCATGTATTGCAGCAGCAAAACTTGACCTTCTTTTAAAATGCAAACAGCAGTTGTAGACTCCCAAGCTGTCAGGGAATCTTTGGAATATGATTATACATCTTTGCAATACAGCCCATTAGATTTTAGAATTTCTAGTTTCACATTAGAGCACATTTCTTCCCAGAAGGCTTCTACCCCCAAATAACAACTTCCATACACTGAGGCTACAGAAATTTCATATTCTGTCCCAACCTACAGATTGATAAGTCTGAACAGTGTCTGAAGCATAGCTTAATAAAAACAGCAGTTGCACAACAATGTGGCTTTTGGCCCTGATAAAAAGGTGATAAATTTTCCGAGTCAGTAGTGGTTATTTGTGTCCAATGCACATGGATGAGCTATTTGTGCTTCATAGAGCAGTATGTTTATCCAGAGCAGGTCTTTTATTGCTGTAAAGAACTCCAGATCAGCAGGTACACCAGAGAAAGAAAACATGCAGCTGCAAATCTGACTGTAGCTGTAGGAGTAAGGTTGGACTATTTCACACCCAGGGACAAACAGAGCAGAAGCTGGCTGTGGCCTCTTGCCTCTCTCTCCATAGAGACACCTCAGTACTTCTGTTTCCTTCTTCAGGCTTGGCTGTGGGTTATGAAGATGATGTTTGCAGGGATAAATGCCTGATCCTGCACCCAGCTGGATGAATGTGAATCAGGAGCAGCTCAGGAGGACTGTTCTGGCTGAAAGCAGATGGAGGCCCCTAAAGACCTCACTCAACAGCTGGATTAGAAGAGGCCAGGAGTCCTCCAAGGTGCCTGGCAAAGATTGAACACCTCCCTCTGACTCACCTCGTTTACCGCAGTTGCCAGTGTGGTTGTCAGTGACCTGCATCGTTTGCTGATCTGTGGGAACCTGCAGCACATTCCTGCTTTGAAATGCTGCCTGCATGAGTGACATCATCCTTGCAGGAAGGAATGTTAACTCCTGTGCAGCATCTGGGCAGCTGTTGGTGCCTGAGCTGACCGCGCTGAGAATTTCACTGTTTCACGTGATACACTGTTAACTGAGCTCCCATAGGGGCACCATGGCCTGTGGAAACAAACTTCCTACCCTATAGCCCCCAAGGTTATCTTTCTACTTATCTGGAATAATTGATAAATCAGTTATGCATCAACATAGCTCATAAGCAAGCTCTAATTTCTGGAAGTAGTCCGAGGAAAAGGCTTCAATTTTGGAGAAGTGCCTCTGTGTAGAGTTGATACACCCAATTTGCTGCTCCTCTGACTCTCAAGGACACATACCTGGAGTCTCTGGAGAGATTTGATTTTGCCTTAGTTTGTTTTTGGAGAGGTTGCCTAGTCCAGCAGACAGAGCACAGGATGCAAAGCCAGGAGTCCTAGGCTTTTCCCTGCTCTGCAACCTCAGAGTTTTGTCTCATGTCTCTTCCCCTTAGTATTGTTACTTTTGATTAACTTCTACTTTGAAACGTAGTCTTTACGTTTAGGTCTTGCTATTCAGAGGTCATATCAGTGTTCGGCAGTTAATGCTGCTTGAGTGTTTGGCAGATATGAAATCGCATATTCTCAGAGGCAGGGATTATGAGGCCAAGAGGGATGGTTGCTCATCAAGACTGTGACCTATTTATTAGAGGTGGGCCCAAATCTAGACACTGGATCAAAACCACCCAAACTCTGGGGAAGCTCAGTTCTGAATTCAGATCTGGGTTTGAGCTCTGTAAACACCAGGAAGACAAACCAATTATTTTGGGGAAAATCATATATATAGATATGATGATATATAGGCAAAGTTTGAATCCAGAACTGGACCTTGTTCTGAGCTGTCCCAACCACTATAAATGGGCTTTCCATATCTCCAGTTACATAACTCCAGAAATTAATTTTCTCTAGCAAGGCTTCCACACCAGCACAGAACATTGCCCTCCACAAGGTTACAGCGGCAAGTTGTCAGAGAATTTGATCCTCAGGATGCTGGTAGAAACCTGGAAAAGCTCCAATACCTTTTGTGCTGGAGATTAGGATCTAGTTTACTGTGCCTCTCTCCTGCTGTCTTTTTGTATCTCCTGATTTTAGTAAACAAGAGGGGAAGGAGAGAAAAGGAAGGAATTCATCACAGGCTTTGAATGATGCAAACAGTTTAATTAGGAAGTAATGTTAGATACAGTTTCCCTTCCTTTGCTGTTCTCCAGGCAGGATGCATCCTTAACAAACAATAATAAAACTGGGGATTACAAAGCCTTTGCAGGCATTGCAGCCAAGTGGCCACACAGGAAAGTGATACAGGGCAGGCGCTTGTGTAACGTGAGTGGAAGTTATTCAACATTCCTTGAGGAAGCACAGCACCAGCTCAGCTCAGTATCAAGACAAATATTCCTGTCAAGCTGAAAGGGAAGATAATGCTAGTTGCCATTTTGTATTGTTTCTCTTTGTGAAGTTTTGCTGAATTTGCTCTCCGGAGCCTGGCTTCAAAATAACAGCACAACTAAAAATAACCTCACATTTGGGCCTTCAAATGTCTCCATGACACAAGGTCAAACAATAATGGGCATTTCCTACTCTATAACCTTTGTAGCAGGCAGAAGGAAAAGTGTTCAAAAGAGGCATTGCTGCAGGGGTCAATCTGAAACATCTGACCCTGAACTGGTTTAGTTCCTAAATTCTCCATCCAGGAGAAGGTCTGTGGAAGGCTGTGAGACACCAGTTTTCTGTAAGCTGAATTTCCCTCTGTGCTATTTATAACTGTCCTGATGTTTCACTGTGTAATAGCAGTGTTTGCAAATGCCTCTGCAATTAAAGCCTCACCAGCTGGGCTCTGGGAACCAGGTCCTGGAAAACAGAGCCCATGATGCAGAAAGGCCTCATCAGGATGAAGAGTTTTGGTCTGTAAATTGCTGATATCCACTGGAGTGGTTGGGAGTCAGAATGCCTGTGGTCTGGTCCACAGTCCTGCTGTTGTGCTGGGTGGAGGTTAGAAACTCACTGCACTTGTGAACCTCAGTTTACCACCACGATCGCTGAAATGATGGGAAATCTCTCTTAAATGCACATTTCCCATAATATTGCACTGAGTGTCTTTGGAATTGAAAAGGCATTGAGGAGTCATTCTGTTCTTCTCTTTTGGGGATCCATACCACATATATTTTTCATACACTGGTCTTTCATCAGAAATTAATTGCAAGAAGAATACTCTGTTATACCCTCATCAGTACATTCAGTGTTCAATAGCTCTGGTATTTTCAAGTGGTTCCTGTGCTTCCTCAATAAAATATTCCTGTTTTCCTGTTTCTGACCATGGAAAAAGTGAATTCAAGGATGATATTAAACAATAAACCTAAAATACTGATCTTTCCCCCCCTCTCTGTACAGAGGTCTCTTGAAATGGAAAATATTTTCTGCCCGTGCTCTCTCTTTAATCTTTGAGTACTGAATTTCTTGGTTCCCTCAATATATGCACAAGCCTAACTCCCCAGTCTGCCCACAGCTCCTGCCTTTGAGCCCTCCAGAGGCTCTACCTTCAACCTAATCTTTTACTTTGGAGACCCTGCCTGACTTGGAGATGCTCTTCCCCCTTGGCTTCTCATAAAAGTGATTCTTCCCACTCATTTTCTTTTGTGTTTCCATGCTGCTTCATCTGGAATGCAAATATGTACCAGGAGCCCAACCTTCCTCTGAATTCCCCAGTATCACATAAAGGGTGTCAGAATTGGTTTTCAGTGGATAACAAAGTCTTTTACTAACTGACATTTTTTCTAAAATGTGTTGTAAAATCTGCATGGCTTCATCTTTTGCATGAAAAACTAAGAAACCAAACCATGAAATTTTTCTGGACCAGAAGGAAGAAAAAACCTGAGCAAACCAACAAACAAATCCTTGAGGCTTGGAGGGTTATTTTCTTCTCCAAACCAACATTTCTTCTCTTTGCTTTCATGGATATGTTTTTTCTGTCTGTATTTCTACTTAGACTTTTACCTGTGTGGAACATCTTTTGCTAAGGCTTGAACATGAAGTTCAAGTCAAAAAAGAATCAGTGACCACTGCTGCATTTCTGCAGATTATTCTATTTAACTTCTCAGTCACTGCATGTGCCAGGATGTGAATTAATCCATGCTAAAGCACTTTGGGTTTCCTCAAGTGTAAAAGCATCCATAGAAATCCAAACTCTTCTGTTCCCTGGTGATCAGCATTGAAAAATGCAAGGAGTCTAGTGGGATTTGAGTGATTTATGAAACACAAACCCTGATACCCTGTGGTGTGCATGGAACACACTGTCTCAGCCTTGGGAGCATGAAGAACACAGCTCTGAAGGTTTTGGCAGTACAAGGAGAGAGGGATGGGGCTGATCCCCAGCTCACCTCCCAGACTGAGACGTGCTACCTCAGGGCAGGGCTGGAGTGGGGAGATGGGGGGGGAGGGGGGGGGAGGAAATGAAACAAGCAGCCCCATCCAACAACAGGGTGAAGAAGAGGCTAGTGCAGGTGCAAGCTCTTCTGTTTCTGACTCTGTGTGGGGCACTATGATGTTGTTTTGCTTGAGACTCCAAGGACTCAAAAGTTAGCTCTGTACAGAGCTCCCAGAGATTAAATAAATTCAAAATGACGTGCCCTGCATCCTCAGGGGTCATACCATTATGCATAGCATTTTGTGCAGAACATTCATTTCTGATGAGGGCTTTTATTGATGGCATCATTAGTATCTAAAGAGAGAGGGAAGATTGATTTGCTTTGACAGAGCATCAAATATTCCTGTTAGGGTATAAACATGATTTGTTACCCATGCAGGGAACTGCAGCAAAATTTAAAGTTAAATTCTATTAAAAATACTTGTTTAAGAAATCAGAAAAAATTGCTTGGAACCAGATCTAATCAAGTTCAAAGTAAGTTTGTAGTTTGGAACACAAAATATTGAATGAAATTATTACACTGGTTTCTTACTTGTCTGGTAAAAATAATTCTGATACAATTGAATAAAGAAAATCTGAGTTTGTTTCAAACTGTTGCCACCTCATGACCAGTGAGTGTCTCATGTACTTCTAAATTTATCTTTGTATTATGACAGGATGAAGGTTTCAATATTTGTGTTGTGACAGTAGGCTTTTCATCTTACTATTAGGACGTTGAATAATTCGGTTCTCATCCCAAGCTGTGCATCAGAGAGTCAGTTTTACTACATCAGGATCTTTCCCCATAATTTCCAAGCAGCCAGGGAGTTGAGGTGATGTGAGCAGGATGTAGATCTGAAATGAAAATATCAGGCAAAAAATTGTATACACATGGTCTCCTAACCCAGATTTTCTCAACAGTGATATCTGATGTAAAGGCTGCAGGAAAGGTGAGTGCACAGTTTGATTAAATATGAGCTTGAAAACTGAATTTCCACATTTGAAACTGGGTTTTGTATAAAGATGTAAAGCTTCACCCAGGCCTGTTGATTTTATTTCACAGATTTGCATTAGGCAACGATTCAAATAGTTTGGAAGACCTTGGGCCTGACACTGACCCTGCCCTGAATTATCTTTTTTACCTTGCAGTGCCAGGCTGGAGCCTCAAAGCCCAGTTGCTCTGCACAAGCTGATAAAAGCACCATGGATTTCATAGGTCAGATTTACCTCAGTAGAGCAGAGCAGCTTTCAGATTACTGTGACTACATTTAGTCCTACATTTTATAGAAACTGGCTGGGCCAGGAGAGTTTTCCTTTCAGTCACACTGTACAGAAGCACCTGAGACATTCAGGTATGCAAGCCCTGGTTATTTTCTGTCAGGACTTGTTGCATTAACATTGAAGGGCTATCCTTAAGCATCAGCTCCTGTTTTTCACATCTGTGGAAAAAAGGAGTACTCCCAGTCTTTTGTAGTCCTGGGTTTTTGGGTTTGTAAGTGATAAATTTCATGTAAATAATGCGAATGAAAGATTTAACCTAGTGTGGAATATAATATTTCTCTTAAAAAAAAAAAAAAGAGAAAGAGAAGAGCACTACTTATTTAGACATGTTGAGGCAGTTGTTTGAGTTGTGAAAGAAATTTCTGTCTTCAAAACTGGATTAGTGGCCCTTGGGGCTACACAGAGAGGATGGTGGGGAAGCGACAGGGGGTATATGCCAAGACTGAGAAAAATATACATTAAAGTTGTGCTGAAAATGCCTGAATTTATGTTTCCATTTGTTCTGCCAAGATTCTTCTTTGATTTAATGAGCACACATAACTTGTGCTGACTTGAATTGTCCATGAACATAAACCCTGGCGTTATTTTCACCACATCTCTTGTCCAGAGAGAGCAAGGGCTGCTTTTTGGTTTGGGATGGTGCTGATGGGCAAGGTGAATGCATTTAGCAGATTTTGCTCATGGTGTTTTCTGGGGGCTTACCTTTTTGGGGAAGGGTCTTTTATTAATGGGGAAATCTTCCAGCCAAGTCCACCTGTTGACTCCAACCTGTTCTCCAGTCAGTCAAATCCTAAGAGCTCCTGATTTGCTCTGCAGTGGCCTTGACACCTCTTGGGACAGCAAGAAGTGGGGATAAGTAATAGCAGTCAAAAGATCCTCATCACACTGCAGTGTCAATGCCCCTGGGCATATTGGATCATAGATTTGATTCCTTTGTGAGCTGCCAGTGAAACCTCATCATGGCAGTTTTTCCTCAAATTTTATATTAAATAGTGTGTATCTTATCTCCTTATCTCCCTGTGAAACAGCAATGTGGAAGAGCATTCAGGATCAATCTTGTGTTTCATGAAAATAACCTGGCAATACTCCTTTGCCAGATCATTCTCATGATTTGTATTTCAAAACAGAAACGAGCATGAACTCCTACCGTTGAAACACTTAGTCTGAGTTTATCTCTGGGGAGATGATGAGAAACAAACAACACGTGATAATTGCTAATCGTGTTCTGTAATTCTGTAATTCACTGGAAGGCTCTGAAACACTGCAGCAAAGGGCACAGTATTCAGAATGGAATAGAATGGCTTTGATCTGAGGTTCATTTTGGGTTATGCTGTGGAAAAAACCCCAGCAAGCCCCAAACAAACCTTTCTCTGTTACAAAGATAAAAACGACTAAAGCATTCATGTTGAATTTTATGAACAGGTAGCTCAGTAGATTCTAGGAACATGCAAAACCCGGGGAGCAGGGTTACAAACACATCAGTAATATGATTATGTGCAGGAGTTAAAAGCAAGCTAATAATCTGAAAATTCTCCAATAATTTATTACACATTATTATTTATTTTGTATGATAAACTAGATTAGTTACTAATTGTTCCTATTATTAGTCATGTATTCATTTATTACTAATTCATTACTTCACCGTTTGCAACAAGAACAACATTTCATGTGCAGTCAGTGTACCAGGGCAAATGAAAACCTTCAGTGAGAGAGTCTGAGAGAGACAGAGGATGCTGTGGGAAAACACCTCTTGACTTCTTATCTCACCTCCTGCTCAGAGCAGGTCCAGACACTGCAAGATTTCCAGGGACTTGTGGAGTTTTTAACCTGTCCAAGGGTGGAGAGTTGCCAGCCTTTCTGGGCTCCTGCTACAGTGTCTGACCACTCTTGTGGTACAAAGTTATCATTTTTTATCTTGTGTAAATGTCCCACTGATTGGTTCTTTTGTTTAAAAGATGCTGACTTTTCCAGTTTTTGCTCATCTAACACAACTTTCTGCCTTCTCTTCTTTATATCCCTATCACAAAACACTTGGTGAAGGAATTGTGAAGCCTATAGGAAAGCCAGACTCTGGGAAACGACTGATATATGCCACTTTTCAAGGCTGTCTGCATGATACTCTGTAGCACATAGATTAGGATTCTCCCTCTAAATCACTTTTGTTTGAATTGTTCTAATGTAAGTGCAGTTGTCATGTGGTGATGCACTCCAATTAAGTGATGGATGCTTCACAATGTTATTCTAACAAACTACTGACTGGGCCAGTGCTTTCCAAAAACCAGTATTGTTTTTAAGATCCTTAAAATACCAGGGATTTTTAAAAATGACTCCTGTTATCCTTAAGATACCAGGAACTCTCTTTGGGGATTTCACATTTATTGATGGCAAATATTTCTCCTTTTTTTCAACCCTGTGATAGTGGCTCCTGATTTTCAGATTCATTTGTGGTCAGAGGTTTAAAAGGTTAAGTCCAGTAATGCACTTGGAAATTGCACTGAACTCTGAAGGAGGTGCTGCCCTTGGTATTGACAAGATTATGTCAGAACTACAACTTTCATCTTTCATTTCTCTGACTTTTGGATGCTCAAAGGTGGAACAGTAAGCAGAGATAAGAGGTTGTAGTAGGTGAGCACCAGTTCCCAGGCAGGAAGCCCTCGGCTGGCGCTGTGACGGGAGATAGATGGCAGTGCAAAGCGGGAGGAAGAAATCCCATTTCTCACTGCTTTCATTTGATCTGCTTCCTTTCTCACATCTCCGTGTGTGGGGCAAGGGGGAGGGGAAGGAGGGTGAGGAGGGGAGGATGAGGGTGGGAGTTTCCTTCATGCTTCAGCAGTGGTGCTGAATGTGAAGGAGACAATAGCTGGTCTGAATCAGGCATTCCCTTGGGCAGGGGCTCTTCGGGGAGTGAGGGCAGACCTATGATTCTCACAGGTACTATTGCCAATGGCTGGAATACCTGTGGGACAATTGGGAACTGATAGGAAAGTGGTATGCAGTTAGAGCTCTGCCCTAAATTTAATCTTCTGAGTTTTCATGGAAATATATTTTTCTACCTCTGAATTATTTTCAAGATAAGGCTTAACACTCAGCTGTCAAGATGACACATTCTCTTCTCAAATGATAGCCTTCATTTCATCTGAAGTACTGGAAGTGCATGTTGCACTCACTTTCAAAAACAAAAACCCAAAAAAACCCGAAAAACAAACCAAACCCTGAGTGTTGTCACAGGAAGAGATAGGTTCCTCTGCAAAGGAAATACATATAATCAGCTTGCTGGTAGTTGCACCACAAACTGCCTGAGCACCACGCTGCCTTCTTTCCTTACCAGCTGTGATTAAGAGGCCTGAATTGCAGATAACTGCTTCAGAAAAATGCAGGGGCAAGCATCCGCTCAGCACTGGAGGCAAGAGCAGTTAATGGTTCTGCACCAAAAATAATTTCTGCCTCCCTCTGCCTGACATCAGGCAAGGTTTTGATCAGCTCTTCTCTTCTGTTTGCCAATGCTTTCATTTCTCAGAGAAATAAGTTTGATTCTGAGGGATGGGTTGTGATTCACATGGGCAAAGATCATACAAAACCAGGTTATGTTTTGTAACATCTCAAAATAATTTGAAGTTATTGTAATTTACATTTTGCCTTTTCTGCTGGAGATAAATTTTGTGGTGAAAATTATTTTACAAGGGCTGTTTGTGATTTTCTCTGGCTCAGACTTGAAGACAACAGTCTGGATATTGTCAAAACTGATTTGGACTGCCCAGGCAGCATCTCACTGCAGAATGGCCTCAGGTAGGTGATGATGAGCTGTGTCTTGAGATTCCAATAGTGTCCTCCTCCTGATAAGAGCAATATAAAATTAGTCTTCTCATGGAGCCACAACCTTTGGCTCCAGCTGGCATTGTGATTTACCAAAAATGAGAGCAAAATTCTAGGTGAACTTTATTTGAACTCTTACAGGTTTCATTTGAGACAAGTTCAATGGCAAGTCAACTAAACAATATTTAAGACTTGATTGTTTGTTCCAGACACAGACCAGAAACATGGGGTGGAAAAGAGCTGCGCCCTGCTGTCAGGTGGCTGGTGAGGAGACATTTCCTTTTAGAGGTCCTGGCCTTGTAGAGACTGATTTACACCTCTTGCATCCCTTCACGGTCTCCTCATGTCTTGGTCCAACTCTGCTGACCAGCTCAACCTCTCTGAGGAAGAAGCTTCTGGGATGTTTGGAGGAACAATCCCTCTTCCATCTGAGCTATAAAGCTCGGCATTTTGTGCTAAGCCAATCTAGGAAACCCAAAGGTAGGAAAGAAAGTGATTTCTCTTCTTCCCTCCCAACCTCTACCTATAGCATGATTCAGAATGAGTATGAGTAATACTGCCCTTGATTTTTATTGAATTTTTTGTGTGTTTTTTTTTTTTTCTTTAAAGAGAGCCTTTTTCTTTTCTTCCCTCTCTTCTCCCCACTTGTTATTAAGGAAAGAGATGCAGGAAAAAGAATGTGGGTAGAAGAGTATGTGATGCAAAAATCCAACTCCAAGATAGCTATCTTTTTGGGAGAGGCTTTGTGAGGAAAAAAACCCAAAAACAACCCCCCCCCCCAAAAAAAAAAAAAAACACAAAAAAAAAAAAAAAAAAAAANAAAAAAAAAAAACCAAAAAAAAAAACCAAAAAAAAAAACCAGCACATACAAAATGATGTCTTTGTTTCTCTTGGGGTTTTTTGTATTATTTGAGATGAATGTTTTGGCTCAGTTTGGTCAGGATAGTCTGTGTCTGTGTGCATATACAGATCAGGGGAACACATTACATAGCAGCACCAAGACCTTGCCTGGTCACGGTGCCTGCTTGCACAAGAGAGTGGATTCTTCAGCTCCTACATCACTCCCAGCTTAGTACCCTGCAGACAGCAAACTGCTTAATGTGTTGCTGTTGTTTTGATTTTGAGGCTATGGGGCCTGGCTCTCTGCTGACTTGGACTGAAAAGGGACAAACAACAAGCCCAGATAACTGAGAGGATGCAGGAAATAAAGGACATATATGTATTTTTCAGGATATGGATGATGGGGGAGGAATCACTGATATGGCTGTGAACTCTTGTGATATATTTAGAACCTTGGAGTAAAGCTCCAGTTCACTGAAGTCAGTAAAAATATTGCTGCCGAATTCACTGGAAACAATTCTTCTGTCTTCTGTCAGAGGAAAGTATTAGTTGAAAATATACATCAGCAGTGTTTTCACGTCTGTGTCCCCAGGGAATAAATGACACTCTGCCTCCATAATGCCCACATACAGGCATACATCTTTTTAAAGATGCTGTTGTGAACCCTGAAAGCCCTGTCTTTTTTCCTCTTTTCTCAGCTTCCAGGTCAAGTCCTGGGTCAGGTCATAGATGGGGAGGAGGAAGGAAATGTGTCCTACTCACTCCAATCCAAGCAAGTTTTTGTGTAGGAGTGGAGTGTTTTGGGGTTGGGTTTTCTTTTGTTTTGTTCTGTTTTGTTTTGTTGGGCTGGTGTCTTTTTGCAATGAGTTATGTTTTCTGTTCTATTTTAAAAACAAAGCAAAGTGCATGTGAGTCAGATACATAGCCACCTTCAGCTATGCTGAAGCTCTTTGCAGCAGAGGAAAAGCAATGGTGTTACAAATGAGCAAATGGTACTTTGGGGTTATTTTATAAATACCTGAGTTCTTTGGATCTGCCTGAACCAGATTCTAGGGATTGGTGTGTTTCATAACCAACATCAAAATAGTTTCAGTATCAGTCACTTGGATGTGGGACTCTACTCTAGCTTTGTCTCCTGTGGTGTCTTCTTGGGAAATAGTAACTGAACTGACTTTGTAATTTTTCCATGGCTGCTCTCTCTGCAGGATGTGCCCTGTGCCAGATGGTTGACTTGAACGAATTCTCTTTACATAGTTAAAAATCACTTTCTTTTATTATTCATGACTTGTTTCTTCCATCTCTCATGTTTCTCAGTTTTCTCTCTGCTTCATAGACAAGTAGTCATGCCAGATTGAGATGAGGCTGTTATTTCATCTTATATTAGGAAGCCATGTTGGGGCAAAAAAGCATATTAGAAGGACAGGGGGCATTTTCTCAGATCCCAGCTATGTTAACTCACAGTGCCTGTCTTGTAAGATGATGTAGAGGGCTGGTTTTCATAAAGAAACCATACTGTCACTTTGAGGCTGTCTGCAAGTTTTTTTTGTCTGCAAGAAGTGAATAGGAAATTGAAAATAAACTGCATGGGAATTTAAAGTATCTGTAATTTTTTCAGTTAAACTGTTGAACTGTGTAGAAGTACTCCTAGCATATATGAAAATCATAATGAGTCAGTGTCCTTCAAGATGCAGCACCTACATTGATTAGAAAGATCACAAAGCTGGCCTGATGAAAATATTATGTGCTCAGTTGCACATGCAGTACAACTAGGTATTAAAAACCAGGCTCTGAAGTATTTGTTAAAAGCAGATCTAACTCCACTGATGTAAATTGCTCTGATTTTCTTTGGACTGGGATCTATTGGTTCAAGTTTATGTTCAATATAAACATCATATGCAATAATAAATCTTAGGAGCACAGGCTCAGGTTATTTGATTTATCATTTTATTTAGTGTAATGCTATTCCATTTCATTCCATTCTTGTATTTTTCGTTCCTCTCTAACAACCTTGTAAAAGTGACAGGGAGGCTCAGATCTTTGCCCAGCAAACAATATATATTATTTGCTACATGAAAGTGGTGCACAACTCTCTTAAATGTTCCCTAGCAGACTCCTATTGCATTCCACAATGTGCCTGCACTTGAACCACCTCCATTCATATCAGAGCCTTTTTATCCCAGCACACATTGAGCAAGCTGCTCTGAAGCTTAATTCTCCTGACCCTTCAGTGCAGTCGGATATTGTCACCTAATCCCCTTTTTTTCCTTCTGTCCCATGTGTGGTTTTGACTTCTTTCTCTTCTCAATTCCTTTTTCCTCTTCCCTTTTTCTTTCTTTCTTATTCTATAAGCCTCTCTCCAGGCTCCACATTCCAGAATTCATCCTTGCATTAGGGCTGCAATACAATGCTCTCCCAGTGTTAAAGGATTAGACATTAAGGAGACTGTGGCAACTCCAGCCTTACTCTGTGCACAGGGGGAACATAAGGGGACAGAGGAGTGCCTGCTAAAGAGGAAGGAGACTGAGAAACAAGAGGGGAAAATGGCATCTTAGCAAAACCAGAGTGGGTGACAAAGAGGTTTGTGTGATTAAAAGTAACACTTTCTGTTGAGTTTAACACTCTGGGTTGTTTCTGGAAGACAGTAAACCAGTTGGAAAGCAAAGTGCCACATATTACACAGGTATTGATATGTTAAATGCAATTTTTATTTCAGCAGCCATCTCTGAGAAATGGCCAGTTTGAAGTTTGTCACGTGGTACTATGCCATTCCAATGCATGAGGTGACAGTGTTGTCTGAAGTGCCAAGGTTAATCAATAGTGCATATATATATATATATATATATATATATACTTTTTTTTTTTAAACAAATATATTTGTGCCTCTGACTCACAGATTTCCAAAGTTCATACTTCTCCCAGAGGAGGAGTCTGGGGTCTTAACTTCCCAATATTTCCTGCAGATTGGTTTTCATTTGTTCTCATTTGTTTTCATTTTTCTGAAGAGAATGGTCTTTGTTAAATGGCTCTTCTACTTTCATTATTGAATTGGAAACAAATTATTGAATTGGAATAAAAATGTAATATTTTTCAGTATACGCAGGTTCATAACAGGGTAGAAAACCTTATTTTGATGAAATTAAGGTTAATTTCTTTCTTCTTCACCACCCCTGCAAAAGTAATTCTGTAAAACAAAATTTAAGGATATAATCATGCCCCATTTAAATCAACCAATGATCTCCTGAAGCTATTAAAGAATTAAATTATTGAGAGGGGGTCATTCCTGAAGCACGCAGACCTATTTGTGGAGCAGTAATTGTCTATTAGAATCTGTAGCATGACTCACAAAACCCTATAGAGGGGTTCTTGTTTTCCACCAAGGTTGTTTTGGTATTTGTGGATGGGGTGGGAAAACGAACGTGAAGAAGCAGAGTTTTGCATTTTGCACGGGAGGCGGCGGAGCTCGTGGTCATCCTAATCTATTACGGAAGTGAGGCCTGCAGCCGTGGGCCAGCTGCCGAAAAAGTTTTGTCACCCAGACTCATGAGTCTCACCCTTGTGGCTGACAGTTTCATTGTTCCCGAGGAACGTAAGTGTCATGGGAGGTCATGGTTGCATTATTATTATTCAGCTACATTTGAATAAATGTACTTGGCTCTGTAAAGAATGCTACAGGCCTACTTACCCCGCTGTACCCCACAGGCATGTGGTGAAGCTTAAAGACTGTAAAGTGCTTTGAGCTCCTTGGAAAAAAAAAAAAAAACCACTACATCAATGCAACAGATTCCCATTTGTTCATATAGCATCTGGTCCCACATCAGTGATGTTATGATATAGGGGATCAGACCCGGAGTGCTGTACATGTGTTGGATTATTCACAAGCATAAATGGAGCTATGGCCCCAGCCCCAAGGTCTCAGCAGCCTAAAGAGCTGACCTGGCAGCCTACCAAGCAGGGTACCTTCTGCAGGGCACTGAGTGGGCTCCTTAGCCCCAAGCAATTAAGGGCGAGGATTGAGCCTTGCAGCAGACAGGGAAAAAGGGCACAGGCTGAGCACTGGGAAGATGGGCGAAATCCATGCTGTAAGAAGAAAGACTCAAATATTGAAATTAAGGGTTTGTTCTTTACATTTTCTTGTGGAAATACATTGTGAGATTTTGATGAGAACAGAAAGAACTGCAGCAGTAGCAGTGAGGCAACATCATTTTAATAATGAACAAATACTTGATTAAGTGAATAATTTTCTTGACTACATTCTCATCTTGAATTGCCTGGCCCATATCAAGGAAGTTTTGTGGTTTCTGCTGTTTTCTTCAAGCTGCAGATTCTTGAGATAAATATATTGATTAATTAATTTTTTT
>VWZN01019884.1:251829-277521 GCA_013396955.1 Regulus satrapa | reverse complement strand
CCAACAACAAAATTATACAAAAAAAAAAAAAAAAAAAAAAAAAAAAAAAAAAGACAGCTGAAAAACAAATGAGATGTCTAGAAAGTCAGAAGTTGATTCAACATTTCCTATTTATGCACACAAAAATGACAGCTTAATACATTTTTTCCCTAAAGAGGCGAGGGTTTTGTGTGTAGTATCCCCCTAACCACTCAGCGCTCTCCAAGCATAAACTCAGCAAAGCTTATATAAACGAACTACAGAACCTCACAGCTGCTGCAAAATTTTGTGGGACAAACTCATTTGGTTTAAGTGGGACAAAAAATATGAAGGTCAAAACCAGGGCTCAGTCTGACCCTTCATTTTTCTTGATAATGTATGGAGCCTTTCTACTTGCCTGATGCACTCCGAATCTTCAGAATGAAAGTGCACCACATCCCTACTGAGTTAAGTAGTTTATAAACAGAGAAACACACCATTTTATCACTGAAGTGAAAATGTATGGGGGAATAACTGTTTTGAGTTACTTCTAAGCTGTGAGATTCAGGGCTGATTCTTTTAGTCTGAGCTGGAGTTGTCAGCAGGTTGTCTTATTGTTCCTTTTGCTATTTAACTTGAGAGACTCCATCTAAAATGCAGTGCCTGTGTGTGTGCATAAGCTAGACAAATAAATATCAATCAATTCCCAGATGGTGATAATATGCCCCATGGGAATGGAGCATAGACTTGTTCTGGTACTTCTGCCTGTGTTCATTGCATTTCTGAGCTCTCCAAAATCCAGCACCCTTTGCTCATCTCAAACTGTGCACTCAGTTACACTTTTGCTGGTGCATTTCCTGAGTCTAGTCCCTTGTTTGGTCCCTTTGTATCTGGGTGTCTTCCTCCTCAGAGCCAGATCTTTCAGATTTTTGAGCTTGCTGGTTTATTTGACTCTATTTTTAGGCAGATTTTATGCATCTAATTTTCAGCCTGTAATCCAGAACTTTGAATTAGGCATCCCTGCTCCTTGTAAAACCAGTGAGGAAAATGATCTGCCTCAGCCTGGGCCTCATGGTGGTGAGAACCCTGAGCAGAGAGACTCCTTTTCTGGTCAGTAGGAAATGACTTCAACTCTGCAGCTCCTTCTCTTGCATTTAAGTGTTTGACTGGGAGCTGCAGCGAGGTATTTCCCTGAAACCTTTCCGGGAATAAGGTACTTATGTCATTTTCTTGGAAACTACCATGGTGATCATTCCTTTCTTTTAAAGTTTAGCCAAGAAATTACTGCCAAACCCTTTCATGCCGTGTTCACGGTCCCAGAATATGAATAGGCCATTCCCTGTTCTCTTTGCTGGGTTCCAGGCCCATATGGCTGAAGTGCCCTGAGGATCCCCTAACCACTAAACCACACTTGGAGCAGGGAGCAGTTTTTATCCCTTCTGTTGAAGCCATTCTGCTCTGCAGAAAAGCCTGATGAATTTTCTGGACTAGATGAGTCAAGAGAAGGTATAATAATGATGAAAGCGAGTCCTGCACTATTGGCTGTCAAGATGACACAGGTTCCTGCTCCTGCACTCCTGCACTGGTGACTATTCCCACAGTTCATAATGAATAGGTGTTGGATGTGAGTTCACTGAATTATAGACCACTTTCCTCTTAGGCAGTGTCCTAATCCTGGACAGGAGACTCTGTCTCCATATTTTGGCCTCATGAAATAGTCTCAATAGAAAAGTCTAGAGTCTGGGCACATAGAACCTGGTAGGTGGCCCCAATGGCAAGAAAGGCCATGAAAGAGCTCATCTTTTACCCGCTTTTGGGAAATTCTACATTTGGGCTTAAGTTTGAGCCCTGAGATCTGTTTGCAACATGTAAGATGTAATTCTTCCAGTTGTTTTCCTCTTACTTTCTAATGAAACTCCAATATCTCCATAAAAAGATTATTTATCATTACAGTCCATAAATAGGAAGCGAAGATCAATTGAAAAAGGTGTGAGACAAGTGGGCACGGAGAAGCCATAAAATTTTTTTCTTTGTTGTTTTTCGAGAATTCAAGGCTGGGAGCAATATATGCCTCAGTTGATTATTGTTAGTATGACAATAGACTGCATAGGCAGGAGCACACCTGGAAATTCACTGGTGCACATTGCATGGGTATTTCTGTAACCTGGAGGTTAATGTCTGAAACCCCTTTTGCCATAAGGAGGAAGGCATCAATTCTTTTTCTCTGTTTTCAATAAAATCCAGGCTTTTGGATTATACAAAAAGAAATATATTTTTCACAGTTTTTATGAGAAAGGTATTCCTTTATATGGAAGGGATTTCCCATTATCTAAATCATTCAGCCATCCTGTATTCATGCTGGGAGATGAAAAGGGAAGATTAGGCAGTGAATGTAAAGATGCCCAGTCAACAAACTTTGAGTGTTGTATCTGTGTTAATAGCTCTGCTGCCAGCAACCAGATTTCCTTTTCTATTGCATTTTCTTATTTAGAGGAAACAAAACAGTGTGTTAGCTAATGATTATTTTTTAAGAGAAAACCAAAGCTAGTTGATTATTAATATAAAACAAGCAGCACTGCCTTTTAATTTTCATTGATGGGTCCATTCTTCAATGCATATAAATAACACAGCTTGAGTGAAGAGCTGCCCTAATTTCTATCATCTGAGGACCTGGCTTATCACACATTATCAAGTAAAATATGACATGAATTATAATTATTATTTTAAATTAACAGAGCTTTTTATTTTTTTCTGTTTGCCACATAACTTGAGTGCAAAATATGAGCAGAGCACTTGCTAAGAAAAAAGAAGGGGTGGATAGGAATGGCACTAAGAAAGAGACTGCAGGTAATAAAAGTTGAAGCAGAAAATAAATTTGCTTTGAAGTTTTTTCTCAAACACATTCTGGAAATTATCCTAGCTATCTGTTAGCTAGGTACCTAGCTAACTGAGAAAAAAATAGAAAGCACTAAAAATTTGTTGTTATTATTATTATTATCACCACCATTATTTGGAGAACATTGATGGGTTTTAGTCACTTTGGCTTTGCATTTCTTTTGCTCTAGTAGGTGAAACACAGAATAGATCCCTTAGGAGAGATTAATTTACTCTGCTGCTTCAAAGCAAGTAAAGCATTCTGAATCCAGTGGAAATTGGCAAAGTGAGCACAGGAGGAGACTCCTGAAAACATAATAAGCTGGTAGATGAAGCTGGTAATTGAGTTGCATGTAAAACTGGATGTTTTTACTGGCACAGTACTTGTACCCACCATGCAACGTCTACTGACTGTTAAGGTAGGATGTTAGACCTCTCTGAGGGTTCTACCAATGGCTCTGATTCCTAGGAGGGCTGGCTCAGAAAGGAACATGTGTTGGGTTCATGTTACAGGCATTTATTCTCTTTCCCTTCCCTGCTTTCTATTTTACAGGTCCCTGGTTTCCACCTCCGCCTCCTATGGAATAATACAAATATTTTAATTGGTCAAATGGACTACAATTAACCCTCGCCCTGGTGTTTTTCAATGCAAATGGCCCTCATTTTATTCTGTTAGCCTCTATTGGCAATGCAAGGTGGCTGCATTTGCTTTGTTTTCATTTTAACAGACGCTAAAAATTATTAGAAACTATTGATAAAAACACTGAAAATCTTTGGTCATGGGGGAATCCCCTAAAATGTCATCAAGCCAGTTGTGATTCCCCACTGATGGATTTTTTAAAAAGCACTCATCCCATTCTTAATGCTTTTAATATGTACTTGATTGTCATCATGTGGCACTATTTTTAACCACTATGTTATACTGTACATTGCATCTGCAGAATTGTAGTAATCTACATTTAAAATGAAATCAGGTTTGTCTGACACAACCTGTTTCCTGTTAGACACACTGAATGACAAGAATTCTCTTTCCTCTCTTTATTTCCCTACTAGTTGACTCCTGCAGCAAGTGAATCATTCTTTCATCCAAGACCGAGGTCAGCCTTACTGACCTGGTGCTGCCTGTGTCATCCTGCCTGCCCTTTTTAAACATAGTGCTCTTGTATTCCATGGGAATCTTCCTGGTCTTCCAAGAGACATCAAAAATGTGCCAGAGATTTTCTTCAGACAGGATTTTTTGGACTGTTTGGGACAAAATCTATGGCCTGCCAGGTTGAAAGTACTTATCAGTCATTGGTGTTCTTTACCCTCCTTTACAGTTACTATCAGACTGGAAAGTGTGTTGTCATCCTCAAGTGAATAAAGTACTTTATCCTTTTTTGTTCCAGTATTTACTAAGTGTTTACCTCCTCTCCATCGCTAACCATGTTATCTTCAAAAAATTTAACCACTGGGAGCTTTCTCTCAGGTATAGAAATGTCCCTGACACTTTTAGATTCTCCTTTTCTCCGGTTTTCATTTAAAAAAAAAAGTTGACTGCTATCTCATTTCTGTTTGCTCCATTTCTTTTCCTTGGAAGCTACTTTATAAATGTGCAAAAAGAAACTGTACATATATATATATATATATATATTTGAGTAAAGTCTCCTTGCTCCATTTGAATGTTGCCTTGAAACACTGAAAGTCTTCACATTTTGCTGAAAGCATGCAAAAATTGGAAAGCTTTTGATCTACAGCAGCTCCTGTGGGCCATTGAGGAATGGAGAATGAGCCTCCCACACTCAAAGTGAGTGGAAGGCATGAAGGATATGAGAAGGGAAGGCTAACACTGTAACTTGCCTCTGAGAGAACCACAATTGCTCCAGCCTGGTGATTTTGGAGTAAGTTACTTAGATTTTGCTTGGAGAGAGAGACAGCTACTGTTTCATGTATCTGCCTCATTAAGTTTAGACTATATTTGTCTCTGTTTGCTTTCCTACTTGTGCTTGGAGTGTGTCTATCTGTGCTCTGTTTCACGGAGCCTGGAGTTTATTTGCCTAAGTTTGCTTTCCACTGCCTTTGGACTGTGTTTGCACTGAGCTCTGTTTCATTCAGCCTGGACTTACGGGCCCAGGTTTGTTCCACAGCGTTTGGGCTGTGTTTGTTTTGCTTTCCAGAGCCTGGGAACGTAGCTGTGCACAGCCTGCCACTGCTCCAGAGTGTCTCTGTCCTGAGAGACTCTGTCTCTGGCCTGTGCTTGGCCTCAGAGCTGTCCTGGGCCACCTTGGCCCTCACTCCCTTGCCTCGCCCAGTGCCTTGGTCTGGAGGGTCCTAGTGTGCAGTAAGGAAGGATCTGACATAAACCGAGTTGCCTGGCATGAAGTATTACATCAGCGCAAAATTTATCCCAGATATGCTGAAGGCAAATCAAATTTATGTGGGGCCAGAGAGGGAGTGCCACCAAATTCCCAGCCAAACAGAGACATGATCAGCTTGTGTCTCTATTTTAAATTAAAATAGATAGGGGAAAGAATAACCATGCCCTGTAATGCTTACTTTTTGAGACTGATGTGAACTAGAAATGCAAATGCTTTTNTTTTTTTTTTTTTTTTTTTTGGGTTTTTTCCCTAGATCTGTTTTTCTGCATCTTGGCTGTTGTGTTCTCCAGTGATTACATTTCCACATCTTCTGGAGATGAGCATTTGACAGAAACACAGGTGTCCTTTGAGAGTGCTGTCTGGAGCACCTTTGGGTAGTTAAAGACAATTTCTTACTCCCCTCCCAAAGAGTTGCTCTTTGCTTTTAACCCACCATGAACTGTTCCCTTGCAGCACACAGAACTCTGCTACAATAATTCCAAGCATTTTGCTGGTTTATTAGTTATAACCTATTATGGTTTTCCCAACATATGAGTTCACATCAAATGATCATTTCCAGTGTGTTATCTGCTTTTTGCAAAAACTAAACACAACACCATTTTAAAAAGGAAAGGTTGGGTACCAATTTGGCTGCAGACACCTGTGGGGTAAAGTACCAGCACCACCCTTTAGCCTCCCACCTCCCTCATTTTGGTCTTCCATGCCAGAGCAATGAATAACTCAAATCCCATATTGAATTCAAATTCCATGTTAAAAAGGAATGTTCTTCACCTCCTGTGATGTGGAGAACACCAGTCTCTGCCTGCACAGTTAATCTCTTGCAGTGGTCACGACTGTTGAAATGGTGCTGAACACTTGAGCTGTTCCTTCCACCCATCATAAATGGAATATATACACAAATTTGAAGCAAAGGCATAAAATTAAATATGCAAACCCCATTTTTCCCCATCACTTCAGCTATTTACCCAGCAACAGCAGAACTAGAAATACCCCAGAGAACAACTTAAACTAAGGAGAGGGTCAGGTTGAATAAAGCGAATTATGCTGTACTCAGAGTTACTGACAGAGGCTTCAGACTCAAACAGCCTTTGGGGCAATCTTTGATAATCACTGAGACTAAAGACAAATAAGCTTCCAGGTGCAGAGAGTGTGCCATCTCTGTGGATGTTTAGAAACAATCAGTCCTTCCTAATGACCAGGGGAGGATTAGTCCAAGCCTGCCTCAACAGAAGTATTTTTTGTCTATAATCACAGGAAGATAGGTGTGATCAACTATATTTGAAGAAGATCAGGATGCTGGGAATGCAAACTATTGTGTTGTGACTTCAACGTTTGGATTTTGTTGATTTTGGCATCTGATGTTTTTAATATTCAGGGATAAAAAATATTTAAAAAGAAGTCATAAATGAAAGAGGTTATAATACATAGGTTATCTATTATTTGGAAGATTTTAATATGTTAAAATACTAAAATTAAAAATAGCAGTTGATGATCTGCAACCTTCACTGGACTGATCTCCAGCAAGGTTTTGTGATCAGCCTTGGATGGCTTGAGTCTGGAAAAATATGGGGGACTGTGTTCCATCCAAGGATAAAAAACTGTCTGATTTTAGATTTTGAACATATTAGGTAAATTTTTCATGTTATGAGAAGCAGATAATCCCAGGGTAAGTATTCAGTTGATTTACTGTAAGAGGTAATTAAAGTCTTTTAAGAGTAAGTAAATGAGGACTTCCTCTTTAAAGAAAGGGAATGTGAATTCCTCCTTACTTCAGACGGCAGCTCAGCTAATAAAAACCTGCCATTGCTGCGGTATCACAGCACTTTCTGCAGGTATGGAAGCAGAGTTTTCTCAGCTCAGTTGACTTTGTTGCTTCAGTTAAATGCTGAGATGTGTGTGGTTACCTTCAGACGTCACTAAAGGAGTCACTGGATATGAGAACTCTTAAGAATGTCTGCTTTGGGAAACAGTGGTACAGGTGCTCAGCAATAATTAGCAATACTGCACCCCAAGCCTCATTTTACCCCATCAAAGTGTGCTTCCATGGTATCCAGGGTGTTTCTATATAGCCATTTATCAAATCTTCTCCAAGGGTGTCCTAAAATCTAGTTTTGTTCACACTTTTATCTCAATCCCCTACTCAGGTGATAACATTTTTTCCATGCATTTGGATTCTCAGTCCTCATAGCACTGATATTATTCATCAAGAATGAGGTTTTAAGCAATTATTGATTATGTAAGCCCAGTCCTGCCTTCATTGCTGTGGTAACACCCACTGACTCAAATAAAGCACATTTTATTTAATAAAGGACCACTGGAATAGATTCAGTGGGCAGACAACACTTAGCTTATTTTTTGTAATATTTTCGCTTGGAGTGAAGCTCAAGGCTTTTTCCAGGCCTATATCCAGCTGTAAAAAAGAATTATAGCAATGAGACTCTCCAAGAAATGACCAGACAACCTAGGAAATGTGGCAAGTTCTATGGCTACACTCGGGGAAACAAGTTTGTGTGCTAGAATCCATGCTGGATCCAAAGGGAGGAGGTTCGTATTTCAGGTCTCCATCTTCTAAATAAAGCCACTTTGTGGCTGTGGCTATAAATTAAAGATTCAGGCAATTTGAAAATGTTCTTAGTGCCATGGTAGATGAAATGCAGCCCACTGCTGGCATTACCAGAGTCAACACCATCTTTTGGTTTTTCTACGGCATCTTTTCTGTGGCTGAGCCAGTGGCACACGCAGGGCTCTGTCTGTTGCGCCATCTGTGTGGAGACACTGCAGAAGGCTCCCTGTTCGTGGGCACCAGTGGCATTAATTCAGCTACTCACCACCCATCCCAGGGATCAGCCCCTTGTCTAGAAACCGGCAAAATGCCATCGAACAACTGAAAGTGAGGAATTGAGAGTGGGGGAAATCAGTGTTGGTGAGAATGTGCAGTACTCAGGCTGTGTTTTTTAGTAGTTTCTTGTACAAGGTGCTTTACAAACACGTATTAAGATGTGTCCCCTCACTGTGTGCTTAAAAGGCAAAGATAATTATGATATCCATTCAGCCCAGAGGAACCAGGGAGATAAGCAGAGAGATTAAGAGAGCTACCCAAGAGCATGAAGAAGGTCTGAAAACATGGGCAGAATCTCCAGTCCAATACCTCAGTCATTACATTTTTTCCCTCGCAGCTATGTTGTTTGGTTTTTTTTAATAATCAGACTTGGGAGTCTTTCCCCAGCCTCAAAACCCCAGGAAAGATTTCACCATGGATGCTTACTATTTCACTGAAAAATAATCTGATTTCTGGTTTTCAAATAAAAGGCAAGTGCTACCTGATGGTTTTTGTATTAGGAGGATATTCTCATTTTCCACAGGCTGTCTGGCTCTGGTTGCTGAGATATTTAGAGAGTGCTCTTTGGAATTTAAAAAAAATGAAGGAAAAACATCAGAGGGGCTAAACCTGATGATAAGTAAGACCCAGTGTGATGTATGGCTTTTTCTTAATATTTTCGATGGCAAGGAAACAAGAAGTTACATGAGATCCTGACTTTTTAGAGACCTTTGGCCAGAAGACTGGGAGCTAGAATTTGTTCTCTGGGGGGCTGGAGCTGGGAGATGTGTACAGGGGCAGCCCCTGTAGACTAGCCAGGGGTCACTTCTGCTCTCTCCCAACAGTCTTGGTGTTTGCAGTTAAATTATTATTAAGTAGGATTTGCTGTTTCAGTGTGCAAAACCCCTTGGTTTGAGCAGAAATCCAACAGATGAGTTGGGTAAAGGACATAGACACAGATCAGACTTTAAATATCAGTAACATACCCTGTTTCTGTAGTTGGGTACCTATGGTAGTTTAATCTTACTTTTTCTTGGCAAGATCAAGTAGGCATCTTGACTGAATAGATAGAATGGAACAACCGTCACACTTTTCAGACTTCACAGGAGAAAAAACCCCTTGAAGTGCTTATTTTTATTCCTTTTGTTTAGTAATTTATTTTTATTGCCACCTTTCTTTATACCCTTAGACTCGAATTGGTTTGGTCTAATGGGTCAGAGGATCAGAGACCTTCTGAAGAGCTCAGACCACCCACCCTCCTCCTTTCAGATCACACAAATTTTAAAAACATATATTTCTTCAGGCTTTGGAAGGTTGTTTTCTCAACTCCCAAAGCTAGGAAGGTCCTCCTTTGATTGACAAAAATTATATCCAAAATCCACTGAAGAATCCTGAAAAACCTTAAACATGAAAGTATTTATGTTGTCAAATCTGATGTGTGCTGAATATATTGCTTTGCCAACATGTGCCAACATGACTAGATAAGGGAAACTGTGAAAATGCCCTTTGCAACTGGTAAGGATATTCAAAGGGCTATGCAAGCTAAACTGAAATCCTAGATTGTAAAAGTCCTGCTCTTTGGAGTGGAAGAGATTGAGTTTAACTTTTTTTGTGTCTAGAGAATGTCAGGAACTTACCTATGGTACCTAATACAACTTTAATTCCTGGAAAGATAAAGACATATCTAGAGAGTTAGTTTGTCCTGCCATAGGATCGATGAGGGTATATATATATATATATATATATATATATTCTACATTAAGTTCACTGAAAATGTCTGTAAGTGCTCATCATGAGATATAAACAGGGTTTTTTAATTTCCAGCCATGGAAATGTAGATAAACTGTTCACTTAGGGAGGCAAGACTGGATCTTACAGGTCTTGAGTCTTCTTTTACTTCACATGATGCCTCACATTCAAATGTATACTTGAATGATTCTGTGCTACACAGATGTTTTAAATTCTGTGCTTTATAAATTCCTGTAAGGATTCATCTTTGTTTTTTGGGGGAAAATTATTTGCTCATCCATGAAGAAGAGAGGAAAAGAAGCAGTGGCCTCAAGATATGGGAAAACTGTGACAGAGATTTCAGTTTTTTGACTTAGAGGATTGGGCTTGCCCACATATAAACACCTCTACTTGCTTCCCTGAATGAATTCAATAACAAGTCCCAAATGGTCAACCTTGAGAGGCCACAGGAATCAAAACCACCAAAGACAGAGGGTTCATCTGGCAGAGTAGCAGTGTAGCTGCATTTACTCATGTCTGTTTGCTCAATCAATAAAACATAGATAGATAGATAGATAGATAGATAGATAGATAGATAGATAGATAGATAGATAGATAGATAGATATAAAAATCTGTAAACTCTTGCTATATAAAGTTTTTTGCATTCTTGAGGCTTTTTAAAGTATTAAAGCAGATGATAGATACTCTCGCTCATCAATATATGAGGAGATACAGAATGGGCACAGATTTTATATTGGAGGAAGTAATTTACAGCAGCAATTTTAGATATAAGAGAAACACACGCAAGTGCTGAGATCACACATGGGGCTAAGATGTACTCAATCATGTATTTAGAAACTTTTAACCCAAATGGACAGACAAACAGAACTGAATTGTTGCTTTAGAGCCTACCCTGATGCATCAGTAGACCATGGAAGCTTGTTGCTGCAGCGTGCACAGCCCTTTTCCTGGCTCCCACTGGAGGACAGCAGATTACTTCATTGCCCCAAGAGGATTCACCACTTGCCCACCCAGCTACGTATCCAAACCAGCAACCAAATGAGGGAATTCCGAGGCTGACTCCCACTGCTCTACCCTCTTTTGGCTGGGAGCTGCTATTTTCTTCCTACCCCTTGTGTAGGGCAGAGTAGGGCAATAATGAGTGTCATACTTTCTCTCAGCAGCTGTACCATGTTACCTCTGCAGGAAGGAAAGAGGTTGTTAACAAACTTAGAAATGGCTAGAAATTCAGACTGCAGGAATAGATAATTGGAAAAGCAAGATGGGGAGGTTTCTTCCACATCAATAATAAACATCACCCCTTGAAATAAATCACTTGATTATAGTATCACATTGTATTTTCTACCATTTTTAGTCAGACATTATTACTCATAAACTAAATAATATGATCATTTTTTAAGAGCTGAGATCATGCCTAGAAATTGGTCCAAACATGACTAGACATTGTAATTCATTTTTTCAAGGTTTTTGCTAGCCAAGAGCCAACATCCGTACTGAAGTGGAAAAGATTTTAGAGAGGATGGGTTGTTCCTACAGAAATTGTTGTGTCATCTTCAGAATGCTGCTGAAGTTAATGAAGGTATGCACAGCCTCCTTTCTTTCAAAAGAGATCATCTTTCTAGTGCTTTCCAGTGTGAAATGTAAGGAGGTAAATATGGGGTGTTAGCTGTGTTTTACAAGAGGAAAAGCAGAGCTACCTGGTGAATTAAAGCAATGCAAGTTCTTCATGATGGGCTTTTTTGGACTGGAGGCCTTTGGCACTGCAGACAGCGCCTCTCAGCTTTCCTAACCCTGAGCACAGTTGAGGTTTGGGTCATTTGTATGCCACTGAAATGCTTTTGTGGTGCATTATAGTGGTTTCCTTTAATAAATGTGTAGACCTCCTGTTTCCCTCTGACCAGCTCTGCTGGGTTTGGAACCAAACTGGACTTGTGTGAGCACAATCAGGGCACTGGAGCTGCTCCAGCACCAGGTCTGGAGCCATTCTAACTCAGGCCTGGCTTTTCCAATATGTTTTTATAATCATGCTTAATTGTGGGCATGAGAAATAACTAATTACCAAAGTGCATGGTTTTCTTCCTTCAAGAAAATGTACCATGGCTATTTTGCTTATCAGATTTTGCAGCCCACGCAACCCGTGTCAGCAGAAAAGGTGCCGAACATGGAAAATATTATTTCCTTCTCCTGAGTGTTTAGTATAACAATATAAGCATTGCCCGTTGTGTACTTTGGTATTATTTTCCTTTCCTGCTTGTAGTCCCTTCTCATGTTTCTCCATCATTTTAGGCCCCTAATAGGGATAGGATGAACCCATTGATGTCGGCACATGGAGGCCTGCTAGTGGCATGCCTTTGGTTTTAGTCTCCTAGCAGCAGCCATTCATGTTATGTGGGCTTTCTTTTTTGGGCATTGCCCACCCCTGAATCTGACTTCAGGCATTTTTCACTGCCTGTTCTGCATGAATAGCCACAGGCCTCTTGCCAATTGTCCCCCTCCTTGAAAGCCAGCCTCAGCCAAAGGCCTTTTCAAGTGTGATCCCAGAGTGCCACACAGGCTTTCAGGGTATTGTTGTTGAGATGAGGGCCCTGCACTGGAAAGTGGGGTCAGAAGAGAAAGCACAATAAGGGGTGATGGAGGCTTCATGCAGTCCTCAGATGCTGGCCTGTTTATTAATTTACAAAACTAATGTCACTGTCTTTAGAGGAGAGATTGAGTGAAAAAGATGCCCTTTGAAGAGAAGAACTGCTTTTGATGCATTACCAAAACACTGCTCCCCTTATTAAATTGATTTTATGGAAGAAAGTACAGCTAATAAAAGTTCAGAAACACCAGTAAAATATTGAAGGTCTGGATTCAGTGTTTTCTATTTTCCTCATCATCTCATATACAATTCATGTTAATGGGTTTTACAAGCTGTCCTTGGGGAAAAAAAAAAAAATCCTTAAATTTGCAAAAATCTGGTCTTCCTTATGCATGTCACACAAACCACTAATCAAGACAGTACAATGATGCAAGCTATTTAGCAGCACTCTCCTCATACATAACATAATGAAATATTTAACGAATATAAGCTGAATTTGCTTATCTCTCAGTGTTTTTAGGGGGGAGCTAAGAAGGTAGGGACTCATGTATCTTGAATATAACACACAAAAGTGGCTTGACTTTTGAGAAGGTTCAGAACTGGTCTTGAAGGCTGCTCCTGTAGTCAGTGTTGGTGCAGATTAGTGGATCTGGGCAAGCAGTTCTCTGATCTGTCCCTGTTGTGTGAGATGGCACTGCTGTCTGGTGGGACTTAAGGTTTGCCCTGCAGGTTTTATTCTAAGAACAGCCATGGGAATAAATGTGGTTTCTTGATTCCTTATTCCTTCCTTTACCCTTCCTTTACCTGCTCAAAGGTGCAGGTAGCTGCATCCCCCTACAGGAATGCTCATGGTGGTTTCATTTTGCTGACCAGTGCCGCTGCAAACTGTGAACTTTATCTCATGCCTCCTAAAAAAAGGAGGGAGATGTTGCTCTCTCCATCTCAGAGCAGCTCAGGAAGCCATGTGTCACACCCAGCTGAATCCTGTTCTCTTATTACCCTGAGAAACCAGAGAAGGAACAAGTGGCTTCATCCACAGAGACCTAGTCACTTCCACAAGTGGTTGTGGCTGTGAGCTGCCAGAGATCTGGGATGATCATCATTGTGGACCTACTCAGGATGGAGCTCAGGGAATTCTAAAGGCCACAATCATGAAATTCTCCAGCTGGAACTAAAGGCAGCTCTCATTAGACTTGTATCCTCTGCAGGCTGGATGCAGAAGGAAGGCATTCCAGTCTGACCAGTGAGTTACAGATCGATGCCAGATTAGGAGTCAGTTTTAAACCTGTGGCTGTAAACATGTGATTGAATTTTAACTGCTTTCAATTAAGGTAGATCAAAAGGGATTTTTGTAGTTGGACAGTTCTTCAAAAGTACCAGACTTCAAGCATAAATCTGTCCTGTCTGCCTTTGTTTTTCATAACTTGTCTTGCCATGTTTGTTAATTATGGAAGGCATTTAGGACTTGCTCTGTCTCATCCAGTTTCTTCTCTTCTGCAGTACTCCAGCAGTGAAGTCAGCAGTTTTACAATCCACTGCCTTGGACCTGGAAAGTCATTTATGGCCAGCAAGTGGGTGTAAATTGCTAATGGTAACATTTTGCATCTACCCTGTATGCAAAGCAGAGTGATCCATGGAACACAAATAGTTATAATCTACTCACCTTCCTAGTAGTAGAAAATAATTCAAAAGCTTCTTATCTCTTGTAAAAATCATAATCTGGGAGTTAGAAGTTAATGATGAGGAATGTTTTTACCTGAAAGCAAATACCAGAATATCACCCTGTGCCATAAGCACTGGTAACATTTAATTTTACATTTAATTTAGTTTATTTTGGTTTTCAGTTCTGCTGCAGAGAGGTTCACAGATTAATATGAGTACAACACTACCCTCTGTTCTTCTATCAAATGTGTGTTCTCAGATCGATATATTTAGTTATAATAATTTGAAGCATAAAAGTGCTGGGTTTTTCCAGGATAGGACACTATTATTTGGTATATATATTGATGGGTAATTCTCCGCAAATTATTTTTGTTTGAGAAAGACTTGGTAGATTTTCAAACACAGAATTCAGTGAAGAATTAGGAGACTGGTTAGTGAATTATTCTGTGACTTAAAAAAAAATATTTTTATATTCTCTTATCCTTGCAATTTTCTGATATGAAGGTACTGCACACCTCAGTAGAAAGGTGTGAGGGGCTTTTGCGTACTTCATCCTCTCATTAAAGTTAGCTAATTTGAAAATGGCTCCTTGAATTAGGTTAAGGAGTCAGATCACCCAGCCTTTTACAGTGCTTTTCAGTCTGACAACCAAGGAAGGTAAATAGGCTAAATATCTTCTTTTAACGTTGTCAGGTCTTTCTTGTCTTTATTAATTAGGAACGTAAAAATAAAAGGTTGCTAAGCTGACATTTCTTCAGTCAAGTCTAAAAGCTATTAATTTTGCCAGAAGATTCTCTAGGAAACACAGCATCTTTGTAAAAAGGCATACCTGGGGTGCAGGACTAAGCACCAAACAGCTCTGCAGCCTGTGGTGATAAACCAAACACCCCCGGACACTTTGGAACTTGCCTGTACAAGATCTGTTTATTTTGGCTTCAAGTGGAGGAGAGGATTTGTCCTCTATATGTAAACAACCACAGATAATAGGATGTCAATGAATGTATTTCAATATTTACCTTTTAAAAATTAATCAAATTAAACCACAGGAGAGTACTGAGAGAGAAATATGACAAGTAAGGTTCTCATGAACCAATTCCCCTCTCCTTCCTTATGAAAAGCAATAAGGAGTCAAAGTACCCAGGAAAGCTGCTCTGGCAAACTTGCCACTTCCATGGCAGGAATAAACACAGCCGTGACCAGGTCAAGAAAACCCCCAGTGTGGGGAAAGGTTTTATGGCAGCTTAGAGGCACTATTGGGTAAAAAAAAAAGTGTCTGGTAAAGATAGGGGATTGAGTAATCCTCAAATGTTCAGAATTTTGGTTCAGATAACAAGCTGAATTGTTTATCTGGAGTTTTCTGAATCTCACTGAGGTAAAGCTCAAATGACAATCTTATGAAAGCAAGGCTTAATGTGACATTTTGAACTTCTGCTTCTGGTCCATTAAAAAAATTAAACAGGAAGTGCAAGAATGAAATACTTCCTTTAAAAAAAAGTAGTTAAATCAATGGGTTTTAGAGTTAATTGAACTTTGAATAGGGTAAATTCAGATTTAGGTGTGATTTTGGACATTTAATGTTTAATTTAAACCATTATCTGTCCTCAAAATAATTGGGGAAATTTTTGTAGCTACCTGGACAATATCACTATCAAATTCCAAACACAACATGAGGTTAGCATTAAGTGGAGTCAGTAATGCAAATTTCTACATACTTTTATTTTTTTCTCCTTTTGAAGCTCTCTTATTTCCTTCACAGCTATTTATCATCTGAAGGATAAAGGAAAAGAGAGAATAGGCAAATCAAAAGAAATTTTTAGAAAACAAAACCAAACAAATCTGTCTTCCCTAATCAGACACTGTTTTCTTTTCACTCCACAAAATAGATCCGCTGCCTGAGAAGAAAATAAGGTTAAATGAAGAGCAGTGACATTGTGATAACTGTGGACAGAGACTTCAAACAAAGTGGTCAAGCCATGAGGAAAAGAAACTTGGTGGTGTTTTGCAATGGAAAGTGTTGCTGAGTTAGGTTTTGGAGACCATGTGAAATCATTCTGCAACTTTCTCTGCAGATTCTGCTTTCTCTAACTAAAAGTCATGCTGTTTTATCCTGGAGGTAATGAATGTGAAACCAACAGTGAACAGGGAATGTCCAGATCTCACCACAATGCACAGCTTTGCTGCAGATGTGGAGTAGTTGCTTCTCTACTTGTAGATAATTTGGTATGAGTTGTGATACCTCAAAGTTCTCTGTAACATTTGTTTGTCTTTCTGCCTTTTATTCAGCAATTTTAGAAAGGCTTACAGTTTTAGCTCAGAGCTTTTGGAAAGGCTCACCTTCCCAAAAAACCCCTCAAGAGGTGTATGAATTTTCAGAGGGAAATCTGGCTCTGTATCTTGCCAAGTGGGAGGTCATAGATACAGACTGGTCTGTAAAATTTAGTTACTCAGAGGATGTTGAGTGTTGTTTTGAAATCCTCACCTCAACTCTAATGCCTGTGGGTCTGAAAAAATACCTGAATTCTGCTTTTGAGTCCCTTTAATTTGCTTCTACATGTGGATGTCATCTCCTGAGTCCTGCCTAAGTTCCTCTGTCCATTATGCTCCCACTGAGAGAGTGCCTGAGCCTGGGTCTGCACAGGCACTTGGGCAGAGTTTTGTTACCTCTGAATACCTCATGCATGAATTGATTTCCTTGCTTGAAATTACAACAGCAAGCTGCTTCACCTCAATGAGACTTTGTTTTCTGTTCTTTTTCTTTGCAGATTGGTCTGAAATGACCAGAGGATCCACAAGAGTGGAGGTGCTCTGAAGGTAGGAAGGTATGGTTTCAATTAATACTCGACTTTGTCAGAGTCAAAATGTTTCACAAAAACTCAATAATTTTGACAGGATTCAGGCTTTAAAGTTCAGTTTTGGTTCTGGCCTGGAAGCATTATGACATTAAAACCTGTGGGATTTTAAAAAAGAATATAAAGCCATTTTTTAAATGTTTGAAAAAATTTTGGGTTTACTTTATCACAAAACAAAAGCAATGCTGGTGATTCAGAAATAGTGTAGAAACAAATTTGTCATTCACTGGCTATTTCCTTGAAACATAAACATGGAAACCAAAGAACCCATCTGATTATCTTGGTATTATTGTTGTCTTCTAAGCTCTTCCACTCTGGAAGTGTGACTGATCTGTAACACTTTAAATGGTAATAAAGTGTTAGGAATAAGTTTTCTGTGTGGTCCCTGTGCCAGCATCAGAGAAAAGATCCAATGCAGCTAATCTATTCAAGTTTAATGAATGTCCTGCTGACTATTAAGGGAACTGGCTGCCTGACTACCCTCTGAGACTTTAAAAATCTCTTCCTATTTCTGTAGAATTTTGTCAGGAAACCAGATTGAGTGAGCCCATATAGAAAATGCCATTGCTGTTCCTACAGGTTTCCACAAGACATTTGACCCCTCCCCTCCCTTTCTTTCTTCTTTTTATACCTCTCTGGAATGCAGATATTTTGGTTAATTTTCTCCAGCTGTCACAGAGTCTCAGAGGAAAATGACCTCGCAGAGTGACCACTTCCCCTATTCCCTGACTTAGGCGGATTTTTTTTTTTCAGAGCTTTCACCACATCATCCACTTCACTGTCTGGTATCTTTCATGAGTCAGGAAAAAAGAAAAGAAAAAAAAAAATTCCACCCTCTAGAAAAAAAAAGTGGAACCAAATCAGATGAGTTTAGGTTGGTTTTATCAATTTACATTGTTATTTCAGAGCAGTCAGTGCAGCAGAAATTTAACATTACCCATTCCTAATAAAAATAGGGAGATATTAATATTTGGATATCTTTCATCTAAGAATTATTTTGATCACAAAATTACTTCATTCATTTAGTAAGGACAATAATCTCAGAAAGTCAAAGAGTCAGACCTCTTAGTTCTTTTGTTCTTTTCAATATACAACTCAGAGGGGAAAAAAAATATTGCAGAAAACATGTACTAAATTTAGTTTTCAGAAATAGTATTATGGAAAAAAACCCCACCAAAACAAACAAAAAACCAGGAAAACCCTGTACTGTAAATGTCTATGGCCCATGAAATATGTAAATATGTACATGAGATGCATATATGTAAAAAGATAATGGTTTATTAAGTACCTGTTTTACCATGAAGTAATGGTTTATTAAGGGACCTGTTGTTAAGCATGACTTTTTTCTTCCTTCAGGTTCCTCCTCTGGTTTTATGAATACCTGGTTGGGGCTTGTAGAATACCAAGGATCTCAAAACATTTTTTGCACTGCAATATCTCTTCATATCCTCTATCTTATGTTTTGGATGAGTATCCCAAAATTTTGGTGTTTTCTGTAGCAGTATGAGAATTTTCCTCCAGGAAACTATAAGGAACATGTTATTTTTGAGTATCCTTGTGTTTACATGACTGCTTCATCAAGACTGTCCAAGGTGAGCAGGTTGTAGCTGCGCCTCATTTCTCTAATTTTTTTAAGCTGATATTTCCACATATTATTTTTACAACATAGATTTTGCAGTTGTTTAATTTCAGAATTTTGTGACTGGTCACTTGGTATAAGCCCCAGCAATTTAGGTGTTTTATAAAGAAATTCAAGACAGGTTTTCATGGTTTGTGGCATTAAGTAGGCCATGTGGTATAAATGTATACCTGATAAAGGTCTAAAAGCAGATTACTCTTGTGCAGTGACAAGATTTTGGGCTTTTCTGTCCTGTGTGCAGAATATTCACCTGACAGAGTAATGACCTGACAGATTTGAAAGAACAGTCTGAGGAGCAAAGATCCAAGTGTGGAGGTCACTGCAGCATGAACTTGGTATGTATCTCATGGATTGGGGGTGAATGTGACACAGAAAATAAGATTTCATCATGTCTCAAAGGCTGCCATGAAGGACCTGAATTAGGTTAAACTAAATGAGTAAAATCATGGTGTTACTGATGAGCACTTGTTTTATAACCCTATTGATGGTCCTGCTGTTGTGTAAAAATATTGATCCTTATTCTCTCTGTATGTTTGTGACTATCATTGCAGAGATGCCTCAGTCTTAAACGGGATCATCCCTGCTTGGAATGGGGCTGCACATTCCTCTTCCTCATAGCTGCTGACGTGTGGGAAAAGCAGCTTTGAAGATGCCCTCAGCTGGATCCTGTACAGGAGACTTCCAGCACTGCTGCCCAGGTTCTGTGGGTGGCAGATGTGCTGGCCCAGGTCATGCTTTCCTGACCATCCCAACCACTCCATTCATGTCCTAAAACCTCCAGCTGCAAGGAGGTTCGTCAAAAGATGTGGCAAATCTGAGGAAGTGGAAGTGAAGAGGGATGATGTCACAATCTCTGCAGGAATGTTACGGGTCACAAACTCCTAATTGGAAGTAGCCGCAGCCTGGGCTGTGCATCCTCCTGTGTTCTTGGAGGGGCTCAGTCATGTGCTGATCCCTCTTACTGGTGACCCCATCTCAGCTTTTGGAGCACCACTCTGAGCTGGGACCCTAAAAATTGAAGTGGTCATCTTGACTGTATTGTAACTTGGGAATAAGGGAGTAGTAAAATGCCTCAAAATTGCGTGCAGCATTCCTTCGCTTGTATGTATGCTGAAAGACTTGACTTTGTGAACAGTCCTATTTATTTCAGTGGAAATTCTTTCAGAATAAGCTTTGGCTGAGATTAGGAAAAATGATGGCATCTTTTCCTAAATTATTCCTTTTTGCCAGAGCTGAATTTTTACAGCTGCAACCTTTGGAATTTAAGAAATCTGATAAACAGGTTTCTCAAGTCTAATTAATCTTCATCACAGAAGTAAAGGAATATTGTTCTAGTGGTACAATAGTCTTGTATCCGTGCCCTGTTTCAAAGGCTTACTTTGCACAGGATAGAAAACACTGATAATAATAATAATGACAAAAACAACAGCAACATTGATGATATGGATGATTGTTGTAATATCTATTTCCTTGGTATTAGTACTTGTCAGATATTATGGCTTGATTACTTTGCTTCACCTCTCAAAGAGAGACACAACATTTCCAACTTGTGGATTTTTTTAAAGATCTGCCAATACAAAACGAAGTGATCTTAGCAAATTGTTTTGCCTGGAAGGAGACCATCATGTTTATGATATTAAAATGGGTTCTTTGTACCTGCTATACACATATAATTACATAAATGTCTCCCTATTAACTTAGATGGATTTTTTTTACAATTCAAACTCCATAAATTCTAACTGGAGAATGAATCCTATATTCCAGCTGATCAGTGTTCCTCACATGTATCTGTTTCAGGAAAATACTTCAGCATATGTTTAGCTTTAAGCCTGTGCTCAGGTCTCTCTGGGTTTAAACATGCACTGGTTGAGGATGTTTTCTTAAATGGAAGCAATATGTTATCCCACTGAAATCCACTTGATTTGCCAGCTACATCCCTCCTTTGCACAGAGGTGATTTCTACAGGCATCTGTAAAGGCAAGGGAAGCTGAGGTCTTCAGAGCAGCTTCTACCTCCAGAATGGATTTAGATCTCTGTGGTACAATGTGCAGTCTTCTTCCAGTACCAAAGCTTTTTCCTGTCAAAATAAACTTAATGTAACATAAAGGGACTGCAGGCTTCTTTTGTAGTCTATGGGAAAATAATAAATCACTTTTTAGGGTATTTTTGCACTGTCTCTTTTTTCTCCCTGTCTTTACCATCTGACTATTCTGTCTGAAGACCAAGGCTGCACAAATGGGGGAGAAGTTGCTTTATTTTGAAGGGGGAGAGTCAAAGGTGTTGAGAGCGACTCGGTCACTTTCCCGTCGGTCTCCTGCATTTAGACTCCTTTCAGCTTGGTTTTGGTGACAAACTGCACAGCTGCAATGCCTTACATTTACCAGCCTGCATGTATGAAGGATGTGTAATGTTAACTAAGCCCTTTCCCCTCCCTCATTGAAGACCACCCTGTCTGCAAAATCTCCAGAGGAAAGCACGGCATGTCCTGATCAGAAACTGCCTTTGCTGGCATAAGTACAGTATGTTGCATTAACCAAAACAGCATTTTAAAAAACATTTTTGATGGTGGCTGCTTTTTATTTAAATATCCATTTTGCTTGTGTAAACGGATCTCATTCAGTCTTTACATCCCAACATCCCAGGATTTTCTGAAAGCTTTGTTAACATTTAGCTTTGGAAATTGTTTCAAGCCTTGCACAAAATTCTCAAAACCTGATATGCTGAGGGCAGAAAAGGGACTGGATTCTCCTTCGCAGTTCCCTAGACAGCAATTTTCTCTGGGACAACCTTTCTGGTGATGCAAGTTTTCCCTAATTGCTCCTCACCACTGACTGCAGCTTTTCTATTGGGTGGGAGCTGTTATTAAGCAAAAGTCACTTTCAGGGCTTGTTTTGTTTCTCTCATGTTGGTTTGTCTGTGCTTTCACTTGTTTCTATGTATTCCCCAACTGTGAATTTGTCACTTGTCTCTTAAACAGCGAATGATGCAGCCCCCCAAAACTGCATTTACCATAGCAATGAATCACATTGTACTGGACACAGCCGCTTACTGGCTGTGAACACAACTGTGCCAACATCGTCTCATTTCTAATGGGACATTGAAAAGGAAGACCGGGGATAACTGAGTCCAGGGGAGTCACTTTTCATTTGGGCACTACTGCATTTAGAACCTGGCCCTGGGAAACTTGTACTGGCACCACCAGCATATCTGAGGATAAAACAAACATACCTGAACAGTATCCTTCTTGTTCCTGCTCAAATCATGGATATGAGGCTTCTTGCTTCAGCTGTTCCTCTATATATATGTCAGCACAGCATAAAATACACTATATGGACGGGCTACTTGAACTTGCAATGTGCAACGTTTGTAGAACTAAACCCTTCTCTCTTCAACACCATTTCAGTAGTGTAATTTCACTCAAAACAAATAAAACAAAGCCTGGTTTACCTCTGAATAACCTCAGGGATGCTTGGCTAATCTCAAAGTGTTGGGTTGAATGCTGTGTTAGGAAACTAAAATTGAGTTGGTGTTTTCTGACAAGTGATTTACCCACCAGAAAGGTCTGGGATGTAGAGCCTGTGGTGACAATGAGCTGCTTCTTTACTGTGTCCCAGTTTTCTCAAGTGTGTGATGGTTGTAATTAAGTTAATTTACCCGTCTTGTACACTGTGACAAGTAAATTGCAAGAGGTCTTTTATAAAGGGGTATCATATGTGTGGTTCTAGATGTGAAGTCTCCAGGGTTAGACAGCTACTTCTGTAGGTCCCAGGAGAAGTGTCTGTTCTTTCCTGCCTGCCATTCCTTCATTCCACATTGCATGGAGTAGTGGCCATCCTACATCAAAACCTTGAGGGTTTTTTTTTGTGCATTTGTCTGGGGTTTTTCCATGGTGAGAGGCAGCACTCCCATCTCTCTCATTCTAAAACCATTTTCTGCAAGAAAGGTGAAGATTGCTCTTGGCAATTTGCAGATGAAGAGACTGAGCAGGGAGGTCAAATCCTGTCATTTAATAACAGACAGAGATAAGAAGCATGGGGACAATATGGATGGACAGAAATTTAAGGCCTCTGGAAGGGTTCAGGTCACCCTGCAAATTCACCTCAAGGCTGAACACTTCATTCCTGTGCATCCAGAAGTGTGTGCTTCCTGTGTGTCTCATAACCTGGTGTAAATCCTCACAAAGCCTGGTACAGATGTCATTTTGGTAATAATGTTAGGGACTTTTTTAGAGCACATTTTCCATCCTGATACTAACCCACTCAAATATCCATGGAATATTACCCCAAATTTTCTGTCTAGCTGTGTCCCTCTCTTCCTGGGAGATTTAGGACCAGTTTTTGGATATATGGAGGATGTAGCTGGCATCCTCACCTTATACTTCTACCAACTTATATCTTCAATGGGAATGGAAAGATCAAAATCTGCCAAGTTTCTTGAAAATTTTATGAAGATTTTAGGTTTTTAATGATGGTGGTGATGATTTTCAGAAAGGCTTCATATAGGTCACCTCCATGTCTTTCTGTGTGCAAAGCCTAAGAGATTTTTTCCATTTTGGTTAAAAAAAAAAATCAGATGCATTTCTTTAATCTACTTCCTGTGGCAATGTTGTGTACCAATGAAGCTAAAGAGAGAGTCAGAACTGGGATGACTTTCACTCACTTGACGAATAAGAGGAATAAAACTTCACTAGCATAGCACAGTCTGTTAGNTCCGGTTTCCTTGTGTTTTGATAAAATGGCTGATACACTGCTAAATTCCTGGGAAAGTTAGGAATAACATTAATTTAGCAAGGGAGTTAGAGTTAAAAATATGCCACAGAGCTGGACTGCTGCTTTTTTAACTGCTTGGCATTCCTGATGCTGGGTCTTGGTTTCTGTAGCCATGCAGCATATGAATCAGAGAGAACCCACCCTGTGCTTTGGCATAACTCTTACAGCACTGACAGTTCCTCTTTCTTCGGCAGTAATTAAACAAGTAAAAACTGGTTAGTTTGGTGAGCAAATATAAATGTGGAAAATATTCACAAATACATATCACTGGGCGTGTGTCTAAGGAATCTGGATGAGCTGTGGCTGGACTTTCTTTTCCCACATTCTTCCAACAAAGGTGCTTTATCCAACAAAGCAATCTGGCCAAGGTCTTTTATTTCAGCTAATTCATGTTGACTTTTTCCTTTGTAAGGGTTGAAGGTTTGCTGATAGTGCAGTTCAGTGCAGCCCTTGGCGACAGGAAGCACTTTTGGGCCTAAGACTCTGCAGGGGAAACATCACTTAAAACCAGGATGAGACAGCCCCTAAAACTAAGGCCAAGCATATACTTAATTTGGTTTATTTATTTATTTATTTATCACTTATTTTACTCTCACAATGGGCCTAGCTACCTCAGCTCACAGTTTGGGTGCAACTGTAACTATGAAAAGGTACTCCAGCTGGCTGCTCAAACACCTCCACATTTTGGGAGGAAGCCTGAGCTAATGACAAAGCATTAGATGAGTTTCAGTGTGCTTAACCAGGACTTTTTGGTCCCCTCCATTCGCAGTCATGGGACAAAACCATTCCCTTTTCCTCAGTGACCCCTCTATAACAAAGGAATAATCAAACCACAATTTATAAATCTGGAAATCCTTTTACTGATTTTAACATTACTGCTAAAACAGTTGTAAAGTTGACAATATCTAAAGTAATAACATGAGCATAACCCTGATCTAAAAGAGGCACAATATGGGCCTCTGTGTCACAATATAATATAATTAATATAATCAATATAATATAATTAATATAATATCCCAGGTATCAGTACCAAGGTGAGGAGACAGGACCTAATACTTTTGAAATGTAGGCTTGACTTTTAAGTCTAGTGTTGTTTCACTTCCAATTCCAGGAATACCTATGGAAGTTACATTGATGATCTGCCTATTGCTTTTTCTGTTTCCCACATTTATTTTCCCCTAACCTTCTTCTTATTAGCACTTTCTTGATTTTGTACTTTTCAGTTCATCTCGTGACTCTTTCCTAATGTCTGCTCTCCAAAACTGTTGGTACAACTGGCACCTTATCCATGCACAGGTTCTAGGGATCCTGCCTGATCAGGCACAGAAATGGCAGTGACAGAGGTGGATGAAGTTGCTCAACATATTGGCAGGAAAATCTCGTTAGGCCCCTTACCTGGTATTCAAAAGTTTGTAGAATTCATCAGGCTTTAAACCTCATAGTCATTTGGTTAGTAAGGGCAGGGGTTTTTTTTGTTTTTTTTTTGGTTTTTTTTGTTTTTTTTTTTTTTTTTAACAAAGTAGCTTCGGTTTACCTCCCCTTAGGTTATTTTATTTTTCTCAAATTACCCAATTCATATTCATCTCCGACAGGGTTCTCTTTTCTCACTCCTGTTTATTACAGGCTGAGTTGCCTCGCCTCTAATTTACCCTCATGGTACAACTCTACTGACTGAAGAGGAGACATTCCTCCTTTATACCAAAATAAGCAAAAGCAGAATTGGTGCCAGATTTTAACTTTGGTGAGCAAAGTTTGCTTCTCTTTGCCTGGAATCATCCAGTGATACCACAACTGGGAGCTACAGCCAGACATCCAATTATAACAAATATTTCTGGGTTTGCATGTTACACTTTCCTGCTCCTCAGATTCAGGCCAGGAGGAAGAAGAAGATTAGGAAAGAAAATGTATGCATGAATATTTCAGCAATCTGCTGTGTTAGGAAGGAAAAAATGTAGAGAGCAGATGATTGATTCATGGTATTTTAGCTGAAAATGTTGTCGCTTTTAAACATTGCCTCAGTGTGGTCGGGTGCTTACGGTAAATACATTTCACACCAGATGTGGCCTCAACTGTACACGACTCAGAATTTCCCTGCACACAGTAACTGCCAGTTCTGGGAGCCTGAGGATCCCCAGGTTTCAGAAAGACTGTTCTTGTTGTAGCTGTCCTGCCCAAGGGGTGCCAGCAAAATGAGCCCAGGGGTTGGGGAGGCTGCTGACCCCTAAAAATCTCAAGCTTCAAATAGTCCATAAAACATAGATGCCAGTGTTCTGCTCCCAGGGGCTGAATAATGCCTTTTGTTCCCAAACCTCGTGTCTTTGCACTAGGAGGAGCAGGCACCATTAGAAGATGTGATCTTCCATCGACCCCACAACATGCAAGCTCAGCAAAAGGTCCCATAGGACATTTTCCTTTCTGAAAAAAAAAAAAAAAAA
>VWZN01019884.1:236874-251797 GCA_013396955.1 Regulus satrapa | reverse complement strand
AAAAAAAAAAGGAAAATACATTCATTGGTCATTTCTTTATTGGGTGCAAAAGTAGAACGGGATTCCAGACAAAAAGATATTTACTACCTACCATGCCTCTGTGAAATCCCTGCAAGAGATTTGGGCCGGAAAAACATATATTATGATTTCTGCCATTCACCTAGTGCCTTACATCTGCATGATTTTTAGAAAAAAAATGTAAAGAAGTAAAAAAAGAAGAAAAAAAGAAAAAAATCAATTGGTGACTGTTGATAAGTTGGATGTGGAGTTACAGAAAGATGCTGAGTATACAGAAAGTTCTGGGTCCATTAGTATCAACAGAGTATATTTGCCAAGGGTGTATTTCTTTTGGAACTGAGGCTGGAATTAGGCTTGAATGGGGCAAACATGAAGCTGATCTCATGTACATGAATGGGCAGCTCCAATGAGACCTGAGGAGGGTCTGTATGGAGCTGCTGCTGCTGTTGCTGCAAATCTGGGACTCATTCGGTGCATCTGCACAAAACTGATTTAAATGCTAGCGATGCAAGGAGCTGGGGAATAAAGGGGTATTATTTCCTAATATTGAGGATATAAATCCCACTTTTTCCTCACAGCAGGACTTTCTGGCAGTGCCCCAGCACCATCCTCCCTGAGTTGTCCCAGGCTGCAGTCAGGGGTGGCATTACAGGATGCTCTGCAGAGCTAACATGGCTTTTGCAGCAGGAAAGCTGCAACACCTTGGGCTTTGGGAAAGACACAAACGGTACTCCCCACCTGAAAACAGTAGCAATTGTTTGCCTCTTTGCCAGCTGAAGTCTGTGGTGCTCTGGTCTCACTGCTTTGAGCACTTAGTCTGAGTTTGCAGCCAGTGTAAGATCCCTGCGTGTGTTGCAGCCGTCCCTTGCTGTCACTGAGTGGATGGTCAAGAGGCTTTGCATCATTCTGTCACAAGAGTAAGGCCCAAACCTAGATGTGAGCCTTGGCTGCCCAGGTCCCAAAGAGCCAAATTTGGCGAGTCTTCACAAAGCCATACAAATGGAAGGATTTAATCATGTCTCAATGCAGTTTTGGGTAACTGAGTAATTGACGTAACACTGGTCACAATATGTTGGCTGGTGAAGACCACAATAAACTGTGCACGTCAGCTAATCATGATTAAACACTGATGAGGCCAGGCTAAAACTGCACTTAGCTGACATGTGCTGAATGCTATTTGTTCTTGTCTACGCCGATTCACATTGCATTCAATGCGGCACAATATAGATAAGCCCTTTGGGGAAAGTGTAGCTCTGGTCAGGCCTCAGTGTTCCCTGACCAGCCAACAGCTGCTCCAAGCAGGTTTATAAAGGGACTACTTACCCATCCTTTGATAGAGAGATAAGCCACTGTAATGTAATTACAACCAGGGAGATGGGAGAGGGGAAAGAAAAAATATGCCAATCATAAAGGGGGTGCACGGAGAGCCTCAGATTCCTTCAAACCTAAACATTGTGGCAAGGAAAGAAGTCTTAATTAGGAAAAGTGTAGGCATAGAACAGGAGCCCATCCTAAATGAATTGGGGTGTGATGAGCATAAAGAAAATGCTTTTTAAAAAGATCTTTGACTCCCACTGAGTGCTTGTTTCTTAGACTTCCTTGCCTAATAATGTCAGCATTTAAATGGCCCCAACTCCCAAATAACAAGGCTTTGAAGTTAACACCTCATTGAGGTATAGAGTTCATACGTTTGCTATTCCTATTATTTGGCCAGAAACCGTTTTCTGCATGGCTAGCTTAATAGGGCAACAGAATATTAAGTTGTATAGGGATTGAGAAAGCTATTCACACAAAGGAAAGAGCTACAGACTTCATGTATTTGAACAGAACCTGACAATTAAGAGAAAAGAGCAAAAGTCTGGGAAGTGCCCTGAATCACATAATTGCAAGAAATTTTTTCATACCTGTGATATTTCCAGTGCCCAGGAACAAACACAAGGGATTTTTGGCTTGGACTGTGTTATGGAGTTGTAGTTGTAATTAGGAGAGGAGACGAGGTGTTTTTTCTGTCCTGCCAAAGTTTTAAAGCTTCAGAAAGTATTCCTTTCTTTAGCAGGACAGAATAAAGATGGCTTGGATTTTTTCACTGAAAAAGGCAAAAGGGTGCTGAAAAGTGATCTGGCACCTGTTGGACCATCTACTTAGGGAACGGATGGTCCAGACTCAAGTCTCCCTCTGTTGTTTTCCACCACTACAGAGGAATGCCTCAGCCACCAAACTGTCATGTATTTTAGAAACCTTTTCTTTTGGTTTCAGCTCCAGCATCCTGCAGATCTCTAAAAATGACTTTTTCAAGCAGCATCTCCTCAAATACACCAAGAAATGGCTTTTCATTAATCCGCATTTTTGAACCAGTTGTCTCCACTCCTGCTAATTCACTGTGGCAGAACAATTATTTATCCCCACCCCACAACAGCTATTCTGAGTCAGAGTTATCTGTGCCACAGAAAAGCCCAGAGCCTGCAGTTAAAGACAGGGCTCTTTGGTACTTGCTGCCATATGGCAGATGTTTTCTTACCCTGAAAAATTCATGAATAATTTGAACGGCAAAGTGGAGAGAGTAAATGATGTTATTAAGCTCATTTTCAAGGGTAGGGGGTTGAGCCATGATGTGACATTTCATCAGGGCCATGCAGGAAGCTTTGCAGTGCCAGAATTAAACTAAGTTGATGGTCTGTCCCAGGCTTTGACCACAAATAAAGGTGTCCTCTAAGTATACCTTTACAGAGCATAAATTAGGCATTAGAATGATTACAGAGGTTGAAACAGTTTAGAAAAGATTCTCTTGTTTCAATGCCCAGCTGAATAACAGCTTCTACTTCTTTTTTTATTTCCTATGGTTTTTACAGTTTAGAAAATGCTGGTGATAAAATCATCTTGTGTTTGGGATTCAGGAGATTTCTGGTCATTTATGTCACTCTTTTGCTGACACAGGCTAAGCTTATGCTTCAGTTATTTCTCTGAAAATAGATAAAAAAGCATCTACGTCTCCCAGGATTCAGTGATGGAAGGATTCCACCTTCATTCCTACCTGGTGCAATTATTTCTCATCTATTCCACTGCAAATACCACAGCAAAAGTCACATTTGGTATTTGGCTACAAGCAACTGGCATCCATGATTAAAGTAGACAATTATTCTGTGTGTGCAACCAGAAGAATCTTCTGCAGAAGTCTCTTTTTTTGCTCTGTGAGTCCTCTCAGGGCTTGGGAAGCAGATTGAAGGTAATCTCATGTGTTTATATTAACTTGATGCTGAGAATGAATCACAGTTTCTGCACAAATCCACCGAAGTGTTAATAGCATCTATACATTTTATAGAAACTTATGGATTTAAAGATGGATGAATGGAGAGGAAAAAAGGCTCTCTCGCCCTGGTGGTCTTGTGTCCAAATGCCATGTTGTGCTGAAGAGCAATACTTTTTTTTTTATGCTGCTTCTTTAAAGAAAAAACACCCTTTTGCATGTGTAATCATTGTTCCTTGAGCACTGTGTCCTTCTGCAGTGTAAAATCACAGTGACAATAATTGCTTTGAGAAACAAAAGAGTCAGATTCCTTCTCTGTTTTCTAACAAAGTGGGAGATTGACAGGGTGGGCAGCCCAGGTGCCTAAAGGCTCTGTCCCCTCCACAAGCTGAAAACTTAGGTTCACAAAATCCCTGCTTATCTGCAAACAGAGTTAAACTGCTTAGAGAGTTTGAGTCCCTTCAGTCCATAGCCCACTGAGATGATCTTTAATTTGGGAAGCAGGAGATGTGTTTCAAGTAAGAGCTGTATGTAACCTTGTAGTGATGGCATCTATTGGGGAGGGGGAAGGACAGGGGCACACACTGGAGTTCCAGTCCCTACACCAAGGACTGCAAAAGATAGAATTGTTGTAACAGTTGTGATAACAAGAAGTTCTCTCTCCATCCCAGCAGAGACTGAGAGAGATTCAAGATGTGATTTTGATCATCAGCTTGGACACATCTGTGATGGGAAAGGTGATGTCTTCAGCCCCTCTATCAGTTCCTGTGAGAAATATAAACCATGGAATTGTGTCATGAGAAGGGACTGGGCTCCCAGCTTAGTGACAGCTACTCCCGCCACTGGTGCCTCTTTTTTATTATCTCCTGCACTTAAAATCACTGATGTTCCCATGTGCAGTGTGACAGCACCTCCCTTGATTGGCACAGGGAAGCTGGAGAATGACAGGAGTGTATTGGCACTGGGGCTGGAAGGAAAATGCAGTAAAAATAAAAGCATAGGAGCCTTGCTCCCCTATTTGTATTCCTGGGTCTGAAGAACATGAATCAAAGGTGAGAATAAAATCTGGCTTGCATCTCCTCTATCAGAGGCACAGGTTAAATTCTCCAACAGCTGAGTCTCCCTCTCTCTCTAGCCCTGATCGCAATCACTGTCTCATGCAGGCCCTGCTTTCCTCTGACCACATGCTGAGGCAATTTAACCCACTGATCTTGCAGAAAATTATGTTTTTATGGATCAGTTTTTCACTGGGTTTCTGATTTGAGGTTCTCACTATCCAGTCAAACAAGCTTTAGAGCTGAGGGGAGGGACTGGAGCAAGAGGAAAAAAGGAGGAAGGAGGAAAAGGGAGAGTTGTCTCCTTCTGGCAGTAGGGATGCTTTAGATTAGCTCAGCCATATCATCTGTCTGGACTGTGAGAGTAAATTTACTCTGTTTTCTGTTATTGCTTGCTTTATGCTTTATTTGTTTTGGTTTTTGGTAGGAAGAAATGTAGCTGTATATATTTGGGAGAGGGTTTTGGGCAAACATCCTGGTCTGCATCTGTTCAGTGCAGCTCAGACAGGGATTTCTAGACCTCAACCCCCCAAAAAAATTGGGTTTTAAATGCTTCCCTGTCCAACACATCACAATTGTCAGTGGCCCCCAGGCTATTTCAAGAAAACTGAGATGTTTAATTCAGCCCAGGCTCTGCGCAGGTCACCATGCTTGTGGCTTCTTCCCACGGTGCCAGCTACTGCTCCGAGTCCCTTTGAGGAGTAGCTCCAGGTCACACAGAAAACTGGGACAAAGCCAGAAATTACATTCTCCTTTCCTGTGTTACAATCCGGTATCTTAATTATTATTTCAGTTCTTCCTGGTCAGGGGGAGGGTTCCTCCCCTCCTCTCCAATATTAGCACATATCTTCTAAGTGTCAGCAACAGAGGAAAATCATGTGCAGAAATTCAGCTCTGAGGAAAAAGTTATAAAAAGCTCTTACAGGCATTCATTCATTCATATTTAAGAATGAATTCTCTTCAGCTGTGCTGTGACCTTATGCTGTCAGGAGAACCACTAGATGAACTTTAAATTACACTACCACATCCTTTTAAAGTTGCCTTGTAAAGTTTTGGGGTCTTGTTCAGAATGTTATTTTGTTCAGCCAAAGAATGGAAAAGGATTAAAATATTACATAATTGGAGTCCTTGCAGTCTGCTGGAAAAAATTATCCCAACTATTATTTCTGTGTGAATATATTATTTCCCTCATTTCAACTCATTTTTCTAATGTCTGACTTGTTTTGGGGAGCTTAAACTGAATAGAAAGATTGTGATTTGTGATATTTGTGCTAGAGGATCAGGCCCTGAAATTCTTTGTTTCTGAACTATTAAGGTATAACTGTGGAAAGGTGTCACCCAAATACAGGAGAGGAATCTTGTCGGTCTTGCTGTCGTAGAAATCTGTTCCTTTGTCTTGATTTAAAATGTTTTGATACAAAATTCTCCTCTGTTCTTATTTCTTAAAAGCTTCCCTAATAACAGCACTTGGCTTATGCTTCCCACCTTAAACCTATGGAAAACAGCAAACCTGGCATAATATTTAATGTGTTTCCAAAATTTCTTGATCAGAGCCTAACTTCTATAGGATAACAGTAACAACCACCACCACCAAATAATGAGAACCAAATAAGTCAGAGCACTGCAGGGACCTTACATGCGGTGGGTTTTGTGAGGAGAATTAACATGAAAGAGGGTTCAGTCTAGGGGTAGAGGTCAGGGCAGATAAACTCCTGTGTTCTGATACATTTCCCTAAAGTGGGAAGTGCTTTAGAGAGTGGGGCTGTGGGAAGAAGCTGTCAGCAACGGGGTGGTCAGCGGTGTCAAGGGTGGTGGCCTATGTTTTTCTTCTGTTGCAGCCTTTCATCCTCCATCTGTCAAGCTCCATAATTTTCAAGCCAGACAGTCAATTTTTAATACAAACCTTTAACTTCTCCCAGGTCTGAAGTGCCCCTTTTATCTTGAATTCACATGAAAACGGCAATAAGTGGGAGATTGCTTAAAGCTGTGTCCCCACTTGGGTCTCCTCAGCATGGCCCCAGGTTGCAAGCTGGGCAGTGGGGTGTGCCCTTGGTGCCAGTGGTGCTTTCTCTCTCCATGGCCATTTGCTGTCCCACCCGGAGCTGTAGAGGAAGGTTGGTGAGTTTGGGAACACCTGAGACACACATCCTGGCGGAGCACAGCGGGCCCTGTCCTCAAGGCTCGGCCGACACCAGCAGTGGGGCCAGCATGGCCCTATGAACCCTGCTGACCCACTGGCCCCAGTGCTGGCCACAGGGACTGATGTCCCCAGGCAGGCACAAAGCTGAGCTTGGGCTAAGGACCAGCATAAGCCCAGGCTCTCTTCATGCCCCACTGCATTCTAGCGCGTAGCTCGAGCTGACATCTTAGCACGGCTCGTGTCATATAATTTCAGCATGAGCAGGACTTGGCCCACACTCAAAATACACAGTGGTTAAGTGTTTAAATTAAGGTTTAACTGACTCAGACACTGAATCTAGCTCCAGCTACTGTGTTGCCGTGCTATTAAATGCTACAAATTGGAGTTCCCCCATTCATCGGCAAGGATTATCACAGTAGAACTGGCAATAAGTGAAGCATCCAGATGAGTTAACGAGGCAAAATCCAGTGAAATCGGTAGGAATCTTTCAAGTGGCTGGTTTGAGGCCTATATTTTATCCAACCATCCCACCTGAAGTTCACCCAAGGAGGAAGCTATGTATACTCCTTTATTCATTTCCCAACACGATTACAACCCTTAAACATCCAAGGCACAGCACTGAAATACATTCAATAATTGGATATATGTTAGGAAATCATGACTTCTTAGCCTGAAAACATGGGGAAAAATCCACTTTTATATATAATATTAATTCACTACATATATATAGTTAGATATAGATAGAGTGTAATAGGGATCCTCTTATTTCTTTGTATCTCAGGATACAGCTGCTAGTTGGACTTGTGAGTTCTGCTTCTCTGAGTTTTAACAGAAAAAAATGTTTTGTAATATTCTGTTCTGTTCTATACTTGCTTGCAAGTTGTAAATAATGACTGAAGATGTTTGGAGAAGGATTGGAATTCCCTTGGCCGCTGGAAGTGTGGGGATATTATCTCAGGTCATGAGTCTAGAAAGGTATGGAAGAGCCCACACACCTTCCTCTGGGAGAGCAGGGTGAGGAAGCTTCCTGCACAGATCCCTGACATCTTTAGCCATCAGCATTTTCACATGCAGCCTTCTGCTGCCTTCTGCATTGACGTTGGGGAGCAGAGGCTCAGGAACACAGGGAAACAATCCCAACAGTGTGCTTCAGAGTGGGACTGCAAACTTTTAGGGACTAAGCTTCCTAATCACTACCGCATGGCTCATAAAAGGAGCAACCTGATACCAAGTACCAAGAGGTTGTTATTCCTCCTCTCTCCCCTATCCCACTCCAAATGTTAGAACAATAAATACATTTACCTCTTGTTTAGGATCACTTAAAATAAGTTGTTTTAATTAAACCTTCTGGCAATCTATCTGCACTAAGTGATTAAGTGTCTCTTCCTTCAGTGAAAGCAGAAAGGATTATCACGGGATAAGACTGAATTGTGGATGCAGCTAGGACTGGGTAAAGCTGCTGAATATTTTCCATTGAAATTCATGTGAAAATACTGTGAACTTTCAATTTGTGTGCTGTTGTTCCACTCAAATATTTCCCCTCCTTTCAGACCTTCCTTCCCTCCCCACTGTCCCAGAGTCAATGAAATAGTTATTTCCCTCAGGTTAAAGTTCAGCTTTGAATATCAACTTTAAAAGCTGCCCAAGAAGAGTGCTTTCTTTTCCTCAATGGACATAATTTACAGGGAATAAACTTAAAGATGAAAAAATAGCAATTGTGTTGATGAATCATAGCTATTTAAAGTTGTAAAAAAATCAAGTTTGCATAGCAATCAGCTCTTTACAGCTGCACCATAAAAAGTATTTGCAGGCGTTGTTATGCTATTTTTACTTTTTAACTTGAAATATCTCGTGTGAGTTAAACTGGGTGATTATTCTTTCAAATGAAGCTTTTTACATCACTCTCAGCTCAGGAATCACACTGGTGGGTTTGTTGTTTTATTGCTGGCCATATCACTTTCAGGGTGGAGAAGAGTCACAGTAAAAGGCTCTTTTGTGTCTTGTGGCGTGTCTTGAGATGGTTACGGCAGCATCTCTATTTTAGCCTCTCTACTCTCAATTTTGTCTTCCAGTTCCCATCTTTCCCTGCTTTTTAGCCCTGCTCTGGCTCCTGACATGACAGATTGGATGGGAAACTGAGACAAAGTCTGGATCCTGGCACAGCCCAGGCAGGCACGCTGGACAAACCGCTCCGCTAATTTATTTGGATTCTTTACCTGCAACCTCCCCGCTGTTTTAGTGCTGGGGCCTCTCTTGGGCAGGGCCAGGCCAGTGTGCTGTGTGGCGCTTTTATGGCAATGGGGACAAATGATCACTGGGGATGGCTGGAGGCCCTGGGATATACTGGCGGGCAGGGGTGGTATTTAAAGGTAAATGCATTAACAGCGCGCTGCCACCTCCTTTTATCTCAGCCACCAGCACGCTTTGGGCCAGGCAGGCAGGGTGCCACCTCGGGGACTGATTGCTGCCATTTGCATTTTATAACCCATCTCCAAGGGGGAGTGAGTGGGAAAAGGCAGCCAAAATGTGGGAGTTCAGCTGTAGCTGCAGAGTTGTCCCTTGCTTTTAATTTCTCCTGTTAGCTGGGGAGGGCTGTGGTACATTACGCTTAGGCTCTGACTTTCACTGATGAGCAAAGGAAAGTGACAGGGTAAAATGTTACTTCCACTCGCCTTCCACTGGGTGGGAATTGGCTCCTAGTTTTAAAGTTTTCTGAGGTGAACAGCATCAGTTCCAAATAGGATTTTTTTGTTCTTTGTCCTAGTACATGGCATTGCCAGTGCTGGTGTGATCTCTCTCTGTGTCTTTCTGAAACTAAAACTAAAAATAAATTAACCTAGGGACTTTTTGCTGTGTGGCATGTCAGAATATACGTGAGTACGGAAGGAGTGGAATATCATTGCTCTGTTTTAGGGAGATTTGGCAGGGACTGGAGCAACTTAGAGAATCTGCTGTGTGGCCTCCTGCCCAGCTAAAAAATTTTTGCATTTTTCAGCAGAGGATCGGGGCCATTCTGCTTTTTAATCACATGGTATGAAGTTTGTGTCCTGCATAATTATAACCAAAATTTGGTCTTTTCAGGTTAGGTACTGAGCTATATGTTACTAGAATGTTCTGCAGTATAAAAAAATACCACTTATGAGAGTCTGCCTTGAAAATAAGATTTACTTTTTCTGCTAATTGCGAAGAATTAAGCTTTTATTTAGCTGTACCAGTAGGGTTTGGTGTTTTAAAGGAAAGGAATTGTCAAAGGGATGTTTCATCAGGAGAGTGAATTAATAAAGAAAAAGACAAAAACCAAACCAAACCAACAACCAAAAAATCCCCAAACAAACAAACAAACAAACAAACAAACCCCCCAAAACCCCAATTGAACAATTCCTCATGCATATTTTTCAGTTCAGATGTCTAAAATACATGTGATCTTCCAGCTACATTTTCCTCTTGCAAATCATAGTGGGTTTTATTAGGAGAAGTTTCATTTTATTGCCTTGTCTTCCTGTAAAGTCAACAAGTTAAACCAACAGGATTTAATTTTGGGTTGGCAGGCCAGCTATGAGATAACACATCGTGTGCCCCGCTTTTATCTTTTTCTTTTCCTTCCTCCTCCTGCTTCCTGGTCTCCTTGAGGTGCTCCACTCTGCTGCTCAACTTATTGGCCTAAAGGAAAAAAAAAAAAATCTTTGCAGGTGATTTATAGAACCCAATGGTTATTGTATGGCTAATGATTCATGGAACTTCATTAAATACCAAGTATGTGCCTGCTTACTGTCTGTGCACACTGCATATTAGAACCTTTGCACTCCCCCTTGCAAATTGCCCCCATTAAATTCGCAGACAAAAGGTCCTCTCAGTAGCTTACATATTTTCCCACATGTGAGAGAGCAATTGGAAACTTCCTCTTGATAACTAAAAACTTTTGAATTAGAATTTATGAGAAGGGTCTTTTGGTCTCGTTGCCTAAGGGCTGAAACAGATCCCAGTGTGTACAAGCGCTCCTTTGATGCATGGAGCTGCACAGGGTAACATTTTTTAACAGGATCAAAAAGCATAATGCAGGGACAATGTGTGGAGGCCCTTGCTCTCACACAAGGAGTCATAGCCTGCATTTTTCCAAGGCTAAAAATCCAAAAGTAACTGTCCGGGCCAGCAACAGCATTTTATATTCTTTTTAATTGCAGTATAGTCCTAGATAAAATAATGGCAGTCAGTGTTACAACTTCCTTTTCTTTAATGTTCCCCTAAAAATGCTTTGAAGCAGGTTTTACCTTTGGGAAAGTATTGTGTATGTGTTAGGGGAAAACATACCAAAAAGAAAATAAAGAGGCAGATCTTTAATTGGTGGAAATCAGCATGGCTCTATTTCTCAAGCTGTGGATCTGGCTAAAAACTTCCTGTCATTTCTCACCATGGGCTTATATATTCCTGCCCACTTATTTGGTTGGACCATCCTAACCTGAGTTTACTATTGACAAAACATTTTCCAGTAACATTTCTTTACAAAGGCAGCAGAAGACTTAAACCTGGATCTAACTTTCAAATGGTGAATATTTCCCATGATTTCAGCTGCACTATTCAAGGAGGCACAGCCATATGTACCGGCTGACGCAAAGTCTCTACAAACAGGTCTTGATAACTGGAATTTTTCTCACTTAATAGCAAAAGGAACTGTCTCAGCACTCATTTAGGTGCCCCATGTATGGCCTTCCACTATATCTCACTTCACATTGTCTATGTGCAAGGAAGAGTGAAAAAAAGGAACTTCCTCATGTTATGGGGCCAACACACCACAGGCATCACCATAAAAGGACCACGTTACCCCCACCTTGTTGTTGCATTATTACAACAGAGACAGCTTTGAGACAATTATTTTCAGCATTCACACTGGCAATATTTGTAAAATCTGTCATGATATCCATATCATGCATATCAGATAAAAGGGATGCTTTCACCAAGCAAAAGAATCAGGTTTGGAAACCTTGATCTGTCTTTCATGGAGTATTCCAAATTACTACTTATTCTGCAGCTGGTAAATTAAATGTCCCTCCTTTTACACCAGTTGTAAGCCTTCCAAACAAGACAGAAGATTTAACCCCTTATTACTTCTGGGGTCAGTTGAGAGCCAAGCAAACTTTTCACCATAAATTTGGTCTCAGAGATGAAAATCTTTTTCTTCGCTGGTAAAACACCACCAGAGTGTTTGGACCTCAGTGGTGACCTTTAGAGAGCACAATATATTGGTTATAAAAAGCCCAGAGAAGTCACTCTCTGAAAGACCAGAAAAACCTCCCACATGAGTCAGAAAATTTAATGGAATTTCTCATCATCCACCAATGGTGGTGGATAATGAGAAACTTCCTGGGGATGGAGGGTCTCTGCTTTTATGGTGACAGTATCTTCATCTGACTTTGTTTCTTATATTGGCTTATTACTAATATCTCTGACTAGATAATGAGAGTTATTCATAATATAATTTATAAACATATATATGTGTTGGCTCTATGCCGTATCGTCATTGTCCTTTCAGGGCCATATTTCATTAATTAGGCCCTGACTTTGTCTCTTTTTAGATGTATTAAATTACAACTCCATTACATTTAGGCTGCTAAACCAAGGAAAAAAAACCTCCAATCCCTTTCCTTTTCCATGGTAGAACAGACACACATAAACACAATAAGGTGTCTGACTTAAGGAAGTGAGTGAGATGGCAAATTACCTTCCCCCAGGTTTCAGTCTGTAACCTCAATGGGAATTTGAAACATGTCCCTCAACAAAGGTTTGGTTGCATATTTGAGAGGTGTTTATTGTAAAACATTATTTTCTTTCCATATGGGCAGTGTGTAAAGCAGTGTCTTTGTCAGGCTCGTTGCTTCCTTAAACCAGAGTGTTCCAGACTAAAAATTCCAGGACAGTAAATAGGGAGAAAGATTTTTCTTTGTGGAATGGTTTTGGAAGTTTCAAGTTCAAATATTTCACCCATCCTCAAAATAAGTTTTCTGTAAGTACTTCATCAAGATAGATGGAGAAACATCTGGCTGTTAAATCAATAGAAAATAAGGTATGTAATGTTTAGAACAAAATTAGGCAACAGAAGAGGAGAATTAAGTGCAGGTAAATTAAAAAAAAAATGTTACGCTACTTCAGATAAATATTTTCACAGTGGGATAACAGCAATACAGCAACTTGCTGTTGGACTAAGTAAGAGGTTTCTCTGCTTCACAGGGGCACAGGTGGGGTTGGCCCTGTGCTAAGATTTCTTTTGCTGCCTCTCTTCTTTTCAGCAGCAAGGTTTTGTAATTCTCACAGGGAAATCTGCAAAAGCAACATTGGGAAATGCCAGTGATTTTGAAAGTTCAGTCAATTTGGGTGACACTTGGCACCATAGCTTTTTCTTTCTGGTGAGTTGCCATTAACTTTGCTTACTTTCTTGGCAATAACTAAGAACACCACATGGTTTTTAACTGCAATATGGGGACCTCTACCAGGATGATTTCATGGCAAAACAGCTGCACCCAGTCTGTTCTTCCTCCTCTTCCTGAGTTTAAATAAAATGTGGTCTTATCCGAATATGCACCCAGAAGACTGGATGGTTATTTAAGCCCCTGTTAGGGAACATATTTAAGAATATGCCTAATTTTAAGCATGTGCTTAAATCAATGCGACTTAAGCAAATGCTTGAAGTCAGGCATGTGGTTGAGGTGTTATCCTGAATGTGGGTCCTAATCCTTAAACAATAGCAAAGCCCAGAGGAAAGGGCAAGCTATCTGGGTTCCTTTCTTGGCTCTTTTGTTAGTCGTGTTATAGTCTATAAAATAAGGATCATTATTCTTATCCCTCTTTGTGAGGCACATTGAAAATTATCAGGGAAAAGCACTCTGAATACTGTTATTATTGGATATACTTCTCGAGGCTGAAAAAAATTTAGAGACAGACATTCTCAGTGGATTTCTGGTTCTTCCTCCTTTCACTCAGGCAGGAAATACCATGAGAATGGAAAGAAGGATGCGTACCCATGATCACAAATAATCTTAATCTCCTTCTTTGCGCCGCTGCTGTAAATAATTAGATATTGCTGCACTATTGTTTCTGGAAGTTCCCGCAGTGCTGCAGCCTCACTGTGTGCAGGGGTACCTGCTCCTGCTATCAGGGGCAAGCTGGAAGCTGTGCTGGGAGATAATAGGACAATGGGGAGTGTTTGGGGGAGGAGGGGAGGCCCTGAGCTCACACTAATGGCAGAAAATAAGGTAGAGGCACAAGTTTGAGTTTGTGAAAGCAGCACTTGGATCGGGGCTGCTGAAGGGGCAGGACAAGTCCTGGGGCTCCCATAAATGCTGCTGCCCCTGGAGAGGTGTTGCAGGAGCAGGCCCCGTGGTGTTCAGCTCCCGTGTTACTGCTTGGCTTGAAAAGCTGGAGGCAGCAAAGGCTCTGTTACTGATGATAATTCAGAGTTCCTCACATTCTCACTACCTTAAGTCAGCGCTCATTCCCCAGCTTCCATGTGAAGGGCCCGGAGCCAAGGCCATGAGCCTGTGTGTATGTGTTCAGGACAGTTAATATTTATGATGCATCTTACTGGGAAAATTAGTATAAAGCTGTGCTCCAACAGTACATTTATCCCATGACCTAGTTTTATGAATAACGTGCTGAAACACGGCCTGCTTGATTTAAACCTTTGTCACCCATTCTGATGGATACAGTGCCTAGCTTTGGCTTAGGCAATACAAGCCAGGATTTGTGCAAAAATGTGATGTGTATTAGTGCAAGGTAAACAGATGGTAATGCTTTTGTTAATACCAAGTGCATACAAAGATATTTATCAAAGGACCACATGTAAGGTCCATAGTTCTTGGCAGAGATCCCTACGCTGTTACATCAGCTAATAAGAATAAGCATTTTATTGTATTACACACGGTTTTTTTGTAGGGTTGCTTTAGACTGTGCAGGCGGCTCCCAAACTTGCCACAGTTCATACACTAAGAATCTGATTCTGAATAGTGTTGAACATCTATAATACCCTGTTGTTTTTGTTGTTATTTTTATTTTATTGCTATGACTCTTGGCATTTCTCCAGCTCAAATCCCTTCTAGGGAATTCCGCTGCTGCTTAGCAGCTCTGAAGTAAGTATAAGAGAGCCAGGTGGTGAGTACACTGAAATGCTGGAGGACAGACATGAGAACTGGTAGTGACAGATTTAGAAGTGAAAGAGGTTGAGCTGCAAAGATTGGAAAGGAGTTGTGACACCACTCCAGCCACAGAAAAATGCAGCCAACTCTGCAGAATTTTCTGAAGAAATGTGGCTAAATACAATTTATATTAAAGGACATTATCAAAAGCAATAAAGCTGGTTGAGGTTGGCAAAATTTTCTCATTTGATTTATATTCTCTTCTTCCATCCCCATCAGCAGCAGAGATTACTTGTATCATGTACTGGGGAATCTGTCCCTGGAACACTAGCAATGCCCTGGG
>VWZN01019884.1:206858-233384 GCA_013396955.1 Regulus satrapa | reverse complement strand
AAAAAAAAAGAAGCAATGGGTGCTCTGTTTTTAAATGCAGTGGCTCTGATTCCAGGTCCAATGCCATCTATTTTCTACTGTCTGGACGGTCTTATGTCAAAAGGAAAACCTTTATTAGATCTCAGCCCAAAATACAAAGGAATTATGAAAGTCAACTGAGCCTGGTAAAACTTGGAGAGGGGGAAATTGTGTGGTGTCAAAAAAAGAGCGACAAAGAACATAAAAAAGCCAAAATTCAGAATGTTTATGAAAAGCACATAGGACCCTTTAGGCATAGAGAGATATGGTAAATTCATCATCAAACAACCCCCTCCATAAGCTGATGTGGGACAGGGCTGATAGAGGGTGATAAGCTCAGTACCCAAGTTGATCAAACCGTTTAGGAATTAGGAAGAGAATACATGAACATTTAGTACACAAGGACCTGGTACAATTTCTGCCCCTTTGCTGGTGGTTAAATACCTGTTTAGAATAACCCAAAACTTAAAGAGCTACTTTTAATAGAATTTTTGTGCCAACATAATGCTAATAAAATCTAAATATATGTGCTTTATGAGTACAGCTGTGCAAATACATTTTCTGTAAGAACCAAAATTGGAGAAAGAGGGAGAGGAAGGAATTGGGGGGAGTGAAATCAGCTCTACAAGCAAGAAATGGGAGGGGAAATGTATTTCAGACCTAACGAGACATCTCATTTGAAGGATTCCTTTTTCTTTCTTTTTTTTTTTTTAAATTTATGTNATTTCTTTTTTTTTTTTTTTTTTTTTTTTTTTTTTTTTTTAATGGAGTGTAACTGAAGATCCAAGTGAAACTTTTATACAAAATAAAAACTTGAAGTATCCCATCTTGGTAAACTGTGAGAGAAATAATTTATATTTTCCAAATAAAACCAATATCTGAAAAGTGTTCAACACAAAACCTTAATCTTTCTGGCTATAAAGATTCATATATGATTTAAGAAGCACTTGACTGAAAATTTCTTCTTACACAGATATTTTCTTCATGCCAGCATTCAATTGATTGAGCAGCATTCTTGAATGTAGATATCGTAGACACTGTAGAGACTGGGGTTTACATCAATATATACATATTATTTTATTTCCTCTGGTCTCTGTGTAGTTTCTACCTTGGTGTAATCATTTTGGATCCCTGTAATATTTTTTTTAATTTTCTTTTTCCTCTAACCAGCATCATGAAGTCAATATTTTTGTGATTGCTAATAAATTCCAATCTTAGATAACACATTTTATCTCTTCTGTTTCTGGATAGGATAAGGCAACTACACCAATATAGTTAAATTATAGTGCACATTAGGTGGGTAGAGAGTCCTAAATACTGAGGCCATGTAAAACTTGGTGTTGTCTACCAGCTGTATGAATTATTGCCTTCTCAGCCAGGATCTCTGCAATATATGTAAGTGATTACAGGCAATCCCTTGATATTTTTATTGAATTGTCCACATTCTGCTTCTTCTCCAACAGCAGTAGGCACCTAAAAATAATCATGTCTTGCACGAATCTCCAGAATGAGCACAGTAATCCTATTCTGGAATACAGCAATACCTCATAAAATATCCAGGGTGAAAAGTGTTTCCTAAATTCTCCAGAAGAGACACAAGGGAGTGTGACGGGTGAATGGGTTTTGGTGGGAAAAAAAAGATGCTTTCTCATTATTTAAAAAAAAAAAAAAAATTGCTTGTGTGACTTTCATGTTCATCTACCTCCTTCTCTTTTTAAAAATTAGATTATTTTTTAATGGAAAAAAGTGTTAATTTGCCCTAATAAAGAGCCTTTTGAGCTCTGACTAATGCTTGGACAGCAGGCCCCTGAGGAATGTCAGGAGATGGAGCAGCAGCATTCTTCTGGCCACTGCCCCATGTGAAATCAGCATCACAGTCCCACTCACTGCCTTACTACGCTCCTGGAATTCCTGTCAGTCAGATTAGATGTGAAACTCAGGGCTGAACCACAGAACTTGCAGTTGCCTTTTTCCTTAGGCTTTAAAGTTGCAGCCAAATCTCTTGGATATTTTGATCTTTGGAGTTGTGTGTTCTCCTACCCAAACTCCTGTTACTATTTCTGTTTGAAATGTCACTGTTTACTCAGTTTCTGTTCATGCTTTTCTGTCCTGTTTGCCAGCTTGAGCCCTTTTTACCCAAGGTGATTTACTCTAACTGGAAGATAAAATTATTTGGTCTGAAAGATTTCTGTGCAGACTGCAAAAAGCTATTATTTAAATAAGGGATGTACAAAGCCACCTTTTATAATTAAGCCGGTTTATATATGCGGAACATGCTGGCTGTATTATGAAGAAACAATCATTTTAAATTTAAAACACGCTCTCCCTCATTATAGAAAAAAATATTCTGAGGGTTGTTTTGTTGTTGTTTTCTTTTTCTTTTTCTTTTTTTCTTTTCTTTTTTTTTTTTTTTTTTTACTGTTCTTCTTTTTTCTTTTCTTCCTCCCCCCTCCTCAGTTCATTTAAACAGAGAGGCCATTCCTTTCTCCATCTGAGTTAAATACCACAGTATCCTTTTCGGCAGGCTTCTAAGCTAAATCTAATCAAGCTGTGTCACAGCTCTGTCAGGCAGGTTGCTCTTTCTTTGGCCTTGAATAATTGGAAGAATGTTGGCACTTGTGCCTGGGCCATGAGAACGTGACCCGAGTTGATATTTAATCTACTTCAGTGCTAGGCTGCACTAGGACTGGGGTCTAAGCCAGGCCTCGGGAGCAGTGTGTTAGCCATCAGCAGCACTCATTTTACCTTGAAATGGATTCCATTTGATGTATCATTACACTGCTCCAGGAGAATGCTTTAATGAGACAGATACATGCGCTGGAAAGGATTAAATTGTTGTCCTTTAAACTTTTTTTTTTTTTTTTTTTTTTTTTTTTTTTTTTCTTCCCAAAATATTCAAAGNTTTTTTTTTTTTTTTGCTTTGCTCGCCTAATAGCTACAAGGTGCTGGGAAGAGAACCTGGGAGAGGCAAAAAGGTTAAAGAGGTAGCCAAAAATAGCTAAAACTGAAGGTCTGTCATCTGCAGATCTGCAAGCACTTTGCAACGATTGCAAATCAAATACCTGGTCCACCTCTCTTTCACGAACCAGAAACAAGCATTGAATTTGGTGTTATGTTTTCACCTCCTTCCAGGGAAACTTGGTACAATTAGAGAATTTCAAAACTGCTCCGTGACTTTGCACAACCCAAATGTTCAGCATCACTCGGGGTGTAGGAGAGGAAAGTTTTCATTCCTCTTCTCCCAGGCATGTAGAAGCTCCGGGAGCCCTGAGGAAAGAGGAAATTCCTCTCAGGTCTATGGGCTGCTCCTGCTGGGCAACCCGAAGTCGCGATGGATTTCATTCGTCTTTTTAACACTTCCATGCAGATTTCAGTGAGGGCCTGTGAGGTCGGGGGTGCTGGAGGGGGAAAAGCAGCAATTGGAACCTTTTCCAGGGAGACGTGTAAATTGCCCTTTTCTTGCCTCCCAGGGAAGGCTTGTGCCTCGAATGCCTCGCCGGGGCTGAAGTGTTTGGAATTGTCCCGCACTCGGGTCACAAAGCCGGGCAGCTCTTTGAACTCTGCCAAACGGAGAGCGGAACACACCCGCAATCTGCAAAGGAGTCTGCGGGGCAACGTTTAATTTGCATTTAAAAAAGGGGCGATCCCGATGACCCTTTACCTCTGATAATGAGATGTATCCATGTGGACCCCGCAGCCAGCAATTTCCATGTTAAATCTCCGTCGCAGAAGTGTTTCTTGCCATCCCCAGTGCCGTGGAGGGATGCTGAGGGCCAGGGGGGTGTCTTCCCACATCCTCCGAGAGATGTGGACAGTGGGAGGAAACAGCTCTGTCGAGGAGCTGTGAGACACTAATCAGGTGTGTTTCTGATTAGCTCGGCCTCCTCTGGAATGTCAATGACTCCTTCTCTGCCAGGCTGCAGCGCTAAGGGATGGGGCGTTTGTCCCTTTCATGCCTACTCCCACAGTCTGATTTCCACTGACACTGAGAGCAGCGCTTTTGAGTCATTCACCCAGCGCCTGAGTGTGCCTTTTACATTTTACAGTGTATGAGTCTCGATAAAAGCAAAGTTTTGCTTCAAAATATGATGTTAGTGACATATTTTTCCTCTCTTACTCTGATAAATCATTCTGTGGTCCTGAGAGTCACCTTCTCAAACCTCCCAGGTTGGGCTGAGGACAATGCCAACCTTTGAAGACAGCTGATAAAACAGCCTTCTAAATTTGTGTTTGCATTCCTTGGAAGAACCTGGGTGCATTAGCAAAGATAATGCCAAAAGCCTTTTTAGACATCTTTTCGTGTATAAAACAATTGGATAAAAAATGAAAAACTTCCCATAGGACAGACAAGAGTGCTCATAGTTGTCCATTACCCACAGTTTCCTCTCTGTTTATTTTGACTATGAACCTTCACAAGACTAGAAAGTCCATTCCTAGCTGGGAATGTTTTCTCACAAGTAGGACAACAATGTCAGATTGACCTAAAGGAAGTTGTTCTCTCTTACATTTCCTTTGAGGTTATTTTTTTTCCTTGAAAGTCACTTGTTTCAAATTAAGTGAGGCCATCAGAGATGATCTTCTGTCACTGTCAAAGTGACAGACACCACATTATTCTGTTAGTGGATGCTCTGATTTTAATTTCACCTTCAAGCAGTCCCTTTATTTCATCTGCAGACCTTTGGGAAAGTGTGTACTGATCTTATCTGTGTCATGGATTTTCCCTGGAGTACTTCGATATCCCAGATTTTTGAATAGTTGAGCAACCCACCTCTGCCACACCTTTGCCATTATTATCTTCTTGCTTGACATAACCATGATTCATTTTTTTCTAAACCTTGGATTACAAATCACCTGCAACACCCCCATTTCTTGCTGAAATAAAATGTTTGGGGCCGAATTTTCAAGGACATAAGCAAGCCAGAAAACAGAATATTTGCAAGAGGGGGCATTCCTCAACCAGCTATGGTTAGAAACACAAAGAAACTGCCCCAAATGCTAGAAAAATTATCACCTTTCTGGCCCCTGTCAGATCACCAGGCCTTTCCAATGGATTTCAGTAGAATAACAGAAGTCCATGGAATGCAGGACCAGAGGCTTCTGCTCTTTATTTGTTTTCTCACCCCTTGTGTATAATCTTGAGCAAGATACCTCTCTGTTTACAAAATCACTTGCAGAAAAATAGCCTGGGGAATATTTATTCTCTAGCTGTGTGACATCCATTGCCAATCAAAATCACACACATTCATTGATTAAATGTATTGCATGCATTGATTACAAACAGGAGATTAGGATTTGTCTTGCTACCTGCTAATATGAGACATTATTTAATAATTTTTGAACTAACTGCTGTTATGTAGAAATGGGGTTTCTTATTGGACTGTGACAACACAGTTGGCAGACATGGTGGTTGAACAATTTTCACTTATGAATTGTTTGCTGGATTCCTCTTGCTGGTACTTTGTGGAAAATCAAAGAAAAGTGAGATATAGCAGAAATGGCCAAAAATAATGTCTTCAGCTGGGCAGCAGCTGGGCAGTCTGCAGGCAGATGTAAAAACATGGCTGGTTCCTCTGCACAACCAGAGAAGTATAGAGAAAAAAACTTTGGGTTTTTTGTTGTTGTTGATGATGTTTTGAGGGGTTTTTTGTTTGTTTGTTTGTTTTTTGTTTTTGTTTGGGGTTTTTTTTGGGTTTTTTTTTGTTTTTTTTTTTTTAAGAAAGCTAAGGAAAATGAGGAGAAATGTAAAGGTTTGAGTGCAGAGAAAGGAAAGGCTGGGATTTGGATGATGATTCTCCTACAGTGTGGTCAGCAAACTAAGAAGAAAGAAGGAATGCCAGTGGAAGTGTCTGACTGAGCATTGTTCATCCTGACTCCCTATACCCTTCCTGCAGGACAGGAGCAAAACCTGACAAAGGCAAAGTTGAGGGTTTCCCTCTCTATGCTGTGATATTTTTATTTGGAGCTAGAGAAACGCCAAACTTAGGAACTTATCTCATGGATGAGATATGGCTGGAAAAGCATTTCATCCGACAAAGAAAGCAGAAAGAAAATGTGCTTTTTCACAATTTTGTTTTCTCCCAAATCAAAAAAACACTAATATTTTTGGCAGAACTGGAATACAGTCAGTTGCTTGCTACTGAGTTTAGGGGATGCTGATTTCATGATGCAGTGGAATAGTACTTCAAAATAAATATTCATAGCTTTATGCTTAACTTTAAACAGCTGCTTAAGCTGCTTGAGTTCACAGACCTGGTCTTCATGTCAAAGAAATGACCAGACACAAGCACAGAGCAAAAGCAGAGTTTGCAGAAAGAAAAAAAACCCCTTTGCTGTGGCATTTTGGGAAAGTCCAAAGCATATCTCCATAGCTTTTGAAATTACATATTAAATGCAGTGATTTGGTTTAGGAGAAACAGATAAGTGTCATCTGCTTTGCACAGTCCTGTCCTTTGAGCTGAATTTTATTTTGCAGTCATTTTTTTCAATATTGAACTGAACAGCTCCTGGAGCCTCTGAGAGAAATCTGAATGGAAACTTACTCTGTAACATTCACTAGAGGTGGAAATGCAGATCAATGGGCTAAACACAGCAGAATGCAGAATTCACCTGCATTTCCTGCACTGCTGGGAATTGCTGCCCAAGTGCTTCACGTACATCTTGCTTGCACTTAGATTCAGATTTTTAAAATTTTATATAAATACAGTTGGTTTGTTATTCTATGGCAGAAAAACTAGGTGCTTTCACTGTAGAGTTCAGAACTGCTCATAATACTAACTACATTTTTTTTCCTACTAGAAATGGAAATATCTAGTGTGTTTAGAGCTTGGACCCACTGTTATAAGCTGTCCTAGTAAACAGAGCCTATCAGAGATTCCCTGCACAAATAGCCAATGGATTTAAATGAAAATTGAATTAATTTTTATCAATCAATAATTTTAATGAGAAGGTATGAACTTCAGTAGTGAATTTGCAAACCAGTTCATTAGTGCCTGGCAATGTTAATAGGTGTGATGGCTCCATCCCTGTCATTTTGCACTTGCCAAGCTAACACACAGTGGAGAACTTTGCCTTTGAAACCTTGCTTCTCTCTCCTTTTTCTTTTTCTTTTTCTTTTTCTTTTTCTTTTTCTTTTTCTTTTTCTTTTTCTTTTTCTTTTTCTTTTTCTTTTTCTTTTTCTTTTTCTTTCTCTCTCTCTCTCTCTCTCTCTCTCTCTCTCTCTCTCTCTTACTATCTTCTTTGCTCTTTCTCACAGTGGTGCAGTTTTAAATATTTACTTCGGTTGGATACCCAACAAGCTTCTTAATGTGGAAATACTCCTTTTAGTTGCAAATTCCCCTTTTGTAGTGCACAACACTGTTGTCTTTTTTATTGTAACAAGTCTTTGCAATTAAAGGAGCAAAGGACTCCTGAGGTCATCTAGGCACATTCATGCCAGTGCAGGATTGTTCTCTGCAAAATGCTTGATCACTATCTAGCTGTGAAAGGTCCAGTGGATGGAATGTTTTCGGGTGGTTTTTCTTTCCAAATTCTTCAAAATTACATAGCTGGAAAATTCTTGGAAAATCCTTTCAAACTGCATCTGGCTCAAAAAGCATTTTCTGCTTTGTCCTTCCTCATATCACTTCCTCTACCATGGCCATACCTCCCTTGAGCACCTTCAAACTCAGCCTCCTGAACAAACACCTCTGGCCCACAAGAGGTGCTTTCAGAAGTCGGCCCCCTGAGTCTGGCAGAGCCTTACCTGGAATGGCTGTGATTGGAACACAGAGCCACCAGCCCTCCTGCAAAAGGCAGAGCTTACATCCCCTGATGTCTGCCAGGAGGGATAGCTGCATTCCAGTTGGTGTCCCAGCCTGTTTCCATGTTTACATGTAGTCAGAGAGTCCTAAAATACTCCTGCTGTCAGTACAATTAGGTAGGATTCCAGCTTCCCATGGTTTTCCAGTCAGTGTCCCACCCTCACAGGAGAAACATTCAATGAAGACAATTCTGTCCCTGCTGTGGAAAGGACATCTCCAGTAGCAAAATGACCAAGGTGAGAAGCAGGTCAGTGGAAAGACCAAGAGTTCAGCACTTAAAGCAAAGCAGTTTTAAGGGGAATGCCTGTTTTGCTCCCTTCTTTCCCTGCCAGTGGGAGCAAACAAGCAGGACAAGGGGCTCATTAATGCAAGCAGGAACTCAGAAGGGACACCAGGAATGTCAGCTCTCAGAGGCCAGAAGGGACCCGGGAGGATGAGGGTGAACACAGAGGCAAAGGGGCTGTTTGGGAGGACTGGGTTAGCAGGAGGCTGGACATCCAAAGCCACGACAGCCCTGGGAAATCCATGACATGGGACATGCAGGGGACCCATGGCTACTGATCTCTGTGTAGAGGTCAGGGTTCAGTTTCTTCCTCTGCCCCGAGGGACTCAAAGCTCATGTCCTAACTCCTGGGAGAGCTCTCTGGCCAATGAGCAAGACTCTGGTTTGGGTGAGGATGCTCTCTGTCCATCCTGTCCAAGCTGTGCCACTCAGCAGAAAGGAATTCATTAAGCCAGAGGAAGGATATAAGTGAGTTGGGATGTGTTGAGGGACTCTGGGAGAGGCACACTGGAGTCAGAGCAGGGTGATGGGAGGGCCCATCAGTTCTGCTGCTGTACTTATGTGAAATAAAATCCCCCATGCCCTTTGTAGAGCCATTCTTCTTCTCCCCAGTTGTCTGAGGCTCTATCAGTTTGGCACGGGCAAGGTGTGATTATTAATCACTGTCCCATCTCCAGAGATGTTACCACCAGGAGCTTTCATTCTCTAACAAAGTGGAAATCTTCAAAGCTGTGTTTAAGGAAAACATTTCAGCATACCAGGGAAAAAAAAAAAAAAAAAAAAAAAAAAAAAAGGAGAGGGAGTGAACTGCATGAATGTGGTGCTTCTGTAGGCAGGTTATTAGCACAGATTGGTGTATCTCTGCTTTTCTGTAATAATTTCAGAACAAAAAAGATTAATTTGCACCTTCAATCAGCCAACGTTAAGAACTCTATTTCTACAAAGAGAAATATTTCAACAAGGAGAGAGTGTCTGCTAAATTGGTGATTGTCCTGTGATGAGCTGCTTCATACAGAAATGGCATGTATAGTTTAAATCATATCCAAAAATGCTGTTTGGAAAAAAAAATAATTATCACAGGGCTTAAATTTTACTCCATAATTTGGTTTCATACAGTGATCTTGTCTCTGAGTACACCTAGGATTGCACTTTTTCTTGGGGTGATGCCTCACCAGGGGATTTAATTACTTTCCAATTTCCTGCTGAGAGGGCTCCCCATTTAAGACTTCTAATCTTCAATCTCAACACTAAGGGCAAAAGGCAGCCCCTGATCTGTACAATTTAAATCCTTTCTCTCAAGTACAGGTTTCTTAAAAATGTTTCTCTGCAAAACATCTAAATGTTGGGGGTTTTCCCCCTCTCTTATCTCTTTTTGGAAAATGGGAATGTTTCAACAAAAAACAAATGTGTAAAACAGCCTGAGGTGAAAGGAAAATAGTAGGCCAGACAATTAGAGTTGAACGAAGTAAAAAGTCCAGAAGTCTTTGAAAGAAAATTTTAAGTAAACATGATTGCAATTACTTATTCCTCCTTTGAAGTACTTCCTGACCCTTTTTTCTTTCACACATTAAAACAAAGAAATTAAGTGAAATATTTAAACTAATTAAACCTGGGCTTTTAAAAATTTGGTTGTGTGAAATATTTGCCACCAAACATTAGGATTTCACAGTATCCTCTTGCTTTAAGGCATTATTCAGAAATCTTTAAGGTTTTATCTTTCTTATTGACAGTAAAGTTTACTATACAGAGGGTGGCAAACAGATTAGGAAAAGCCCAAACTCTTGCTCTAAAGCTGGATGAGGAAGCAGAACCTGTGCACTCTGTTCTCAAGACTTCAAACATACCAGATTCTCCCCCCATCGTTTTTTGCATAATCCAGTGGAATCTGACAAACAAAAGACTCTCAGAAGTCAGATGGCATTTAATTTGAGTAGTAGGTAATCAGTGAAAGAGAGTATCCTGGAGAGAAGGTAATTTGTCTTGAGCTGACAATTTGAGATGGATGTGCCGGGGTTATCTGCAGTGTCAGTTCAGTCAGAGATGAACTGAACTCCATTTCTCTGGCTGGAAGTCTAAATCAACAGAGACCTCAGAGATAATGAGGTATTTAACGGGTTCCCTCTTCTCCTTGCTAGAGATCTCATCTTTCCTCAAAGAATGAGGGTTTGCAAGGAAAAGGAAAGGAAAAAAAAAAAAAAAGGAAATGACAAAGGGCAAAATAAAGCAGATGTAAAGGGAAATTTGCTCCATAAATTAACTAGAAGAGCTGCATTAATGTAATCTAACTAGCGGCATATTTCCCCTCTCAATTGGAATAGATCAGCAAAGTCAGATAAACCATATCACCCTCTTGTCTCCCAGGCTGTGGTTCATGGACCACTGGAAGGCTACAGAGTGTTTGCTGGAATCCTTGGAGAGATGATGGATGTTTTCTTTACAAACTATAATGTTTTGTGTATTGCCTAAAATAATGTATGGTGGAAATCTGAGTCTTTCTTTTGGGATATAAGCCTTGTTATTTTGGCACTGAATCCAGTCCAGATGAACTCTGGCCACTTCAAGTCGGGATCTGATGCCATCTAGTTTGAGTTGAAATATATTCTTACATGCTACTGGGAAGAAATCAAATAAAACCCTAATTTTAAGAAAGAGAATGCCTAGATAAACAAAAATACTCTTGAGAACAAACAGCTAATGATGTTACTTTTAAAGATATGAGAAATTAATTTTGAAAAATTGACTATTCTTTTCATTTATTTGTGCTGAGGAATGGTGCATCCTGATGGGGACAACCTTTTTCTAATGTGAAACTATAATTTGTTTTATAGGTCTAAACCAAGATCAGCACTACCATTGCAAAAAGTCTCAAAAAGCTTCAAGCTAAAGGTCATGACTCAAGGAAAAAAAAAAAATAATCCTGCTCAGGAAACTACTAAAATATGATCTTAACTTTAGAACTTTAAAGTCGATAGCACTGAGACATTTGCTTAGTATTATGCACACACTTAAATATCTGCCCTGAATGCGAACACTGAATAACAAAAGAACTAAAAGAACACAGGGTGGCAGAAAGAAAGAATATTATTAAACAATGTTCCTTAAACAGCATGGCTTTAATTTCTTCTGTAAAATATGCAAGGCTTTCCAAGAATCTGGCATTCATTTTTGCCTCTTTGCCCCAGCAACTGCATGTATATGAATATTCCTATCGATAATTTGAGACTCTGTCCTGCAGCAGAGTCTGTTTTCTTTCAGAAAAGCAGTATTCAGGTTTCAAAGTGGATGAAATATCTGCTACTAACAACCCAAACATTTGTTTAGCTCCTTGTTCATACACAGATCTTTGCATTTATACTCTAAAATAAAAAGAAGCAATTAATGTTTTCCTTATGAGTCATAGATCATTCCATTTCCTTATGAATCTCAGGAAGTTTTTGTACATTACTGGCAAACAATTCAAAACAAGATCTCTTGTTTTCAGTGTTGTTTAAAATACGGCTGGCCAACACTTTGAAAATTGAAATTTTTTCTTAAGAAATGATTTATTGTTATGAGTGCAATATTTTGCCATAACAGTGTGTTCAAAACTAATTTTTTGTTATAACTCTGCTAAGGAAAGTTTAGGGGGTTTTTGGTTTTTCAAGACATGTTGTGGGGGAAGATGATTTTCTAACCAGAGCTGTATTTGACCTCTTACATTTTTCCCCACCAGGATTCTCGTGATTTCTCACCAGGGTGGGTGGAAAGAGGTTTGTGCCCCAGCGGATAGTTTGCATGTGCCAACAGACAGGGAAATTTCTATTGCTTGGAAAGTTGGTCCCAGTGCACGAAGACTGAATGGCCAGCCCAGGGCAGAGTTTCCCTGGCTGTGGGCTACGATCCCCCTAGGGCCACAAAAGAGTTCAAAGGGGGCTCTGAAGTGTTAGAAAAAACAGTGCTGGTCAGCAGCTGCTGACTTTTTCCTGGCTGGAAGAGTGAGGCTGTGGTTTCACAAGATTAAGTCTTCAACACCAATTCTGGCTTCTGGTATTCCCTTTCCAGCCTTTTCCGACTGCTTGTTTCATCTTCCCTCCTGCAGCGCATGGGCCCCTTGGTTCTCCTGGAGTAAGGGTTTGTGGCTCTGCTGTGAAACGGATCAGGAATTCGATCCAATTTAGAGGAAGACACATAAAAAATGAAGTGATTCTCTGCCAGGCTATTTTTGAGCTGGACTTATTCCCTGCTCCAGTTCATTGCACAGATGCATCCATGGCTGCACTGGTGAAGCAGAGGGAGCGGTGTGGTGTGACCCCAGAGCAGGAGATGAGGAGCAGGAACACAGCGCTGGAGGGCTGTGCTGGCAAAACCACAGCCACCAGGGAGATTTAATTACTGGTGGCAAGAGGTTGTGCTCTCTAGAGAATGGGGAATTGCTTTTCAGAACCTTAATTGCTGGCAGCAGCTCAGCTCCTCCAGAGAAGGGGAGTGAGCATTTATCCCTAAAGACAAAATTGCAGCTGAGTCCTGCTGTCCTTCTGCCTGTGGGACATGAATGGTTGCTGGCTTGGGGGGCTGCATGAAGAATGCTTCAGAAGGGGACCACCTTCTCCACATGTTTGAAAACACAGGCCTTGGAATCCAAATGGAATTTTTCACTCTGGGCGCTCGTGGCAGATCCAGCCCAGCCTGCTGGAGAACACACTGAAGCAGATGTTGGCCAATCTCAGTGTCCCATGGAGTCACTCACCACTGACTTTTAATAACTTCATCTAGGTGCACACAGAGAGAAACTTTGATTCAGGGAAAACACTTCATGGTCAGCCCCAGGTGATGATGATCTTAGGAGTTTCAGCCAAAAAAAAAAAATACTTGGTCTGGATTACCCAAGGTCTTGTAATTAACCTCAAGACATTGTTCTAACTTAGCTGAGCTCCATGAAAAGAGAGTTGGAGTTCCTAGACCATGGTCTTCTCTTGCAGAGCTTTAGGTCTCGGAGTCAGAGAAGATGGGACAAATAAAAGCAATGCTTCCACTTAACTTGTACCGTAGGCGGCATAATTTTGTTCTTGAGGTGAACCTGGATTTTTTTGTACTCATGGAAAAAAACCTAGAAATATTCTTTCAGTGGGAGGAAAAAGCAAGTTAGACATCAGCTGTGACTGCCACTGTTCTATTTTTGCTGATTGAATTCTAGCACGTTATAGATCATGGCAGATAGTCAAGATGAATTTCATTGTGATAATGAGGGAAACAAGAAATGGTCCAGCCCATCAAACAAAGGGCTGCATTCTGAAAATATCAAAGCTACCTAGGAACCTTCCTGAAATCAATTAGATTTATTGCCTAAGTCTGCAAAGTTCATACATTCCTAATATATGTGTAAATCCCTTTGGAAAAATAGAATTTAGACTCCCACATCATTTATAGACCTTTGATAATTTCCCGAGAGCTGTTTATAGACCAGAGCTGAAAGCCCAAGATTCTGAGCATCACACTGGTTTCAAAATCAGAAGACGTTGTATGAAATCCAAAACACCAGCTTTATCACCCATGTGCAGGCAGAATAAAGATAAAGAGCTGTCTCCAAGGAGTGGTGACTCTTCTGCCTTGTTCAAAGGCTGTGCTAGGGCACAGTTTCATTTATTGTGGGACCTTTTGCCAGTGGAAAAACCCTGTGCCCAGGTCAGAAATCCCTCCCACTGGTTTTGTCACAAAGTCTGTGATCTCTGCAAGTGTAGGTGACAAGAAATAACACTACTAATAAGAAAAATTTCTTTAAAAATCAAAAATTTACAAGTTTGGAAAAACCTGACTTGGATTCCAGTTTCTGGAAAACAACCCATAAAATGAGGTTAACCCCACCCAGAGCCTAAACACAAGGCTGGGGGTGAAAATTTAGGTTCACAAATCCCACAGTTATGTGATGCCTCTGCCCCTGCCCACATGGACACACACACAGAGCTCAGGGGACAGCCTTAGCCTCCACAATCCATCACTCTGACTGCACAAAAACTATGGCCGTGACCAGAACATGTCAGCAACAAGGCCCACATCATTTAAGTGATGCTGATGTTGTTTTCCTCCCCTTTTAACAAAATAATAAACACTTATTTGCTGTAGGAATCAGGAACAATTTATGAATGGCATGAACTTGGTAAGACCTTGTCCCATGGAAGGGCTGTGTTCTATTTTTGTTTAAATTAATCTAGTACAGCCACCCCCAAATAGGCAAATTTCATGAATCAGACTAGAATAAGGGGGTTGACTTACCAATTCAATATTTAGAAAAAAATTTTAAAAAGAATGGATGTTGAATTAGCCTTTCAGCAAATGCGGACAATGCTGTTTTTTGGGGTTTTTTTATGGCAACATTTAGGCAAAATCATTTCCTTTCAATGACAAATGAAAGCTGAGATTCTTAGAAAAATCTTGTATTTCATATATATTTGCAGTTCAAAAAAAAGTTGCCATGTTTCCATCTACACATGGAGAGGGAAATATCTGTGTTAGTAGCTGGACATATAGAGTGTGCCTGTCCCCAACAGGCTCCAAGTTAAGCTCTAGCTGAGAAATATTTATACCTAAACAAAAAAACAGCTGTTTCAAGCAATCAGTGTTAGATGAAGTTACAGTTTCTTTTTCACGGGGTTATTTGCGAGCATTTTGTCTGTGAAAGAGATGAAGAAAGATAATGAAGTGACTTTACAGATGTTTATGGTGAAAATATAGAGACAAAAGTGTTTCTTTGTTTGTTTTCCCTCTTGGAGAGGGGCAGCAGCATCTCTGAACTACCAGGGAGAAAGCTGAATTGCAATAGAGCTCGGAGGGGACGGAGGGAGGGATTTGGCTGCATGACTTGCTGGACCACCTTGTCAAGACTGTGCATTAGCCAAGAAGGGTTGGACCAGATGTATTCAAATATTAAAATAGGAGAGTCCTTTTGCAGCCCAGCAGCACAGCTCCTACATGGGACACACAAGTCCTGTCCTCTGGGAAGGGCACAAAGGATGCAAAAATATCTTCCACAAGCAGCCCAAGCAGTGGAATTTTTCAGAAACAGGATGTCAACTGATGTTGCTTTTAGAATTATGCAGAGCTCTGGCCTTGTCCACTCAGTCTGGCTGCTGCTTCAAAATGAAAAAGGAGACACAGCACAAGTAAAAGAAACCCAAACTATGTGACAGGCAGCACCTTGCTGACAGATATTACATGGGATGCATTGTTTGCCAAATCTCTTCACCTCACCTCAAAGAATTATGGTTTTTTCCTTTGGATCACAAAGGAGATTTTTTTTTTTTTTTTTTGACTGTCAACCTTGGGCACATTCTTTGGTACCTCCTTCACACAGTCTGAGCAGGAGCCTGAGCTGTTAATGATCTGAGCTCTTCTAATTTACACATACCAGTGACTTAAAATTCCTGGGTACAACTCTTACTGTATGTATTCCAGTGCACTAGGGGCAAACAATCCCATTGTCTCCCATATGTTCCAAACAACAAACATAAAACAGGTGATTAAACTCCATAAACAAACAGGGTTTTCCCAGCAACAAATCAACACCTCTCCACGTCTGGTATTTGTGGAATTTGATAAGCCACCCACTTTGCTCCCTCCCCATTCTTGTTATGTCTGTCCTCAGCCTTCTTCATCTTTTACCCCCACCCTGCTTCACCCAGTCTCCAAAGGAAGGCATTCATTGTTAATTAACTGCTGAAACAGAGCAAGCAGCTTGGTTCATGGGATTGAGATGGGAATGGAGCTTTAGGTCTGAGTTTAAACTGTTTTGAAAGGCCTAAAAGGCATATTTTCTCACTCAGGAGGAGTGAGGGAGGCAGGAAGGAGTAATATAGAAGAGAGGGAGAGTTAGGGAATGCAACTGGAAAACCTCAAACCAGTAAATTGAGACACATGTCTTAATCAGTTTGAATGATAGAGGTTTTTGAAAAATCAAAGGTTCTGGCGTTTCTGGTACTTATGTGCTCCCAGATGTAAATACTTGCCTTGTATAAAGTTTCTGGGCCAGAAACTGGTCTCAATCAGACTGGTGTAAATCTGGAATTATTCAGGATTAGTAAACACTACCTTCATATAGGAATTATGATGGCATAACAGATTAGCTGTCCTTTATTGTGCTAGATTATCAAGAGCATTTAAAATTGTATTAATGGTGAAAACAGAGAAATTGTTAAAATCTACTGCTTGTTCATTTTCAGTTGGTGTGTGCTAAATATCTTGCCTGGAACCTTTAGCAGTGGATGGATAAATTGCTGTATACATATTTTGTATAAATTGCTGGATAAATGCCTTCTACACATGGAAGTTTCCATCTGCCTGTGCTGTCCTAACTCACTGATTGTGTTTTCTTTTATTGACAAAATGAAGACATTAATAAGTGTTCAGATTCTATCTCTACATGCAATAAGCTGAGTACTGGATAATTGAAATGCTACTGATCTGATTATTCCTGTTAAATATGCTCGGTCCAGTGGAACAGCTCAGAGTCTGACTCGAGGTTGTCATTGCTAATTTTAGGTGCTGATCTTGGTAAGAAACCTTCTCGAGACTTGAGGGGCTGATATTTCTGTTCTGGATGTTGAGGTTGCAGCTGCACCCAGAATAACAGCAATGGTTCAATATTCCCATTGTATTCTGCCTAATTAGAACATGATCTGCAGTTGTCCTCAGAAATCCATACTTATTCAGCTTATTTAGGTCTAATGCAACATTAATAACTCTTCGAGGGAGTATCCTGCAGTGTTGCAAATACATTTAGCCAGTGTTGATCAGAAGTGAAAGCGTTTCATTCCATAAAGAAATTAGAAGCTCTACTGCTGTCAAATTCAGCAGTTAAATGAAGCAGAAACTTAGTTCAAAGGCCAACTCCTGGAAGCATTTTCCTTTGCAACATTTCAAGAAGCAATGCTTCCCTTTGGGGATTGTCCAGGAGAACATGCCTATAAACTAGGCATGCCTTCTTAAAAATGACAAATATTTCACATCTAGGAAAAAATCTGGAGTGTGTGAATTCAGCAACACAAAAGCTGAAAATTTATTCAATGGACTTCTTTGCTGCACTGTGGGTCCTGGGGGCGGGCTCGGACATGGGGAGTCCAAATCTCTCCTGAAAGTGATGAATTTGTGATTTCACATGATGAAATGAGGGATTCTCCTCCTGTTCTCTCCCTGAGGCCAGGTATGCCAGTCCTACTACCTCCTGGATACCCCAAGGAAATAAGATTTGGAGGGAGAGGAACAGGTTTCCCAGAGAAGCTGTGGCTGTCCCTGGACCCCTGGAAGTGTTCAAGGCCAGCCTGGACGGGGCTCTGAGCAAACTGGGATAGTGGAAGAGCTTGGAACTGGATTATCTTTCATGTCCCTTCCAGCATAAACCTCTCTATCATTCTGTGAGAGCAGCTCGCAGGGGCCTCAGCTCCCTCTGCCCATTGCTGCCGCGGGACACAACCCATCCCCAAAGCAGCAACACTTCCCCCAGACCGCTTTTTCTCCGCTGCCTGCTTTCCCTTTTCCCCTGCAGCTTCCTCCTCCTTGGAGGCAGGTGCGGAGCACAGGACGCAGGCACCGCAGTAATTGCGAGTCACCATCGCCAGCGCAGCGGTGCGAGAGGGAAAAGGAGCGGCGTTTCTGGCTCCTGCCTCCCCGGGACCTTGGGTGTTCCGCCAGCCTCCTTCAGATGTGCTAATAAGCAGCGAGATGCTGAACTCGGAGCGCCCGCATTTAAATATTTTGAGCCAGGAGCGCAGATGCAGCAGATAGCGGGAGGGATTTACCTGCGAGCCTGTTCTCAGGTGAGCTCCGTTGCCTGCTCTCAGATGCCGGCGCTTTTCCCGGCTGCGAGGGAGCCGCGCCTTATCGGCAGCATCTGAAACGTCCCTGGCTTCTTACCGGCATCTCTGCGCCAATCGGGAGGGTGTTTTTAATCACTCTGAACAGGAAATAGCATGCTGCATTTAAAATACTGTATATAATTATCATGGGAAATATAATTAGGAAGCGTAATTAAATGGGCTTGACTGCATATCGGGCTGTTTCTTGATTTTTCACTCAATCCAGCTGTTTCTCACAGGCTCTTTGCTTTGAGTACTGGTGGTCTGTGACAGAACCTCTGCACAGAATGGAGGAAGAATTACTTCTTTAAAGGCTGTTCGTTTAATCTAACTAGGCCAATTTATTTAAATGCAATCATGACATTTTCCAACGCAGCCTCCCTTACTTATTACTTTAGATGCTTCATTTTGGAATGGCTAGGTTAATCCAAAATATTCCAATTTGAAGGTTTTATAAACCCCCAAGCATACAAAGTCACTGGCGGCATGGGCTGGCTGTTTATTATGTGTTTGTTTAATGTGTTGCACAGTGTGGGCCTGATTCTTGATTGGATTTTCTTGAGCACTACCGGTATATACACAAAAATAAAGGGTGATAAAACAAGTGTGGTTCATTACTCAGTACAATGCTGCTTTATGATGATTCCTTTTCTTCCTGCTCAGAAAGGAAGAATTCTGAAGAAAATATTCTGGAGAAAATATTTTGTCTTCCCTCCAATAAAGCCATAATACTGCACAAGTGGGAAATGTTGGCAAGGCTATATTGAGAAAATGAGCTAAAAAAATTAGCTCATTTTGTTTTTTTGTTTGGATGGTTGGGGTTTTTTGTTTGGTTGGTTGGTTTTTTGGGGTGGGGTTTTTTGGGGTTTTTTTTGTTTGTTTGTTTTGTTTTGTCACAGTGGAAAGAAATCTTTGGATTGAGTCATAAAGGTGAGTGAAGAAGAGTTTGCTGCCAGTGAAAGAGGCAAATCCATGTTCTCTCCTTCCTGAGCAGGACACAGTGCTCAGGCCACCGCTGGTGCTCCTATGACCCCTTAGCAAGATGATTCAGCTCCCTTTGCCAGCAAATAGCCAAACATCTTCTTCTAATTTTTTTTTTTTCCCCCCGTAGTGCCTGAGAGAGCAGAATTAGCTCCCAGAGGGATCAGATGAACACTGGTGTCAGCGCCAGGGGCACACAGGTCCATCGGTGCTCGGCTGGGGGGGACACCCCGCTCCCTTTCAGCAGGAGCAGGCGCCTCGATGGGCCCAGCAGTCTCATCTGACTCTGCTTATCACTGCAGTCATGTGCTGCAGGGAAAGGCTATCTGGAGATCGTGGTATGGCATCTCCACAGCCAGGAATGTTTGAGATGTTCCCATCCCACCAGCGGGCTCTGTTGAGTGACACTGATTCTTAAAGCAAAAGAAAACCCATTGCTCAGAATTTTCTGCTCAGGGACAGTTTTCCTTGGACCGTGCTCACAGCCCTTTTTGGATGTGTAGGATTTCATTCCATGGGCATAAGCTGCAACAGAAAATGCATTTTAAAATTCTTCAGGTCTCGAAAGTCTGGCTCCCTGCAGGAGGTAACTGTGTCCTTTTTTCCAAGGAAAGAGGGGTTAAAGTAGCAAACAGATTCCTCATGGTCATTGGAGGAGCCAGGACTCCACATTTGTAAACCATCTTCACCAAACCAACCGGCTGTGCAATATTCTCTGAGCTTTAAAAAACATTAAATACTTAATGTCTTACTGAATGCAACACAGAGAAATGGAAGAATATATGACTGACATGATTACTTCCTACCAAAATGCCTAAAGCTACTTTCCAAGGTGATAGAAAAATCAAAGTTTAATTTGTAGGCATAGTGAAAGGATTTTGCTATCTTGTTTCTTCATGACAAAAGCTACAAATGCTTTTTCATTGCAAGTGTGAAGAATTGACTTAAACAGAAGCAGTAAAATCAATACAAAGTTTCTTCTGATTCAGAGATGTCAGAGCTTTTCCAAAATGTGCCTCAAGTCAGCATTTCCTGCAGTCCAGGGAGAGAAGCTGGCTGTGCACTTTACAGATAATTAGCTGAAGAGGACATGGCTGACACTGAGAATTGTATTCCCTTCCAACCAGAGATGCCTGGCTGACCTGAGAACCACAAGCAGTCAAGAGAATTAGGGGCCCTCTAATTTGCCCAGTGTCCAAAATGCCAAACCCCAAATTCCAAGGTTTCTTCTCTAAGCATACAGTAGAACTAGTCAAAACAGCTATAAATACATTTCCCCTGTATCTGCACATTCCATAAATAGTACAAATATAATTTTATAGCAATAACAGAGACTGGAACAGTGGGATTATCTGCTTGGATTCAGATATTTGTACAGTTTAACTTCTGCCATTAGAGTTTGAACAGATGATGAGTATAAATAAATTTTTACTTTTACAACACAGCATGTGCATCAAGGTCCTTGTTTGTTTCAGGAACAGGCACAAAACAAAACTTCTGAAGAGCAGAGATCATCCTGTTTCCCCTGAAACCAGTGACAATGTTGTCTCTGGCATTGTGGAAAGGGTAACAGCACTCTCTTTTATATACTTTTAAAATTACTTTCTCTCTGCTTTTTATCATATTTTCTTTATTTCTTGAGAAGTAATTCCATAATATTCTTGGGGGTTTACTCTTTTGTAGGGAGTTGTACTGGGTTAGGTCTTTTCAGGTTCTGAGAAACCAGAGAAATTAATTTTATTTGAGATTGTGTCCATTGATGTTGCAGAGCGAGGAGATGCCAGAGCTGCCAGACCTTCCTGAAGGAATAAAGGGAAGAGAATCACAGCAGAAGGAACAGCAGTTCCTTCATTCCCTTAGAGGGATCCTGGCAATCTCAGTGCCTTCTGAGAAGGAGCAGCAGCACATTTCAGTGATGAAAGAGAGTCAGAGCAACAGTGCAGCCATTCACCACCCCAGCTGACTCCAGGATAGTGGCTCGTGGAGGGGCAGGACTCTGGATAGACATGGACGAGCTTGTCCACTACGGCCACACATTTTATTTTATGTTCGAGTGAGGTATGCGTAGCATACTTGGCCAGCATCCGTCCTTCCCACTTGTTGATTATCCTCCGAAGTCATCCATCTCTTTTCTGCTCCCTTCAGTAGGAGCTGGATAGAGTTTTTCCTGGCAGTTTCTAGCAACCATTTTATCTATCCTCTGTCAGCGCTTAGTTAGCGCTAAATTTGAATTGAATAGACAAGGACAAAATCTGCCCTGTAAGAGAAACTCTGTGTTTTCAGCAGCTTCGTGACTAAGATGCTGAGGCTGGGGTTGGTTTTGTGTACAAGGGCTGGGATTGAAGCCTCCCATTTCTGATCTGGTTCAAAGTTCCTTCGTGTCAGTGGCAAAGGTAATCCAAAGATGGAAAGAAATAACGCTTATGTAGACTGTAAAAAACAAAACAAAAAACAAAACAAAAAAACCCCCAAAAACCCCAACTCTTTTTTGTCCCACCTTGCTAAAAAAAAGCAAAACTGCAGCAAATATTTTGTGGAGTAATATATTTAATTTTGTGAACTAATATGTTTAATCGGTACTTTTTGTGGCATAAATGATTCCCTGAGATATTGCCAGAGCTAAAGCAGCACAAAACTTTAAAGGACAAAGGAGTGTATTATTATTAGAGTAAATAAATAAATAAATAAATAAATAAATAAATAAATAAATAAATAAATAAAATAATAATAATAATAATAATAGATTTCAAAATGTATCTCCCTTATTTCAAATCTCAGTAATTATTGCTTTAGATATTTGAGTTAATTGTAACTTAATCATCTGCTTGAGGGAAGTAGCAATATCTATTTCTACGAAAAAAGTATGATACAGGAACAGGTGTTTTCCTGGAATCCCTTAAAGCAATGTTCCATGTTTTTAGTGTGTCTGTCCCTTACTTCTGTTCATTAAAGTGGTCATCTGAGGGGAATGATAAAAAATTATTACGCATTCAGACATTCTTACAGACCAAATCCTGTAGTGATGGAGCCAGTGGTTTTTGGGCTTTTCCCATGCAAGAGTTTGGAGGTTTTTGCCACTGAAGCAGTTTTTTGTCTCTGTGGTGTGTGGTGACACCACGCTCCCCGTGCAGGCATGACAAATCTCCCCGTACCTGGGCAGACCACACTCAAGGTTCTGGCCTGTTTCTTACCCAAAGGACAGGGACAAATAAACCCGGAGGGCTGGACCCGGCATTTTCCATGGTGTAACGTGAGTGTCCCCCCGAACAGGAGGGAAGCAGGGAGGGATGGAGCTCCCGCGGGGGCCATCCGTGCTCGTGGCGTGCATGGCGGAGGGCTTCATTTCCCCGCATCCGCGCTCGCCCGGCAGCTGCGGCCGGGAAAAGCATCCCGAGCCCCGCACCCGCCCCGCATCCCAGAGCCGCGCCCGCACCGCCGGGATGGGATGGGGTGGGATGGGATGCAGGGAAGGACGGGCGGGACAGGGATGGGTCGGGACAGCGACAGGACGGGACCACGGTGAGACCAGGATGAGACGGGATAGGACAAGGATGGGACCGGACAGAGGCAGGCCGGGACAGTTGGAGGCATGGGGCAGAGACGGGAAAAGGACAGGACCAGGATGGGACAGGGAAGGGACGGGACCGGGACAGGACCGGGAAGGGACAGGACCGGGACAGGGACAGGACCAGGACGGGACAGGCACAGGGACAGGACCNGCGGGGGTGGTGGCGGAGCAGCCCCGCCCCGGCACAGCCCTTGGCGCTGATTGGCCAGGCCCGCGGGCGGCGCAGCCAATGAGAAGGCGCGGCATCCCGGCCATTCATGAGCGCCCGCTCCCCGCGCGGGGCCGCGCTCGGCTGAGTTCGGCCGAGTTCGGCCCTGCTCGGCTGAGTTCGGATTTACTCGGCCCTGCTCGGCTCGGCCCGGCCAAGTTAGGACTTGCTCGGCTCTGTTCGGCTCGGCTGAGTTCGGCTCGGCTCGGCTCGGCTCAGCACTGCTCGGCCCGCATTGGTGGCCCAGCTCAGCTCAGCCAAAGGCTCCGAGCAGCGTGAGTCCTGGGGGCCGCCCGTCGGTGCGGCTGGAAGCGGAGCTCTGGCCTTTCCCAGCCATGAAGTCATTCCCTGGTGCTGATTGAAATCATCTGTTTTCAGTTCTCTGACAAATTAATTGAACTTTCCTCTGACTCAGGGGCCTTCTGACTTTTGAAGCAGATTTTGTCTACACGCCGTCTCCCAGACGAACACAATTTAATTTTCTAGGCTTTAAAGGAACTTTACGTTTCCAGAAAGGCAATGAAAGAGGCATTTGTTCAGCGATAGTGCTGCAACTTCTACAGATACGGCACAAGAATAGAAGCCTATAAAATGTTGATTTTACTGCCGCTGATAACCAGCTCCAAAACGTGTTAGATCCTGAGATGCACAGGACTGATAACACGGCAGGCCAGGAGTTGCTTTCTTTCAAGTATATTAAAAGAATGCTCCTTAAATAACTGTGAGGGCTCTCACAGGGCAGAGCTGGGACAGTGCCGAGCCTGTGCCCGGTTGCTGTGCTGATCAAATAACTACTGATTAAGTAGTTCCAGTTCACGTGCTCCAGTTCAATTTCATTTCATTTGGCTAAGCAGGTGCTGCAAGGTTCAGCTGGAGTCCAAATCCCTGCCACCCCTGAGCCCAGGTTTATGATCCAAGCTCCCCAACGGGATGGGTTGTTCCACCACTCTCTCCATCTGCCCTGGAGAATGTTTAAAACTCACTTTTCAAACAGAATGAGACAAATTCCACCTTCAGGTGCCCAAATCCAGGCATGTCCAGTGTTTGCAGTGTCAGGGCAGTGGTGGCCAGGCCGTGCCAGGCTTGGGGACTGATGGAGGAGCACGGAGGGCTCAGACTGCCATATGCTCCACATTTTCAGTTATACTTGTCGATTTTGCCTCTGTAAAAGCACCAAAGCACATAATTAACTCTGGGGGCTTTTGCTCTCATTTGCTGGGGTAGATTTGAGCACATGCTCACATCCTTTGCAGGAAACAGAGTGAAGAAAATCTGCTGTTTTTCTTGGCCCATCTGAGTTCTTGTTTAATTTTCTCCCCCACTCCCCATCCACTCTAAAATCCAAATGATTTGTAAACATTAATGCATTAATTTATCTTTGAAATAGTCCAGGGAAATAAGGATGTTATTTGTGGTTCTTCATAAACATAAGAAAAACAAGTGATATGGAAAGAATTTTATGAGGCTATCAGCAATCAAATACAAATTTTGTCCCATACGTCAGCTGTGGTGGCTCAGATCTCAACTAGTTCTAACTGACTGCAGAACTTTCATCATGGGCTGAAAGTCCCACCATTTCCCACCATTTCTAATTCTTCACCATCTAATTTGCACTTGCTACTTTGAAAAGTCATCCAGAGAGCACAGAGCTGATTGAAAAATCAGTGTTCCACTGAAGTGCTAGAAAAGAATTAAAACATAGATATTAAAATCATAACAATAGGTGCCTGACATTTCAGCACAAAACCTCAGACCCAAACATTCCTCAGTGCCAGAGAAATATGTAAGTGAATCCAGACTGTTTCAGGCTTTTTGAGGAACTTCATGGACATAGTCTGGACCACCTATTCCTATGCAATATTTTAATTTTATGTGCACTGGATGCATGTAACCCAGCTCTGTATTTTCAGTTTCATTCAGTTGCGGCAAATTCCAGGTGGAGGAGATTTTGTGTCTTTTTCAGTCAAATTTCCCACAGACCTTGAAATTCTCCTGGTAGACTTTCATAATTTTACTTGACTAAGAAGGAAGCACCAAGACCGTTAAGTTGAGGTGTCATTCTTATGCCCTGGGTGAAAGCTGCTGCTGCTGCATGATCTTGAAGGTTTAAACAGGCATCTTTACAATGTTTTATGCCAATGCCTAGTTCTGAAGTATGTGAAAAGACATTGAGATTTCTCAATGATCCTGATGGGTGCCTCCCAACCCAGCATGTTTCATGATTCTGAATAGAGAAGTCTTGTTTGTGTCAGTCTGTTAGTCCCTCATAAGATTCCATCTTCTGCTGCTTAAACTTTTGGCTAATTTCTGTGATCCGTGGCTTACTTATCTACTATGCAACTGCACAACATAAATTTGTAGTTGGTGGCCCAGCTTTTAACAGAGAGGAAAGTACAGGTGTGCAATAAATGTACACACAGCCAACAGATATGACCCAAATACTGCCCAACAGTGGCAACTCAGAACAGGATAGGGAAAAAAAAAGGGAAAAGCAGTTAGGCTGCCTCCAAACCACCTTCCTCCTTGGCACAGGAAATCTGTGCTGGGCAACTCCAGGGAAGCACAACTGGGAGGGGAGGCACGCCCTCTGAATAGTGCAGTGAAGTTCTTGGTGATAGCCAAGGTATTTTACAGCAGTAATTTGAGCTGTGAACCATGCTTTGGAATATCTCTGCAGCTCTGAGGGAGTGAGGAATGAGGCAAAATTTTTGTAACTTTAAAATTAATGTTTTCTGTTCTGCTTGCAGGTTGTCAGTGCAGAATGTAGTCCAGTTTCATTACAGAAGCTATGGAACCAACTATTACTTATATTAGAAGTTTTTTTTTCCTTCCATCAGCATGTGTCTTTAGCTGTCCAAAACACCATCAGGAAAAAGCCTCATTGGGGCAAATCTGTTTTATCATGATGGAATAGTCCCCTCAACTTTGGTGCAATTATTCAGAAGTAGACAAGTGTCTTAAGTCTCCTGCAAAAAAAGGAATTGAAACTAACCATGATTATTCCTCATGACATTAGCATTTCTGCAGCAAAACTTCACTTTTCTAATCTAAACTGAGCAAAGTGCTCTTAGGGTGACAGATAATTAGGGAAATGAACTCAGAGAATCTTGTTCTGGCTTTTAAATAATTTCTTGTCATTATTCTCCTTTTAATTTGGTTTATTTGCAAATGGATCTTGTTCAGGAAGGCAAAGTGTTGATTAGCAGCCAACACTTAATAGAACAATATATAATAGAACAATATAATAATAGAACAAAATTAGTTTTGCAGCAAAGGAGAATTCACTTCAGGAAGAAACAGGAGTAACTTGTAAAGATTAAATCAACCAAACAGGAAATGGAATCAGTCCCATGTGGTTTAGGTAGTCTGATTGCAATGCCAAGGGTGTAAATTGCTGAACAGTTTTTGCTGGCCTGAGCTGCTGTTGGCTTTCCCTTCCTCCTGACTGCTCCTAGGTGTCCACCCCTGCCTGAGCCATTCCCCTCCCATCTGGACCAAGCCCCTGGGCTGCCTTCAGGGCAAGCGTGGCTGGGGGAGAATTGCTAGCAGCTGCTTGCACTGCTTAGTCACCACTGCCACCAAGAACCGCTGCCTGAAAGAGCTGAAAAATATTTGCAACATGTATTTACAAACAATTGCTAGATAGATTTTGTCTGCCCATAAGATTTGTCAAACAATTTCGAGCAGGAAGTAAATACAGATAAATAGATTCTCTTTTGACTAGGGAAAGCAGATTTTATGTTGTCTCATATGGCTAATCACGCTGCCATAATATTAAATACAGGCAATGCAACTGAGATATAGCAGGATGTGGCTGCTTCTTTTTTTTTTTCTTTTTCTTTTTT
>VWZN01019884.1:183686-206776 GCA_013396955.1 Regulus satrapa | reverse complement strand
TTTTTTTTCTTTTTTTTTTTTTTTTTTCCTTGGGCCTATTCTGATGATGGATTATGTCAGTTAAACATTTTAGGAAACAGAAGCCACTTCTCTATAGGAACTTAGCAGCAGAACTCCCAGCTAAACCACAGACAGTCCATGTTTGAATAGTTGCTGATGCCAGTCTTGGATGAATGACTTTTAAAAGCAGCATCACGTAAATGTGTCTGAATAAAATAGGAGTAGACTGGAAGCAGTTCCTGAGACTTGAGTGAATGACCTTTCTTGCTGTTGTTGTTTCCAAATTTTTGGCAGACTCTCCCCTGACCACTATATTTCATTTCCATGCACCCCTGTACTTCCCAATTCCGGTCAGGGGCAGAAGCAGAAGTAATAAAATACCACAAAAAAAGCTATTATTGTGATATTTCCGGTGCTACTGGATGCAGCACCAACAGGAAATCTCATGAGAAAGACTGTCCCTTCACAGTTTCCAGGCCCCACTTTGGAAACCCAAGTGATTCAGTGGGAATAAACAGCAAATAAGCATCCTTCAGCTTGGGTAATTAAAACTTCTCCTAGCATTTCTGGCCCAGTCCCTTCCACTCCAAGGTGCACAAGCCTCATGGCAATGGTAGGCACTGAGAAAACTGTGGATAGTTCACAATAGTCTGAGCCTTCCTTCCGGTTTTGTGAAATGAAGGGAGCTCTAAAGTGAGTCTGGAGAGCTCACCATGCCTCAGGATTGCAGCCTGCATGTGTCTGATGATGATGATTTGCAGAAAGAAGGATGTCCTCCTCCCACTTCTGTCTGCTCCAGGAGGATTCCCAGTCTCTCAAGAGACTAAGAAGGTAGAGAGGGAAAAGAGCAAGGGAAAAAAAAAGGGGTGATTCTTCTCCTTCCTTTCCGGCTGTTCCCCCCACCCCTCACTGCTTTGAGTCTTGTGCAGCTTTTGCAGGAACAGGAAGGAGCTGTGCCTATTTTGCCCTCAACATTAAGATTCGGGTGGTAATTCAAGCAGTTTGGCCGCATGGGTGGAATGTTTACTACCATTTCCAAGTCTGAGAATGGCCATCTAGTTCCCAGCCCACGGGAAGGGAATCTTTCCTTGGGCAGGGCAGCAAAGGAGGCCCGTGGCGGTCACAGATCTTAGGATTCCCTGCAATCCTGCAATGGTTTGCAGCAGCTCTGCTGCTCAGCTGCCTGGTGGACACACACACACGCTGGCGGAGATATGACTCAGATGTAAACTCTTCCTGAAGTGTCACTCTCTCTCTCTCTCTCTTTCCCTCTCCAGAACAAATGCCTTCCCTCTCTGTAACTGATACAACAGCCCTGGCCCAGCTGCAATACCAGATTGCATTTGCAGGGTCACTTTGGCAGTTAAGAAATCCTCGTCATAGTCATCTGCTTCAGCACCAGCTCCTGCCCAACTGAGCTGTGGGCCTCTTTGTTTTCCTCACATGTAGCCAGGATGCAGGTCTCCAGTGATGCTTGATACTCAGAGCTTTTGGGGATGGAATGCAACCACTTGAAACTGTTTGGTTTGTCACTTTTGGATTTGCTACACAAGGCTCTGTTAATACAAATGAGCCTGTTTATAATATTCATCAGACAGTGGAATAAATTCCTCTGATGTCTGCATAATGCAGCGAGCAGACTCCTTGATTATTAACATACTGATTGTGCACTCCTATTTCAGATATTAGCTCAGCACTGGGGAGAGAGAGCTGGGGGAATAAAAAATGCAAGACGCATGACATGCTCGGGGTTTGGTCAGCGAAACTGGAAAAAATATTTACACGGTTAGGTCGTGTTTTTTATGTAATTCTTTCCCTTTCTGTAATATTTGGAAAAGCCGCTGATTTTTCAGTTCTTACCCAAATGAAGCCACACCTCTGAGCACTGGAGCAATCACTGCAGGAGAGGGAGTGGGAGAAACACGTCCCCATCCCTTCTTAATCCTCTCATTGATGTGCTCATTAGTGTTGGCACGGGGATCGTCTGATGCATCTCGTCCCTCCTCCAGTGCTTCCTCAAGCCCGGCATTTCCATAGGAAGTTCCAGCCGGGGCCCGGGATGCTCCAGTGATTTCCCGGCCCCTGTTTGTGGTTGCTGGATGCACCAGCCCCTCTCACTAGACCTTCACTGCCAGCCTCAACCAGCGCTGCAGAGGAAGGAATCCTGCCTTGTCTGATTCATGAAAATACGCTCGAGAAGTCCCAGCAGTCAAGGTGCCTAATGTCTGACCAGCTGTAACTTCGGTGGGCATCAGCTCCTGCATCCTGTCTTACCCATTATTTGCAATACTTTCATTTATTTAATAAAGCCTTTTGGATACCTTAGACATAGAAAATCAGCTTCCCGCCTCCAGTGTTTTCGTTCATTGGGTGTTATATCTTCTCTCCATTTGCTGTTTGTTATTTTGGTGGAGGAACTTTCAGTTTTGGTTGGTTTCAGAGCCCACCCTGTATATCCCCTGGATGGGCTGAAGTACAGTAGATAGGACATTAACTTGTAATAGTGTGGAAATTTAGAATCCAAATAGATCTTGCCTTCTTGCCCAACAATGAGTCATTGTCCTTTTTCTCTTTTTAGCCAACAGCAGATTCAGAAGCTGTGAGACAGTTTCCTGCAGATAAGAGATAAATTGAAGGGAAACCTGGCAAAAAGATGATGGTCAAGCTGCAAGATATCATTTCCTCCAAAGCCCTTACATGCTAATTAACCATTCCAAGCATATTTTTGACAGCATTTAGGGATTTCCTCATCAAAATAAACTTCCTCCTATGTTATCTTCATTTTTGACATCCGGTGTTATAGTCTGACATAAGAGTCAGGGTTAAAAATCTGTAATATTGGGCTGTGTGTGTATTTATGCACAAGCGCACACACACATTCACATGATTGAAGCTGTGCCAGTATTACTCTGGAATTTTAATGCCTGATCCAAAGTCCTCTGTAGTCAGCAAGAGATTTTCTGTTCACTTCAATAGTAGCAGGATTGAGCCTCTGTCCTTCTGCATCCAGATTTTTTTCATTTATGCCTTATGACTTGTTTATAACAAACTACAGATGGGCTTGAGTCATAAAGTTCGGAGTATTCCATTTGGAGGCTTTGCTTTGGGCCCATCCCTTTAATGTACTGCTTATTCCAGACCTGCCTTTTAAAGAGGAAAATATTGTCAGAATGAAAGTGTATGTGCAATAAACAAACTTCTCATTTCCTTCCCCTTAAGATTTTTTTTTTCCCCTTTTGAAGCTGATTTCTTAACTGGACAATTAGTTTTAGGGCTGCAATTGAATGCAAACTTGTCATACCTGATTTGCAGTCCTTTCTGTTTCAAGTGCTATCAATTATTTTCTAACTAGATGCTTCTGTGGGATCAGCTGTCACTAAGAGCAAATTTGAACACAATGGGTTGCTTCCTATTTCCAAAAGAATCTGAAGATTGTCAAAGCTTGACAGGCAGCTCCAGTTTTAAGATGAAACAGATAAGTGAGATTTCCCTGGTAGGAGCTTTTGAACACAAGCAGATAAAGGAAGTATTGTTTCCAAAGAGGGGATGCCATTTATAGTGCAAATTCACCCTTATTAAGAACAAACTGCTGTTGTTTCAAACACTAAGTCAAATACATTTGCACTGCAGAGGTAATAAAATACATATGAGTTTTTTCAAATATTTCTGTAGACTCCACACTTACAAATTTGGCTTTCATATGTTTTTAAAAAATGACACACTGAGTAAACCGAGTCAACTATTTAAAAGATCAGTAGATGGTATAATGTAGCTGTTGTGTAGATCAAATACTTGAGGTGTTGATTTTTGACTGGGTTCATTGACAATCAGCTAGAAGTTAAATTTGTGTTGTTTTGTTTTTTGAAGATACTTCACATATTGTAGGCCCTGGTAATTAATTACTTGTATGTGTCAAACATGGAGTTCAGTTGCATGTTATTTTAGACATGTCACAAGTGAGAAGCGTCACAATTTCAGGTCTAAGGCAGCAGTAACTTTATTTTGTAAAAGTTACTGGGGTGTAGTAGTACCACCTTCATGCAAAGAAATGTAAGAGTGTAGCTGAATGTACACTTAAGAAATTAAAAAAATAAATAAAATTGGGAGCTGGCACTGGATTAATGGTCCCAAGGTCTGAAGTATTGCATTTGTCCACAGAGGAGACTCACTGTGTCTACTGGGAAGACTCATGGCTTAATTCAGGAGGGGAAATTGTCCTTTCAGCCCTTTTCTGTTTGCAAAGCCAGTCCCGGCCATTTGCGGTGTCAACGAAGACCCCATCTAATGCCAGGTTGTGGTTGGTCTGTGGTGTGTCGTCACTATGAAGTGACTATAAACAACACAAAGCAAAGCCCTGAGTTATTCAGGTGACTGATCAAATGCCCAGTCACTTCAGGAATTAGTCACATGCTGCTACATCTGCTTTTGTTACCAGTGCCTTGCTGAATGAAAGACTTGCCACAGTACGCAGGAGGTCCCGTGTGAAAACTGGCTGGAAGAGAATTCTTCCTCCCTCAAAAATCGGAATCCATCATAACAGGAAACATGAAAGAACGTGACCACTTGTCATTGCCATCTGTTGGCGGTGGGGTATTTTGAAGTGTCTCATCTAGAAAATTTTCAGTGAAAACGACATCAGGAGAGGTAAAATTTCATTCAGAACCACTACATCTGGGGAAGCACCAAGGAATGGTAAATATTCTCAGACAAGGAAGTACAACCTGAGTGCACTGGCCTCTAGGCTGAGGACTTGTGCCCAGAAGGGATCCAAAGGAGGAATTTTGGCCATGAGGGCAATTCATGCCATCTACCAATGGGGAAAAGCAATGTTATTTCCACTTGCAAAATCATAGGGCTTCATTGCCACACTTTCACAATCACCAAATTAGAATCAGGTGTTAATTAGCACTTGTGTTTGGCAAGCTCACTTTATTGAGAACATTTGCGCTGGTCAGACTTTTGATTATTTTGGCTCTGAAACCTGGTTTACATTGATTTAATCGTTAGAATACCCTCTTCTAAGGCTTTCAAATGATGCAATTAAGTGCAAATACCACATCTCCTGCACAGCAACAGGGATCTGAACAGTTATGACAAAGCCAGGAGACAGTAATAAGTGCCATTTTTTACCTTTTAATGCGTCTAATCCTGTAGAAGAGCATGTGTCTGATATTAATAATATATATTTCTTGACCATTACTTTACTTGTATATTTTAATTCTTGAATATCTTTGTATCACAATAAATGAAAATGTTTTCTAAATGAAAGATACAGTGTTTAGTGTATGAGGGCATGACAGTCTTACTCCATTTATAATTCCAACAATTTACAGAAAAATCTCAGTCTTATGGTTGCATCCAGGGAGCAAACAGAGGCTGTTGCACAAACATGATACAAAGGTGTCAGCATCTACCAGAACTCCTAATCTATTCTCAAAACTTCTATTCAGAAATAAATATTTGGGTAATTTCCTTTTAGAAGCTGCTCATCTACTTAGCCATATGTCCTCTTTCACTTTGCAGCAGTATTTCAGAGAACTAGTTTGCACATTTTTGTCATGACTGTTATTGGGTCTCTTTGGAACAATTTACTGACAATTCAAAGCTATGTATCTTTTAATTGGCTTTTTTTTCCCATTTCTAATTGTCAATATTAGGGTACAAAAGTAAATCAACAATGAGGTTTTATCTGCAATTTTAAAAGCTTCTGCTTACTCGATGTGGTGGTAGTGAGTAATAATTTGATGTAGTCAAGTTTTTGTATGAATTGAATCAAGTACCAAATAATAAAGGAAAATCAATGTTTTTACTTGTAAAATTATGCTGGGTCATGTATTGTTCATTGTTACACTTCACTTATGGTTTTGAGTCAGATAGGAAAAGCTTTTAGAACTTTTCCTCACCCTGAGTAGTACCTTACTCACCAGAGCTTCCAATAAAACCACTGACAGCAGCATCCCACCAGAGCTGAGGTGTCAGGATCCCACTCTGTGTTTGTTTGTAATTTCATTCCCATATGAGTGAAGAAAAACACCCTGACAAAGGAAGCAATCCCTCTAAGGAAGGCTAAATCTCTTTTTCCCCCCTCCTCCTTCAATAGCTGTACAACGGTGATTTTTATCAGATGAGTCATCTGCCAGGTTTCATGAATGGCGCTCATGTTGTGGATCCATTAGGGGTTTGTACTTCTCTCCATGACAATGGACTTAGAGTGAGCCATGAGGAGGCAGCTGCTTAGATCAAGTGGCAGTTTCTGTCCACTCCTCAGGCTGTAGCCAAAATCAACAGCGTGTCTTTGCAGTTGATCTAGGGAATGCTGTTACAAATATGGGATGTTTGCACTAATGACTTAGTCAAATACATCTGGAGCCCTTTTCCCTGAAGAAATGAAACTGATGTAATAACACGACCCAGTCTCCTTATTATGTAAATCATGAAGCAGAAGGCTGAGGACGTTATTTAAAGCAAACTGAGGAAAGCTGAAGATTTGCTCAAGTAATTTCCCGTTTTTACCCTATATGAGATCTTGCAGATGGCAGGAAGGAATAGAAAAAGCAGCAGCCTCCTGACTTCCAAACGTGAGACAGCTCTCGTCTCACAATAAGATTTTACACCACTGGAAACCTGGAGTTTTCCACAACTGAAGCATTTGTACACACTGTAAGAAAATCAACTCAGATTTTATCCACATGTCCTATGTATAGAAAATAAAGGTATAATGTAGATTGTCACTTGTGATGGGATTTTTGGAGGCATAAATTTATCTTAAAGTCCTACTCTGGTTTTGAACCCAGGAAATCTCTCTAGCTTGCAGATAGAAATTTCTGTCTTTTTACAATAACTGAAACTTGAATGCAGTGAAAAAGTGGGAAAGAACCAACTAGAACATTTTCAGCAATTTTTGGCTAATAGTGCAGTATTCATCTTTACTTCACATGAAATCCATGGTCAAGTCTTTTGCTTATTTTATTAAGTTATTTGGGATCATGATGTGTTTTGGATCATTTTTATTCAATGATTTGGGGTTTTTTTCTGTTACATTCAGAATGTATGCTCTAGAGATGAATGCAAAGCTTTCTGTGTTGCTGCTTGTGGATGAGGAAAAATGAACCTTGGTGCCATTTCCTTTCACCCTTACTTAAGCCAGGCCAGTACTCTGTCACAAAAAAAAACCCCAAAAAACCACAAACAAACAAAAACAAAACAAAAAACCCAACAAAAAAACAACAAAAAAACCCCACAAAAAACAAAAACCCAAAAAAGCTTTACTTTTCTGGCACTACAGGGTTTTCCTGAATAGAGAAAGCAGATCTCTGCAAGAAACAACATTTTTGAGGGCATGACTCAGACACAAAGTTCTCTGCACACCATGGCAGGGCTCCCCACCCTCTGCTCAGCTGTCAAGGTCCACCCTCTTACATTTCATTTTCTGCAGGAGGAGGAGATGGAGGAGGTTGTAGTGCATCACTGCTTGGTGCACTGCTGAAAGAGCTCAAACACTTCAGGCCCGAATGCATGTAAAGATTTGCATAGATGAAAGCAAAGAGGAGTTGCCTCGAGACTTTGAGGTTAGTTGCAGACAACTCATTAGAGTGTTCTACACTCACTGTCCCATGAATGTGTAGGGGATGCTCTGTGGCTCATTGTGGCTGAGGTAATGGTCAAGGTATCGACAGCTTTCACTAATTTCAAACCAATGTGACTTTTCTCATGGAAGACTAAAATTTTTCACCTTTAAAATCTGCTTCCCTGCCCTGTTTTTGATTTATTTTCATTCTTTTTAATTTTCTTTCTTCTAATTAGCATTGTGAATCCCTTCTTTGGGGACCTGGAACTTCCAATGTATGAAGGAAAACCGTTTACAAGAAAGAAAGCTGTGGGAAGAGATCAAGAGCCATGACCGTAAGTAATAAAACATAAGTAAAGGAGCAAGAATTTTCATTCTTCACTTAAAAAGCCTAGGATTTCATTTACCTTCTCAAAAGCAACAAATCATCACATATTCTCACTTTCACCTCCCTGGCCCTAGTGATCTGCTTAGGGCTCCAGCTGCTTACCCATATAAATGAATATAAATTGAATATAAAGTGAATATAAACGAATAGAGTGAATATGAATATACATATAGAGTACAAAGGCTCAAGTATTTCTGTGGTTGAAGGCTAGGAGATATTTGGTGTCTTGCATCTTCTAATCCTACAACCTTAATTAATTCTAAGACCACATTTTCTTCCTGCCTGTGTGAAGATTCACTTGCACAAACCTTATTGCTGTTAGAGTATTTTAATCTTTTCACTTCCTATGGGCCAAATCTACTGGGACAATGCTTCCCCAAATGTGGATCTTTAGTCTTGAATGTTTGTGCGGTTTGCAATTGTTCTGCTGGAGACAGAAAAGTCCTTCTTCCCATGGGTGCAAAATCCTTTCTCTGCACTGATGAGATCTGGGTTCGAGCAAGAACTTATTATTTCTGAAATATGGAATGCATTTGCTCTGGGAACACATGTCCTTTTTATGCCCCCTGGTTCATGAGCTGGTTGCAAAGCTACAAATTTGCTATAAAATTCCTTTTAAGGTGCAGCACTGCTAGAAATTTGTAGAATAATAGAGATCCTTTCATCCTTTGTATTTAAACATGCAATTTGCTTTAACGGGATCTGATCAGCCATTAAAACCCGCTCTGTGTTTTATGTGTCTAACAAAAAACACACTTGCCCAAGTAAAATAGACTTCATGCAAGGCTACAATGTAACTATTTATATTTAACTTATAACGAGGTCCTACAGAGCTCCTTTTGTCCCGAGGGGTTTAACAGCCCTGTCCCAACACCAGGGGCGGAAGGTGAAGGAAGCCGCATGGGAGGAAAGCTGCAGCAGAGCCCCGTGCAGGTGTAAGGTGGGTTTTTGGTAGAGTTTTGGGTTGTCAGTCCCAAAGAAGGGGGTTCCACTCCTGCAACAGGCATGCTCCAGCACCTTGGTGTGGAGTCTGTAATGTTGGATGTCTCTGCTGTGGCACTGAGAAGGAAGAAGTTGTTGGGGTCCGTGGCTTGGCTGAAAGACTCGCAATACATTTTCCTTTAAAAACTCACTGATTTTCCATGGAGTTGTCTTCTTTTTTTAATGAAGGAAATGCAATTTCTCGTATTGTCCTGTTTCTTTTGTTCAGGCATGCAACATTTTACTGGCTTGACAGCATCAAACAGGCATTAAGCCACAAGGGAGAGTATCCTGGAGAGTAACCAAGGCCTTTCCACAGGTGGCACTTTGCTCAAAATTCCATCCAATTTGTTTTTCCCAAGATCTGTTTTTTTGGTCCCTTCTGGCTCTGTTTTCTGCCTTTTTTTTTTTTTTTTTTTTTTTTTTTTTTTCCTTTTTTTTTTGTCCTGGNAACTTTCTTTTTTTTTTTTTTTTTTTTTTTTTTTCCCCTTAATGCTCAATTGTTTTGTCTTGCTTTTTTTTTCCTCCCAAACCCACAAAAACTCAACATCTACTGAATCTGCTGAACAGTGAGTCTGTAGGTGGAGCTGCCGTTGGAGTTGCCATGGTTTCAGCTGTCAGATCCTGGGAAGTTATTTACAGGAGGACATCATGAACATAAGCATTAGTGAAAAACCAAGAAATTAATTGCAAGAGACACTTCAAAGATATTTTTAGATTTTGCAACTAAGCACTGATTACTTCTTTACATCAATATTTCTCCAGAAATTTTTGATTCCCTTGCTGTCATGAACATCCAAAACCAAAATCGTCAATATAGATTTTTATTTCAGAAATATAGAAATTTAAACCCCCCAATTTTTAGTTTGAAGATTCTTCTGTGCATTGCATTTTTCATATCAGAATGGAAGGTGAAAATTTAAACAATTTATCTAAAACTGACAGCTACATTTTGATAATATTTCCATCCTTTTAAGTAGTGATTTTGGTGGGATTTTTTTGGTTTTGTTTTTGGTTTTGATTTTGGTTTTGTTTTGTTGTTTTGTTTTGTTTTGTTTTGCTAAAGGTTTAATGCATTCTTTAAAGGAAGAGTTTGTATTTTTTGTGTTTGAAATATTTTGTGACCATGAACACCCCAAACTTTCCTGTCAGTTCAGCCAGGACTGTGACTCATTTGGTCACCACAATTTTTAACATAATAGTAAAGAACCCCAAACTCTTGGTTTTTACACGTATATATGTTTAATGCTAATGATTTGATCTGTGTAACGAGTTTTAAGAGAATATTTTACCATGGTTGTCATGAAAACTAGCACATACCAGATTTGTCTTCTTGTTCTTTTTCATAGCCCAAATCTTTTGGCTGACCAAATAATCCCAAGACCTCTAAAACATTCTGTGATCTTTCTAATTGGATACACTGATGTCTGCTGGAAAACAGATGTGATCAACTGCAGTCATCTGTGAGCTGAAAGAAAATACAGCATGTTTTCTTCAGAAAAACTTTATCAGTAACTCTACCTCCTTCCAAGGCATAGATGTAATCCATAAATAAAAGAGTTGCCATTTGATGAGAAAGAGGAAATTCTATCTTAGTCAATGACAGGGAAAGTGAAATGTGGTCACCCAGAGTTCCTGCAATTCAAAGCCAACTCATGCCCACTTTAATTATTATGATGTATGTTCCTGTTCAGCTTTAATAGCCCTGCTTGTATGAGCAAAGGATCTCAATTGCCAGGGTCACATTTGCTCCAGTCTTTTTCCTCTCTAGTTTGGAGCTAGAAAACCTGCAGGAAGGACAAGGATCCTTTGAGAGAAACATCTGTTCTCTGGGCTCTGCCTCCCCCAGGAGAGATTAGCAAAGCCAGGGTGGTCAATTTGGGTAGACCCCTGGATAGCAGCGGAGTGGAAGTGAGTGGAAGTGGGAATAGACTGGCCTTCTTTTGTCCTGGGAAGCTGTGGGATTCCAAGCCAGAGCATGAGGATGTTTTTGGAGAGAACTGGATAAGTGTAAGTCGGGGCGGCAGAATCTGTCACAGGAGACCAGCGACTCCAGATAGATCAGTCATGCAGGTGACTGCAATAATTGTTACATTTTCATGGGCTTAAGAACTTGCAAATTTAGCTTTAATTTTGCCACAGGTTTTTCAATCTCATTCGAATGTTATCAAAAATTTCACAGGTGGAGTCGGGAACAGATCTACATACAGATTAAACTTGTTTGTAGGATTGGAGAGGATGGAGTTGACAGGTGCTAATTCCTATCATTACTGGAGGATTTGGTATTATTGAGAAGTTTAAAGAGTTTTGATTTTGTCCAAGCTCTTCAGACTCCAGATGGGTTGGGACAGTGTGAGGCTTGGGCACTCCATTTGTATTTGGGCAACACCTCTGCTTTGGTGAGGTTCTTCACACAAGAGCTGCCTCACATGTCACATTCTCTTTGGAAAACACTGTTCCACAGTGTTAACAGTTAACCACTCTTTGGGCAAGGTCTTGTCTGTCTAAAAGCTCCAGACACAGAGAGGGAGGCCATGCTGGTGACTCCTGTGGGACTTCTCTAGGGAATGCTGGCAGTGGGAATCACTAGGCTGCCTCTGTTCCCAGCCCATTAACAGGATTGGCTCAGCCTGGAAACTCAGACATCCATAAAAGCATTAAGGTGGGTAACATCTACAGGCATTATTTACCTGTGAGGGCTAAGGCATGGCTTGCTTTTATGTGAAAATTCATGTCCTGATGTCAGCGTATAGCTTTGGGAGCTGTGCTTGAAGCCAAGGACTTACAAAATATGTGCTTTTATCTTGTGCTTTTATCTTGCTGCTTTCTAGAACAAAGGTCTTGCAGGCATCTAGCATACATAGATGGCACGTTTCATTACAGATTAGAACTGATTTTATTCACAGTAATAGTGCCAATCATCAAACTGAAATCAAAGACCAGTAAGAATTTGATCTCAGACTGCTGCTGTAAGCCACCTCAAACCTCATCCAGAAGAAATTAAAAATTATAATCATAAATTATGGAAACAATTCTTTATCTTTTCAGAGGACAGAGGCTCCCAGTTTCATGAAAACTGCTCTGCAGCCGGCTGCTTCTGCAGCTGACATGTGCTTATTGAGCCAAATCCATATCTCGGGGCAGACTAGAGGGAATGTGTCTATTCTGGTTCCTGAGAAACAAAGCAGACAAGGGCTATTTCTAGTGGCCTTTCAGGTCCAGTGTGGGTGGCTGAGAACTTTGAATCAAAGTTGAAATCCCTTTCAAACTGAACCCAGTGATATGAATTTTGAACAGGGCTTGCAGACTTGAACCTGGAAAAGGACAAATTTGAGACAGCTTGTGATGAAGCAAGCAATTCTGCTTCTCGGAATATTATCTTCATGAAATGGGGGAATAAGTAAATAAGAAACAAACTCAGAAGAATTAATTTAAATATTAGAGGACACCAAAATCTAGGGAAAATGTCTTGGCTTATTTTCTTCAAAACATTGTGATAGACTTCTGATAAACTAGGAAACACACGAAAAGCTGTTAGCTTTTTTTTTTTGCTTTTTTTTTTTTTCTTCTTTACAAAGTTTACAATAAAATCCTGCCAATGTATGCGATTATGATATGGGGGAGGAGAAAAGGAAGGGAAGAAGGTTAATGACTTTCAAACCTGTATGTTTAATGCTAGGTCTCTAAATTTGTATTTTTTATGCAAATAATTTTCAGAAATACTTATGCATCTCAGAACAGCCCCCATAAAACCTTTAAGATTGAATTGTCCTTTTGAGATTATGTGATATGGTGTTCTTCATTCAGTGAAGGAAGCACCTATGAACCATTTATTTTTTGATTTGCTTTATTTCTGAATCCTCTCCCTAAATAAGGTCTGAAATTTGGTCATGAGAGGATGGAGGAGCGAAGGCTGTATTTCTCAAAGGCAGTCAGATGATAAACAGTAATATGTATTTGTAATGTTGAATGTGGTAATGTGCTACAGCTTTAAAGCATTTTAAAAATATGTACAGGCTGCAAAGGAAGAGGTATTTCATTTTTTGTCAAAGAGTAGCCATTCATAAATTGCTGAACAATGGGAACTGCACACACTGGTAGCGCCTGGACTTAGGGTGAACCAGAGCATTCCACAGGCTTGTAGAGCTCAGCATAAAGTGCTACTATTGGGAGGCTGCATCACTGAGTATCTGCTCCCTTAAACCCCAGGGTAGAGGAGAAATTTTCATGGAGCTTATAGTGATTTATAATGGGAAGCATAGGCTTTTTCATAGACATTGTTCTCAGTGACAGTGTAAAGAAAGAGAGCACTAAATCTCTTCTCATCATAACTAATGATTAAGTCAGCAGCTTTTTTGGCGAATACAGAATGCCCTTCTACAAAAACAAAGTATTCTATTGTGATGTATTACATTTAAAAAAACCCTATAAGTATCCCATAAGGCTATTGCAATATTTTTAACTAGATCTTCCCTCTTTGTCACCATATTGAAATAAATGGAATGTGTCAGACTGAGTAATGCTCTTTCAATAAGTTTTTAGGAGCCCACTTAGAAGTTTGGCAAAATATAAAGAAGCGAGGAAAACTTTCTCAGGATCCTCTCTGGCCTGAATGAAAGATCTGTTCATTAAGGAGAAAAGCTTATGCTGATGCTGACACTAATAAATGGGACAGGGAAGGATATTTCATCTTACTTTGGGCTACCTTGCTCCAAGTTTGCTGCCTCAAGTTGCCCTGTGAAATAAATCAGCCAGCTGAAGATGATTCATTGCATTGTAAAGTTCCCATCAATATAATGGGGAAATCAGTTTTGTGTGAATGTTCAAATGTGAACCAACCCTCAACTATCAGGAGTCAAAGGGTCAGCAGTTGCTGAAGAATTAACTCCCCTGTATCCCCTGTTTGGACCTGGATTTGAATTATGCAATGCCTCTGTCTTCAGAGGGCATTTCTGTCCTTCAGCCTTGTTTATGAACTTGCTTGAACATCATACTTCATTTGGAAGAAAATACCGCCATTTTGCAAGGTTGTTCCTTCTCCAGTTCTTTCATTTCACATGTTGTCTCAACCCTTATGAAGTCAGTGATAACATTCCTACAGTTATCCTAAAGTTTCAGGCTTTTTTTACTCTCTATTTTCAGCCTTGAGGCAAATTTTTACAAGGTGAGTCTTCACAGTTAGCTCTAGCTTGGATTTTAAGTCACTCTTGTAGGGAATATAAATACATTGTCTTTTATAAAAAATGTTCCCTGAATGATTTTTTGCATCAAAGCACTTTTTAAAAATCCCAGACCAGACCCAAAAACCTCTTCAGTGCTATTCAGATGGAGAAATTTTCAGTAGTATGGGAATAAGAAAGAAGTGTGTTTAATCATTATCCCTCAGATAAAGGTTAGACTTTAGGGGTCCATTGACCTCCATGTTGCATAGTGCCATATTTTAATACACTCTGTCTTTCATTCTTCAGGAAAAAATGTAGATTAATGCAAATCCATTTCCAAGAGATTCTTCTTTTGTGACACTGAACCTAGTGTGTTCTTATATTACTTTGTTTAAACAGTTCTGAAAAGTTTGGAAATACTGCCTAGTAAGTCCTTCTTTGCATCTTTGTATTCCAGCCTTTCCTGAGTGCCACATCTGGAATCCTAGCCACAATTCACAAGTTATGGTTGGGTAAAGTGGGCCCTCCTCAGACTAGAAAATCCTTCAGTTTTCCATTCTCCCTCCCTCCCCTCTGCCTCGCAAAGTCCTAATCAAAACTGGGATAGAAGGGAATCCCATTAGAGCCTAATAATGCTGCTTCTTTCCAGAGGGAGTCACTAGAAAGTAATTTATTTCTTCTTCAGTGTGCAACTGGAGGTACTAATTTGTCACAGGCCTGTGCATGCTGGTGCCATGGCCTTCGTTATCCCAGGGACAGGGGACTGAGGTGGTGACCCAAAAAGCCTATTCTTCTTCCAGCCTAGCCCTGTTTGTTCCTTCCCAACTCAGACATCACATCCAACTCCCCAGGACATGTAAGGCTCTGCTGATGGCTGGAGTTTGTAGAGTGTAAGGTACCAAACCCACAATTCTGCTGCCTGCCCGTATTAGCGTCAGCGAGGGGCTGCGGTGAGAGCACCGCTATCAGCTGCATTCTCTGGGCTCCTGGGCCGTGGGCAGCTCCACTTTTCAGACATGTTTCCTTCCCCCCGCCCTGCTTTCCCCTATTGTTGTGTCTTTCCCATCAGGGCAATTCACCCTCAAGTTCAGAACACACACACTTTGGAGGGATGCGGCAGAGAATCAGCCCTTTGTGAGCGTATGAAGGATGCTTTCCTTGACCTGTCAGGGAACATATTTTACTTGATGAGAAAGAATGCTGGGCCAAATTCCTCCCTACTGTAAGCAGGCTGCTGGAAGTGGCCGTCCATGAGCATGGCCTACTTTGGCCAGTGGATGTTCTCCTCAGCAGATGACACTGTTTACAATGTGCTGGCTGCTTTTTCTGCTGTCTTAAGTGATGGTGAGTGTTTATCCCAAACAATGCAAATAGGAAGTCATTTGTTTTTGAGGGCCTAATCCTGAAGCCCTTATTTGGTATTTACTGAAGTTAAATTCAGCCTTTACTCAGATAAACTCCAGTTGAATTCACATGGAGTTTGCCAGTGAGGGAGGATGAGAAGAGGGCTGTGGGAGTGCACTGCTTGTTTTTGGCCCCAGCCAAAACATGATACTTTGGGTTCAGACACACGCTGAGGGGACGAGAGGCACACACAATGACTGTCTATATACATGCAGCACTATACGTGTGCACATGAACACAATTGCACACTAATCTAATCAATACATTCATTTCTTATTAGAACATAATTACACATCCCAGGAGGCTGGAACAGAAAAGTCCCATTAACCCCTCATGCCCTTTTCAGCTTTCCTCTGCCTTTCCATCTAACAGACCTCTCTGTCACTCCACTCATTAGCAGTTACTGTCTATGACATTGTTACATAAATAAGGATGTCGACCTGTCAGAATGGGTCACCCAATTCAAGGGTGATGATAAATATCTGTCCCTCTGAATTAGGCTAAAGACACCAGAGTACAGGACAGCTACTGTTGATTATTGGATAGTTAATGTATAGAGGACAAAAGGTGCTGAGGCCTGGTCACTTTTTGGATCATTAATATGGATTTAGGCCTATTGTTAAAAAAAAAAAGCACACGCACACGCAAAACTAGGTTAGCAAGAGCATGCATAACTTTCAGTTTGGGATAGAATGTATGGATGGCGGGTACATTCATGGTGCTGAAGGTGTGGGTGGATTTTACATCAAATTCATGCCACTTTTGGATAAACAGGCAAAATATTTTGGGGCTGGGCTGAAAATAGTTTATGCTCCCCCCCCTCCCACCACTTACAAATGCAGGGGAAGTAAAAGGCACATGGATTAAAGGCCTATAAATCAGCAGAAATAACTGCAGGAAGGGAAATATACAGTTAAACATATTCAGTTCCAAGGCAACTAGAGAGTGCTGAAGCCGATTTCATGGTTTGCACTGAAAATCATTTATTGCCAAGATTTTTTTCTCAAATCCTGCTCAATTTTCAAAACACCTTTTTCTACCTAAATAATCAAGGGACTGGAGAGTGTCTATAACCCCAAATCATTCATTTTGCGATTGCTATCTTTTGGCATTAGTGACAGGTTATTCCTTGCAGGTAGCGCTGAAGTGTGATGCAACACACTGCTTTGATTTTAACTGCAGATAATGTAAAAACATCTCAAGGCAGCTTGTAGACAGAGGTTCTTGCCATTCCAAATAAGAATTAAGACCCTTTTTGAAGAGACTCAATGCTCTAGCTCACATGAATGAATGAAGACTCTTTCCAGAAGTCTCAATGTTGTAGCTCACTAAAAATGTTAAGTGCTGGGCACAACATCCCTTGGGATCTGTTTATCTGAAAGGCTAATCTCAGCACCCACAACTTTCCCTGAATTCCATGTCCCACAGGATGAGATGGTTGTATTGCTGTCTAGAATTTATTACAATGACTTGCTCTGAATGGCAGATCCAGACTGGTAGGAATCCAAGTGTACTGTAAAGAAATAAGGGTAAATGAAGTGTATCTTGGCAGAGTCAGGGCCCCAGTTTTACTCCACTTGCCCCAACCACTGTGCAGTGTTACATCCTGTACATCCTGCCACTGAACTGCAAGAGAGTGCCTACAGCATTAGATATTGGGAAGAAAGCCTTCCCTGGGAGAGTGGTGAGGCCCTGGCACAGGGTGCCCAGAGAAGCTGTGGCTGCCCCATCCCTGGAAGTGTACAAGACCAGGTTGGGCAGGACTCGGAGCAACCTGGGATAGTGGAAGTTGTCCCTGCCTCTAGTGGGAGGTTTGGAATTATATCTTTAAGGTCCTTTCCAACCCAAACCACTTTTGGATTCTATGGTTATTCTAGAGCAAAGCTCTGACAGAGGATGCTCCAACCCACACACCAACTCAGTAGTGCAGGGTAGCTGCAATTAACTCTGTTTCCCCATTCCTCATTTCCTCCACCCTCAGGGAACAACTGGTTCCAGAGGTATCCCTGTCTCCCCAGCACACTGAGTGTGGAAAAGTTTGTCTAGTTATTCTGGTCTGAAAATGTAGACTCACGTCTACATTTGTGGTGCCAGACCTTTTGAGCACAGGAGGACCAACAAGTCAAGTCTGCTGATTTGAGTAGAGACTGTAGGTTTTGGCTTGCTGGGAGAACATTCCCATCTTTATCCAGGTTAAGCTGAGCAGATTTGGAAGGAGACAATGCAGGTTGAACAGAAATAAGAGTTCCTACAGCTCCTGACTTTCATTTGCTAGGGTAAAACTGGCAGCCTTTTGGGAAAGTGTATTTATGCTGAATCAGTATTGAGGCACAGGGAAATCTGAGCAGGTGTAGTTGCACTTTGGGCTCAGCTGGATCTTCCTTTCCATTTGACAAACAATTGGCTCATTAAAAGATATGAAGGAGGGCAGGGACTGGAAGAAATAAGCTATGATGTGTTCACTGGGTAAAGCACCAGTGTGTATCCTCAGGTTCAAACTCTGGAGTGTGAAGCTGTAGTAAACCCATCCCAGACACCTTTGATTTCTGTAGCAGAGGAAAAGAAGTCTTTCTGGCAAAATATGAAATAATATGAAAAAAGAGGATCATTAAGGTTGGAAAACACCTCTAAGATCATTGAGTACAACCATTAACAATGGTTGAATGCATTCTGCAATGTCCTCTGCAAACATGACAATAGATCTGTAAGAAATGTAAGACTCTCAAGACATGGGTGTTTTATTTCCCCATTCAAGCTGCAGTCCCACATACCTTTTTTTTTTTTTTTAACTGCACTAGATTCTGCTATTTTGTGATCATTATTAGTAAGATTCATGCTACTCCATAAAATAAAAATTTAGAATTGGTTTTCCAGAACAGGCTTGTCTGTAAAATAATCTGCAGATGTGTTTCTGCTGGAATATACATTTTTTTCTCCAGATTTCAGTTGGCAGCAAAAAAACCAAAACAGCAATTCGGTATCATTATGACAACTAAAATTTGAAGATATTTCAATCTGAGATTTCCTCAATACATATTTTAATATGCATAAAAATGTTACAGGAAAGACCAGGTTCTTGCATGGCTTGGAAGTGCAGGGTGCTGTAAAGGTGCTTGCTAACACCTCAGTTTCTTAAAACACTGACAGCAGTCCTTGTTCTGACTGTTATCAGCCACCTCAGGTGTCAACACCTATTCCATTGAAATTACAGATTTGATAGCCTGTGGGAAATACGTAAAAACCATAATTCAGAGAAAAACACTAGAGTATTACTTTGTATTTGGTTATTTCATAAATATTTTACAGTGCTGGCATAGCTCTATTAGCTTGATGGGGGAGAACCACGTCAAAATATAAGAATGAAAATATATTTCTTTCCTTTTTAGGGTTGATTGTAAAAACCCTTGTGCATATACACATGCTACATTTATAAAAATAATTCCTAACACCCACTAAAAAAGTCTAATCATAATATCTCAAATATGTGGCCAATATAGATGGGATCATTTTGCAGCAGTGGCTTAAGCATATTGCTGGCACAGAACTCCGGGACATGATGATATAAATTCACAGAAATAGTGCTTGCTAATGCAGTAAATGACGACAGCTGCTGTAACTGCTGGACTCAAAGGAATCTCTATCCAAGAATAATGAATATTTCCCATTGCATTTCAGAAGTGCATGCTTTGCACATGTGAGGGTGGGTCATAACTCAGTCAGCCCTGTGTAGCCCTCCATTTACTGCATGGTAATGCTGAGGGGAATTAATTAGAGGTCCCGAGTTAACTGTGCATATACTTGGCATGAGAATTCCAGTGGGGCACCCAAGAGATCCAATCCCTGTGTGCAGCCATGGGCCAGGTACTCCCGGCTCACCCCAGGCAATGGCACTGCTGCCATAACCTGCCCCGGGCAAGAAATTCATTCTGCTTCTACTGCAGCCCATGAACAATCCACCCATCTGTGCCCGTGGTTTTTGTGCTGTGACTACCTTTTCAACAGGAACTGGACTGAGATCACTGGCTTATTCCAGTCTAGCCACTGAAAGGTTGCCTGTTTATTAAAACCATACTCTCTGTGAAATGCATCTTTGTCTATGAAACAGCATGGCCATTACATAATAAGTTGGTGATTTATGGTTGTCAGATAGTGTGTTTGCAGTAGGCAAAGCAGTAGACCTTGAGGGACCAGGATTTATTAGCCCAGGGCTGTCCATCTCCAGGTGCTTTCATGCTTGTTTGCTTCACTGGAACACAATAACTGATGGGACTTAGCCTCTTCAAGCATGAACAGCGCTGTTTCTGACATTGGATGAGGCAAACACAAACCAGCAGCTAGAGTGTAAAATGTATCAGAAGCATCTGAAGCACCTGGACACCTGTCAGAATGACATGAAAACCTACCTGGGCTGTCTCCAGAGCTTGGGAATTGGTAGCAGTCTGGCTGCGGCAGGATGGAGCATTGGACATTAATTCACCCCGCTGAGAAGTGCTTGAAGCTGTGGTTCCACAAACATTTTTCTCTGTGGCAGTTTTGGCTCCAGCAAGTCATGCTGTCACTAGCCAGGGCTGTTTGTGGCAGTCCCTACACTGCCCTCTTTGTTCTGCATGGGCACAGAGGGGTGGCAGGAGCATGGGAGCAGCAGGGGAGAACCAGAGTGGACATCGCCTGCTGATGCTGACTCCACGTCCCGGAGAAATGTGTGTGTGTAACCACAACCCAAAGGCCAGGATGAATAAGCTTATGTGAAAGTCTGTGACTAAATCCTTCTGGAAAATAGGCTCTAGGCTCTTTCAAAAGCCTTACCCACTGCTAGTAGGGACTGGATGTCTCAAAGAAGGGCAAAGGGCTGTTTTAATCTCTTCCTTTAAGTGCATATCACCATCTATCAAAGAAATCACTGCCACAACTGCCGTTAACTGGAGGATGTGAGCTTTCTCAAGAAGCAAGTGATGGCCATAAAGATTGCACCGCTCTCTCTAAAGTGGTTCCTGGTGTTAATCTAATCTGTGCCAAGTGCAGGAGCTGCTGATCTGTGCCAAGTCTCTCCCCTGTTACCTGGGTTCAGTTTATTCCCTGGGTGTTAAAGTAAAATTTTTAAAGTATTGAAGCTGAAAAAAAAAATGAAAAAGCAAGCATATTACAGGGCAATAGGAGCGAGGACTGTTGTATCAGTTTGTCTGAAAATTTGGATGGTGAAAGGTTCCTTGCTCCTTTGACTGTGTGTTGTTGAAGGGGTCTGTGCAACGCATGGGAGCAGCAGAGGAAGCAGAACTGCTGTGAGTGGATTATCCACCATTAATTACTCAACAGCCCCGTGCCAGTAAAGTTAGAAATGTTCATATACAATGGCATGCATGTCACCAGTGTGGGCCCAGTTGGTGTCACTTGGGTGTGATGCAATGAACTGCCTAAATGGCTCTGTGCACCGTTATAGGGTGAGTGTGCCAAGCCCCCTCTGCCTCCAAGCTCTATGAGTTACACCTTGAAAATGCTCATTTGCCAGTTTGCTCCTGAGTGGCATGTGCAAAAACCTCCACTCTTGAACTAAATCCTACAAGTGAAGGTAGAGAAATGAGGTACAGAAGGAAGCAGACCTCCAGAGGAAGGTGACAAGAGGGTGATGCTTATGAGCCTTCTTACACCCCAAATCTGACATTGATCAGAGTCCCTGTGACAAGTGGATCATTTGTCTGCCTGGCTGACCTAACCCCAGGACCACACCAGCAGGTGTGTCTGGGACAGGGTGGTGCTTATCCTGAACAGGGCCAAACAGAAAAACAAACTTGCTCTTAACTTCTCCTGTTCATTTGGCCCTTTCTCCATAATTTTTGCAGAAGTGCACGTGATATTGTAATCAGGACTGCACTTCTTCTGGTGGTGGAAGCAGACAGTGCTGCAGGGTGGATCTCACCTCCCTCCCACAGTCCAGGACTGCCAGGTGTGCAGGCAGGAAAAAGAGGGACGTGGTGTTCCCCAGCATCAGGCAGTCCCCGTTTTTGGCTAGGGTGATGGGAAGTGTGGCCATGAGAAGAAAGCAGGAGCAACAGGCATGTCCTGAAGCTGTGATGGAGACAGGGCAAAGGCAGAATGACTGATTCTCACTGTGGGAAATGTGTGTGATAGAATCAAAGCAGGTCAGCAGTTAGAAAATAAGCAAATACACAATCTGAGAAAATACAATTTTCCAGGCTACAGAGCCAAGTTCTTTCAGGCACTGATTCCATTTACATCCATGAGAGGAGAAAATATCAGCTCACACTGAAATATGGGATTTCCACTGCTGAATTACAATTCTGTGCACTCAAACATATGGCCCATGTCCCCCTGACCCCACCAGGAACAGTTGCACAGCCTCTGTCATAGCTGGCTTACCACACTGGGCTGGCAGGATTTCCAGATTTGGGATAGACAGTTTCTGCTCTGTGACCCCAACTTTTCTGCAGCCCTTTTGGTTTGTGCAGAAGGACATCCTTTCCCAGCAGCCATTTACACCACTGGAACTCTCAGTAACTCACTGAAGAGCAGATCAGCTTCTCACACTAGACTTTGTCTGGGTTAATCTTAATGGATGCAGCACACACCTTTTGTGTGTAGGATGGACAGACCTGCTGGGTGTGAACATTCACAACTGTATCCTACTGTCTGAACTTGGCTATGAAGCAGCATTTTAGATTTATCTCAACTGCCAGTAACACCTTTAACCCAGCTCTCACAATAAAGGAGTGCATAGCTCCATCCAACAGCATCCTTCTGGACCACCCCAGAAATTTTTGAAGCATGAAGCATTTTTTAAATAAGTGAAGAATCCTACCCAGTTATTCAGCACCATTAATTCAAACTTTATTGATATTTTGTTTTGCTTTAATTTCAGTACTTTTCCAAAAGTGTAGAACCAGATATGGAGATTTGCACTGATTTACATATGTGTGTGTGNATATATATATATATATGCACACACAGATTCTTCACAAGGAATCTGAAGAAGCTGGTGCTGTACTGGATTTCAGAGTCCTGACGCTGAGTTTACTCTGTGCTGAGATCAGATCTGGCAAAGGCTGTGCTTTGCCCTCAGCACTCAGTTCAAGGTCCCTCTAAAGTCCCAGAGATGTGACTTGGCTTTCACTCCAATTATTCCTCATTTTCACATGCTAGTTCACATCCAGGTTCTGGAAGAAACTTCCAGAGGAAGTGCCAGAATCTTATTAGGGAGAGATTGTTGTGCTTTTGCTCCCTGAGGAGGTCTGGTGAGAGGTGAAGTCAGCATCATGCTGCTGCAGGATGTTCAGAGGTAAGGGAAGCAGACAAGATGGGAAAGTTAAAAGGAAGAAAGAAAAGTGAGAGACAGGTACAGTTCACAGGGATGTAAAGAGAAAGGAAATGACAGATGAGCAGAGTGGGTCTTCTCTTGTTTGCAGCATTAATGATATCCCTGTCTGCATTTGTCAAATCATTTAACAGTGACCTGGAAATGATTATTTTTATTGCATTTATGCTTTTCATCACTTGTTGATGATTTACAATGGAAGCTTAAAAGAGATCACAGCTTGATTTTTTGGTTTTTTGGTTTTTTGTTTTTTTTTTTTTT
>VWZN01019884.1:128290-173052 GCA_013396955.1 Regulus satrapa | reverse complement strand
ACAAAATCTCACCCCCCCCCCCCCCAGTAAAACACAATTCAGAATATATTTTAATATGAAATCCTTCAAATTTCACTGAAAAAAATGTTGTTACAATCCCTTGGGGAAGATGGAAGGGTTATTTCTTTTGCATTTGTCTTGCATTGTAAGGGAGTAAAAAGGAAAATTTCTCCTAATAGTGATAATTTAGTCAAAAGCTATTTTAGAAAGAAATGTGATTTGACCAAGATAGTGGCCAATTCTTGGGTTAGATTTTTTAGCAGTGTGCAAAGCAAACACTCCAGTTGGGGTTCCAAACTACAGCTACCAAAACTCTCTGATGACTAACTCTTCCTGGCTGTGCTTCATGCTGGCTTGGAAAAAACAAGACAACTTTTTGTCTAAGCCTGTACCAAAGTTATATAAAAGGCTGTGAAAAAGGTTGTGCAGGTCCATCCACAAGCATCTGTCTTTTGCACATGCTTGTGGTGTTTTTTTCCTGTGGTGTTTTTTCTCGTGGCTTTTGGGGAGAGCTAATATAATGTTTAATTAAATCATTGAGCTTTACTCCAAGCATACTTTTTTTTTCTTTTTCTTCCCCCTAGCTGGCTTTTTTGTCATGCTGTAATTTGCTGCAGTCCCAAAAGAAGAATGAATAACACTTCCTATCCAGAGCACAGAGTGATATGATGGTGCATGTTGTCACTGGACATTGAGGAAAAACATCCATCATCCACTCTGGCCCATGTGATGGGAAGCTGGGATCCCTGGGCTCTCCCCTTGCCCTAGTCAAGAGACATATGACAAGAGATGTTGGTGTTAATTAAAATTAATGTGATAATACCCACATCTCCAAACACTATGCAGGCCGTTTGTGTGTGTTTAGCAAATTTTTTGACCCTCAAATGAAACCCACAGACCAAACATAACAGCTGAAAGCAGAGGCAGCACTAAGCACATCTGATTTTTCTGTAGGAATCTGGGCCCATTAACCCATAGACTCAAAGCATCGTGCAAACACCTCAGGAAATAAAGGCCAAGGAAGAAATATATGAAAATCCTCTTCTTGCTTAGAAGACATTCTACCTTTCAATTCCTGCTCCCTCCCTCCCATCAGACAATGACCTTTCATGGAGCTTAATCCCTGCTAGCACCCACCCTCATGCCTCGTTCCTCCCTTGCTCTTCATTAAGCTCAGCATCATGTATTTCTAGTTGCCTCTGACTGGAAATGTCACACTCCCAACTGCACTGCCAACAATGCTCCTAGTCCATTCCTCTGCTGGCCTCAGCTGCTGCCTGGTCCAGCTCCCCCTCAGTTACTTTTCCACACTGGAGAAAGCCTGGAACTGGAAGGAGGCTCCAGCAAGACCAGGAACACCCAGAGCCGGGAAGGGCTGGGCTGGGTCAGAGTTTTCCCACCCCTAAATTGGTCTCAGTCCTGCTTAAATTCTCTCCCTCGTCCTTGTGACAGACATGGATGCTCTCAAATCCAGAATTATTATCCCCAGTGTCCTATGGGGAACTTCACTTTGTAAGGAACTCCACCATCCAGAAGAGCTCAACTCCCAGCTGGGCATCCCTATAATGACCAGATTTTCAGATGTGTTCAGCATTTTGCATTTATTTGCTAGATCTTTTCTTGAAAAGTTTGGTTATAGTAGCCAGAAAGACAAAACCTTTGTGAAAGGAGTGAGTGTAGAAAGAACTTGTTCATAAAATCACTCTCCTGTCCAAAATTCCAGTTCCAAGGTGTGCTGTAAGATCCTGTGAAAAGTCCACTGCTGATTAATGAAACTTTTTACATCATCCCTATCAACTTTACATAGCTGTAAAGTTGCTTTATTTTACTGTCTCCCTTGTTTGCTATTTGTGCTTTAGAAAGTGATATCAGCATCTGAAGAGATCATCTTTGATCTCAAACCCCCTGGGTGAGGGAAACCTTCAGACACATCTCTCAGGACTGTTTGAATCCTTCGGTACCCCTGGAAGGATGCTCCAGCCAGGGTTGTGCTGGATCTCAGATGCAGCTGTGTGCTGTGCACACACCTCTTGACAAAAAGAGGCTGCCCTGAAATGACTGCTCTGTTCTAAAATGTTGCTGGCAAATTGTTGTGAACATGGGAAAGGAACAAGAGTGTTGAGAGCTCTGGGTATTATTGAAATATTTAAATATTATGTATGGTGATGCCTCTAATTCAACATTTGCTGTGGTAAACACAGCAGAAATGACTGTAGCAAAATGTTATTCCATATTCTAAGCCAGATTCTTGAGGTTTGTTTTATTTATATCGCATGTGGCTGGGAGAAATAGTTCTAGGAAGGCTCAAACCATATATTTTCTTTTCAAGTTGCCAAAATATCTTAGAGAAATCAATTGCTGGGGACTCTTCTGTGTGGCTAAAGATTTATTTTTAACGTCTTGGTGTGCCAAAATCAAGAACAATTATTAATCTGTCCTGAAACTGCAAATACAACCTGCTAGCAACAGATGGTGTGAATGAAAAGCCAGAAGTGGCCATTTTTAATATTCAATAGATTAAAAAAACCTTAGTTCTCTAATCTTATCTAACCTCTTGTGACCGAGGGTCCACAGTATTGACTAAAAGACAATATCAATAGCCTTGATTTGAGCCTGAATCAGCCAGGGAACGGGATCTTCTGAGGCAGTTTGTACCTCTAAGTGATGCTTTGTGTTCTCATCTCTGCTGGCCCTGGTGGGAGAGAAGCACTGAGGGTTCCCCTTCGGCAGCAGAGCACCTCGTACTGCAGGTATGGCTGCACTCCAGGGGTTCTTGTTTAGGTCTGAACTTGTAAGGTAGTTAAGAACAGCTCCTGTCAATGCCAAGGGATGCAGAAGGATTACATTACTAGATATTATCTTGGGCTTGCTGTATTTATACATCTCAATTACAAAATCAGGAAGTGTTGCCAGCCATCCTTTGGATACGGCTGGCACAAACACACACACACACACACACACACACATACACACACATACACACACACACAGAAAGAAACAAAAAAAGTCCCGTACTGTGAGCCTACTTGATTTTTTTGATTAGTTAAGGATTGTGGAAATCTGATTCTTGCAGCCTGTGGTGACACAGTGCTGCTGGGGAAACAGGGTTTTGTCCCGTTTGCTGCTGCTGGGAGAGGCAGTCTGTCAGCAGCAGGAGCACAGGATTCCACAGCTGCCCGGCAAAGGTGGATCCCAACTGCAGACTCAGTGGTCTCACCAAGGAGAAAAGCTGTATCTGAATCCCAGGTTTGGGGTTGCTCATTATTTGCTGTAATGTCTCTGCAATATTGTTGCTCACCATTTATTTTGTGAGCAACGAAGGCAGGGGGAACTCAAGCCACAACAGCAGCTCCTGTATGAGGTAGAGCAGGTGAGAAACAGCCTGGAGATTTTGCAGGAATTCCCCAGGTCAGGAATCCTGTACTCACTGAGCAAAAACAGCAGATGTGACAGGAGGACAAACTCTGCGTGTTCAACTCCGGGGCCAACGAAACCTCCCGCAAAGCAAGGGCTGCAATTTGAGGAGCCGCTCCTCTCTCTATTTTTGACACTTTTATTGATAGTTGTGTGCACAGACCCCATATCCGGGTGGGTCAGCAGCTCCTCAGCCACAAAGCCCAGCTCTGGTCCAGGCCTCCCTCCTGCCGCTGTCCTGTGGCCCCTCGGCCCCTTCCCGCCTACGTGTCCGCACACGGAAACCAGTGACCACGGTCAGGCAGTCCCCTGACAATTGGGGATGTGGGAAAGCTCTTCCCGGGTGAGCAGCAGCCTCTCCAGAGCTCAGGCCAGGGAGGAAAGGCCGATGCACCAGGGGAGAGCCCTGGGAGGATGTTTCAGCTTCCTGATGAAGGGAAAACGAGCTCTCCCCTCTGGGGTTTTCTCTGGAGGATAGGAGAGCAAGACTTCCGAATAGGAGGAGAGAGAGAAAAAGAAGGAAGGATGAGAAAATAGCCAGCGGGAGAGATGTAACCTTCATTTGCATGTTAGCACACTGATGGCAGGTACAGCTGTGGAAGGAATGGTGCTGGGAAACACCAGGAAAGATAAACTTCAATATCAAGTGATTTTGGATGGCAACATTTAGCGTGCCCCCCACAGCAAGACAAACACCTAAGGAACAAGGGCATAGCTAAATTATCCCTCAAGGATTTCTGCTGGAAAGAAGCATGGCCTGGGAGGCCTAATGGTCTGAGTAGATATAAGCAAACTATTCTTCATTTCTGCTTATGGATGTGACACAGAATCCCTTCCTAGTTTTGGATCTTTCTTCCATGAAGAGCACATTCACACCTGTCTGAAAATGGGGTTATGAAGTGATTATTCCAGTCTGTAATATTGCTTCACAACAGAAAAAAATATTTAAATGCTTTCCTGTGACGGCAAATTTCTGCTGGTTCTGAGATGTGTTCCTAAGTGGTATTTTCATACTATCAGACCATGGTTTTTTCTCTGTGTTGAAAGTCTCTTTATCTCCCCGGTTTCTAGGAGAATTTCTGTACTATTAGCAATGAATTAAGTCTGAATATCAGAATATATAACTCTGATTATGTCCACAGAGCATATGTTTCCTTAATTGATATGAATGGATATTAAAGAATATTTTTAATCCATCCATGCAGAAATAGCTTCAGCATTTCAGTGAGTGATACAGTCTGCAAAACACAACCAGCCCTTGTAATCACACCACCACAATTCAGAAAAATAATTGAGGGGTCTAGGCCATGATATGAGATCTTTCTAGTAATGGAAATAAAATTATTTTTCTTTTTTTATTTTTTACTTTCTGTGTATGCGCTTGATAGTTCTCATTCTTACTTCTCTCATGGGTGGTGGAAAACCTACAGCTGTTTAGCTTTATAATATCACAGAAATTAGCCCAGATTTCTGCTCTGCCTCACTCAAAACCTCTCTTTTAGTTTGTTTAGTGTTGTTTGTTGTCAGAGAAGCGAGCTTTCCATTTGATATTAACATTAACAGAAAAGTCCTGAACTGAATGAGCTCTTAGAGCTCAGGAGGAACATCTCCAAATTTTCATGCTGTCTAGGTGGACTAATCACACTTGGCAAAAACAGAGAAAAAGCCAGGGAACTGGAAATTATATCTTCAGGGCTGTTTTATAAAAATAATGTTTCAATCCACTTTTTGACTTGTTTGTTTGTTTGTTTTACTCTATAAACATCAACAAAGATATTTTTCCTTTTCTCTATGGGAAATCATGAAAGACACAGATTATATGGGACAGATGAGCTTGGAGTAGAAGGGAAGGTCATCATTTTATAGGACTGAATCCTAAGTACCACCAGAATTCCTGACAATACATGAAATAAAGAAAAGCCTGCAATAACTAAACTTCCTTTTTTGAATGGGCGGCTGGTGCTGGAAGCTACCATTGACAAGAAAGGCATCTAAGGACACTTAGCACCAGCCAGGTATTCCAGGTATTCAGTGTATTCCAAGATCCAGTGCCTCAGCAGGCAGGAGCAGGGATGCAGGGGATTTTTAGCATCCAAAAAAAGAAAGGTGAAGGGTTCATCTCAGTCCTAGGTGGTATTTGAAAGCTGGTGTGGTTAAGGCATGCCCAGTGCTGCTGCCAACAGCTTGCAAACCGTTTTCTTTTGACTTTTCCTGTCTGAAGGACAAGTGTTGGGATTAGGAGAAGTGCAGAGCAAGCCTCAGGCTCACCCTTCATTCCTTTCATCATCAGACCATTTGGATTTTCTACATAGCTGGAAAACAAACTTTTCCAGCTCATGTAAATTCCTCTGTAGTTCTTTTGATACAGGTGAGTGAGGACTGACATCAGTCAATGATATTTTCCCACATTTCTGAGATTCTATGTTTTTTGCAATAAAATCACAGCAAATTAAGCCATTTTTGGCAATGACTGTAGTCAAAGACTGTGAAGTATAGCCAGGAACATTTATGAAAGTATCCATGATAGAATGACCTACATTTAATTATTTCTTTAGTTATTATTTATTTATTTTAAAATTTTCAGCAGTCCACTAGTCAGGCTTCTAAAACTGGTGGCAAGATGACAGACAGGTGAGAAATAAGGAACTTTTCAACTGAGAGATAATTTTCTCTTTATAGTTCATGAGAGTTTATTTTTAACAAAACTTCTATGAAAATAGAGAAAGCTGGGTTACTCTTGATTCACATCCCCTCACCCCCTCAAAAAAATATATATGTATATATGCATATATAGATATAGAAGTAGTCTATATATGGATATACATGAAAGATATAAAGAAAAAACATGGAAGTTATAAAAAAGAATTTTATGAAAGAAAAACTATGTGTATGACTGATTAGTTTAATGACCATTAGACCCTTAATGTCTTGGAGAATCCAGATAGAGCTAATCCTAAGCAACAATAAATCTACTCTGCTTTTTTAGCACTGTAAAACAACTTTGTTCCTTAGAAAGCTACAGTATGTTTTTACTGGTCTGCCTTCAACAAGTTTTAGTGGCCATTTATGTGATGTGATTTACCCTCCATTAATTTGAACTTTTCTGGTAGGCAAAAAAGCCCCCCCCAAAAAAAAAAAAACAAAAAACAAAAAACCCCAAAAAAAAAACCAAACCAACTGAACACCACAAAGAGACTGCAAAATTCTGGCACTATTCTATTTCTATCTGTATTGCAACAAAAGAATAATTTCAGTTCCAAACACTGAGCTAGTAGAAATAGTTTTAGCTGCAGGAGGTAAAACTAAAGATAGTGTTAAATCTGCATGTAAAAAACCAAGAACAAACCCACATCTGCATGTGCAGAATGAGTTGATTCTTGCTCAGGTGTGGTTTTGCCAGTGTGAGCATGCAGGAACACTGGGTTAGTTGTTAAAATGCTGCACACACAGAACTCACAAATTCCATTTGATCTAATTTGTGTCTGAACACACAGCAACAAACACTCAAATCACGACATGGGGTAAAGAAGCAAACTAATAAAATATCTACTTTTCCATAGTTGTTAAATTCTCAAATGCCTAAGTTTTGGATCTACACATCTTTTTGTACTAACAAAGCACTTGAATGGGAATTCATCTATGTGGAATGAGATTTCTATTTCCCCTTACCAGCAAAGCGTTTAGCCATTCTTTCTTATACCTTGGCAATACAATAAAATTGTATTGTTGTATGGAATATCTGTCACAGATTCTAGACTAAGAATGTTGTAAGAGTAGAATTCAAAATGCTTTATTTATATTTTGCAGTTTTTGAGAAAACTTTCATGTGCAACACAGAGCCCATTGCAGATCCAAGTGTATCCACCCTACTGGAGTGAGTCTCATGTAGATTCCAATTTTCCATTGGATGGAAAAGCACTGTACTGGAGTTGAAACACTTCATTTTTAATAGCTAGGGAAGTAACAGAATGGCTGGGTAATACGCCCTATCACATAGGCACATCCCTGCAAAAATCCACTCTATTTTTATTAGGAGACCCTCCACCATTAATTTGTTGTCTGACCTAAGCTCTTTAAATTTCCCTGCAAGTACTGTCCTTTTTGGGATCATTATGTATTTATTTCAGCAATATCTACTATGATGAGTATTAATAAGCCGTCTCCAACTAACCAAAAGATTACTTCTTTCATTTTTATCAGTGAAATGTGGTCAGTCATCCAAAAATTTACTTCTCTGGCATACTCTCCACTTGCCATAATGAGGAAGTATATCTCAAGAAATATATGGTTAGAAATAACGCTTTTATGTTTTCTATATTTTGTTATTTTTGCCTCAAATCACAGCTCAGTTCAGCGTGATCTGACATGGTTGAAATACTGAAACCCCCACTCCTCCAAAGCAGTGTTTATTATAGAAACCACAAACTTAACCTAACCTAGAGCAGCTTTTCTAGCAGTGATATAATTACAGTAGTTATTGTTGCAATAAACCAGATGTTCCTGAGCTGGAATGAAAGCACTTCCCCCCCACATTACATTTGTTACGTTGCCTCTTTTCAAGTTTCACATCAGCTGTTCTGAAAGCGCTCTCTCTGTTGAGTGTCACTTACAGATTCTTGCTGGGCGAGTCTTTTAGGGCAAAAGAATGAAGTGCTGGCCAGGCTCTGAATTTTCACTGCTCTCCTTAAAGCCTCCAGCATGACAGTTTTCAGTATCACTAATTCTTGCCTTGGTTTAAAGTTTTGGGGTTTTTTGTCCTTTAAGGCACTAGGCGGAAAGAAGCCCAACGCTTTGGAAAACCTACTTATTGAATGAGTACATTGTTCTGTGTGAAAGGGAGGGTTCCATTCCTACAAAATCAATGGAGTTTGACACAGACTTCAGTGGAGCCACCATTTTAGTCACTTTTTAAGAGCAATTTAGTTATTAGGCAACCTCTTTTGAACTGCTTTGTCAGCTGTGGTTGCAACTCCAGACCATGAACAACTGTTCAACCTGAACCACGAATGTCCAGCATTACTCCAACATTACACATCTTACATTTTTAACAATGTGTTAGTCAACACATTTCTAATATTTCCCAGCCCAATCAAGCCCTAACTGCAAAAATGTGTTGCCAATAAAGAATTGGGCTGTGTTTAAACTGCTAGGATCTTAGACATGAAAGTTGTTGTATAAATTTCATGTGTGCAAGAAACCTGTCTAGGAACAACAACCACGAAGAGTCAAGGAGTCAGGAGATTGCTTTATTGCACTTACAGAGCCATATAATAATACAATGAAGAAACACCAACTAGGCTTGGGGTTTTGTTTACTCATAGGTAAGTTCTCATGAAAATACAGGAACGGTAAGAATTAATTATCTTATCAACTATCTGAACAAGTCACGGCAATCCTGGAAGAAACCTTTGTAATGCTCAGGTACACGTGCTGCTCTTTTTTCTGCTCACTCGTGGTAAACTATTAGTCAACCCATCCCCGTGGCAACTGCAATGTGACAAGGGAGGAATTCACCCCGTGGTCTGCTAAATTTACACTTTGTAAAAATGTAAATGTTTCGTATAGGAGGAATTTACATGGCTCTGAAACACGGTCCAACTTTTCACTGATGTGGTAGGGGATGCAGACGTTGTTGGCCTGGTTTTACAAAAATCTTTGAAAATGGGCCATAAAATAGCTGAGGAAACCCAAGAGGCACCCACACGTTTGGAAGCAGATTATAAGAGAGCTCTGCTGCTCAGCCACAATCAGCTCCCTGCTTTCAAAAGACACAGTATCAATTTCACATTTTTTGCTCTCCTAAAGGGAACGTGTCAGGGCTGAAATAAATAAATAAGCAGGGCCAATGTCCAGGGAACCTTGACGTCTTTCCCATCACCAAGGCTGGGAGGCCCCTGTGCTTCCTCCCCTGGCTGTGACATGCCCAGCAAATATTTCCACCACCCACACTTGATTCATTCTTAACTCTCCTCACCCACTCATCATTACAGCTGTGCAAAGCTTCTATTACAAACCCTGGAGGCATCCAAAACCTACCTTTGTAACTTCACTATTCTTCATACCCAGTGGGGGCTGGTTGCAGTTTTGGGTGGATTAACTTTTTGAGACAATCGACCCCCAGTTTCATGCAAATCTGGGCCCAGGTTAAGGTGAGTGATTTATGGGTAGCATAGCCTGAAAATCACTGAGAGAGTTTCACATCACTTCACTGCATGGATCTCTGTCAGTATTCTTGGAAATTGAAAAAGATGTGTGCGCAGGATACTGCAAAAGGGAATAGTAATAACAGTGGCCAGATCCCAAATGAGCTCTGTGTGTTGCAAACAATTCCTGGTCTGAAGGATCTGGGCAGGGGGGGAAAAAAAAGAGAGAGAGAGCTCTTTTTAACTCTTTAACACTTCATTGCTTCAAAGTGTAAGTCACTCATAAATTTTTTATGACATTCCTTTATTTAGCACATATGCATGCCACTAGTGGTTCAATTAGACAGGAACTCTGCAAGGAGTTGCTGTAATGATGCTCTCGGGCAGGAAGCAGAGGGAGACCCAGACTCCAAAATTCATATGGAAAGTTAGATTTTTCTGTAGTCAAAATGAGAGATTTATTTAGTTGGTGGCAAAAATCCATGTCTGCAAAGTTTGGGTTTGGGTGTTCACCAGGATTTTGGACAGCCTAGTTAGGAAAATTAGGTAGTTAAAGGGAATCTAGGTTATGCCAACCCTACTGAGTAATATCTCACTCTGTCATCTTTCAGAACTGTGGGGCAATCCACTTGAAAGCCACTGGCAGAAATTGCAGATAAGGTTTTTAAAATAAAAAGCAGTTTGAAGGGTAGGATTCAATACAGGTGGCTCTATGGCTTCTTAGAAAGGATCAAAGAAACTAATTTCACATATTAATTTTTAAAGGAAGCCAAGACCACTCAAGGCAGAAGTACCAAACACGTCGCATAATATCTTGTAACAAAAGAATTTCCTGAGTTTTTGTTTGCAACATGACATCTTTTTGTCTGCAAAAGAGTCCCTCTCTGTCATGAGTGGGCCCATATGATTGTAACCACCTCACCAGATCCCAACTGTGCAACACTCCTTCCTGCTAACAATGAAATCTTCATTGCAGTGAGAGAAGGTTTTAGTGTGTGGCAAATGTTGCTTTGTCCTGTGGTAACTTCAGTTATTTTCTGAAATCCCGTGATGCATCCATTTATCAAAATGTGTTCAAGTCAAGCAGAGAAAAGGTCTGTAGATTTGTATAAATCACAAAAAGAAATGAATTGAGGTGGAGTTACATTATATTTAAGGTCATACTAAGAAAAACAGGTGTGGGGTTCAGCTGAGAAGAGGGAGCTCTCCACAGAGTGAGCAAGTGTCTGAACTGGTCACCACTGTGTGAGGCACTGTTGGCTCCCAGTTCTCTCAGATGTCTGAGAGAGGTGAGGTGAATCACAGCCTACAGGTTTCTGTTCCCATTATCTCCACAGGGAACGGGAGTGCCCAAGCCCAGAGTGTACCTTGCTCCATGTTAGGTGAGGAGAGCTTCATTCCCGAGGTCTGGTGAGTGCCACATACAAGGTGGAGCTGGGTGGGTGAGGACAAACATTCAGTGCTGTGAAGGTCAGTGCTTTAGCCTGCTCTGCTGAAATTAGAATTCCTGCCTTGGTGAAGAATTATCAAGTAAAAATAGTATGGAAAGTTCGGCATGGAAACATTAACAAATGACAGAATCAGCAGTGGTTCTCTGTGAAGAAATGAGCCACAAAAACAACACGTGGGCAGCCCTGGATTTCAACACCAGAACCCCAAAGTGCATTTATAACAGCCCTTAGTCACCACCTTCACCGTGTCCATTCGTCCTGGCTTAGGGAAGTGCTGAGTATCCTCATCCCACATCAGCATCAACGCCTTGAGGACTGATACCCAGGGGCAGATAAAAGACGGCATGTTAATGTTCCGTGCCACACACATGTGGATGGTCATGAATCAGGGGAAAAAATTACTTTAAAATAAATGATATTACACCAGAGAAGTGCTAACATTAGGCTTGATTTGAGAGCAAAAACCCTTTGGATTCACTCCTGTAAAAGGGTAGTTCCACTAATGGTGCTGCTCTGAGAAGTGTGTTGGCATTTCCACTGATAATCTTGATTCTTGGGACTGCTATCTATCATTTCAACTCAGGCTGAGTTGTAACTTAGTGTGAAAAAGAAAAACAAATTGCTGAAATTATAGGATTTCTCCCTCCACTCTCTCTGCATCACAACAAAGTAAGATTTACTTTTTATAAGCTATTTGCCAAACCTTGCATCATAAGCCTTCCTTTTAAATGGATGGATAAAGGAAAGGAAGACAAATTAGATAAGTTCAATATTTAAGAGAGTCCTTTCTTTCCACAAGTTGCTATCTTTTCTCATTAAAAAATGAGAATTATGTTACAAATCCCATTTAATAACACGAGGGGAAAAAATTCAGGCCCCAAGTAATGAATGCTCCAGTAAACGTATCTGTTTCAAGAAGATGTGTCATAAAAAAAATTATAGAAGTGAGATTTACTGCCACTGAAGTCAGCAACAGCATTTCCATTGCCTCCAGCTGGAGGGGAGGACTCGGTTCCTAGGAAGTTCACTTCACAGATGATTATCTTTATATCAGCAAGTCTAGGAGTGAGGGCTCCATGGCCTACAAGGTGAATGCTAGAGGGAATTAAGGGCAGTAAATCCCCATTTCTGCAATGATAAGGATGCTGGCCCCAGCTGAAATATACAGAAATAAAATACAGTTATATGAGTTTGAAAATCCAACCAAAAATCTCTGAGTAACCGCATCTGCAGTCCTAGCACAGGTAAATCTTCCAGAGCTCTTGTTACAGCTGTGACTTAAATAAGCAGTCTGGGCCTGGTCTCAGTGTTTGTTATCAGATTGTTCAAATATTTCACTTATATTTATTAACTAAAGAAAGTCTCAGACCCTTTGTTCCAGCTGTACACAGAATATACCAATTTCACTGTTCATAGTCCACATAGTAGAGGCTGAATTGTCTGGGAATTTTCAAATAATCTTGTTCAGACTAACTTTCAATTAATATTAAAAAAAAAAAGTAAGGTCTGTAAGGCCTTCCTTAATCTGTCTTATTTTTGGCCTAAAAAATAACCATACTTTCACAATTCTATGATGGATAGATGTAGTGACAAGTTATTTTGGCCTTGCTTTCCCGTAGGCAACGTAGGCAAGCAAATCTCTTGATTCCACTTTCTCGTGTGCTTATTCAATTTTTTGTTTCTTGAAATGATTGCAACTGTGTGCAGCTTTGAACAGGCCTGAATACATAGTTGCTCACTTTGGAACCACTGCTAAATCACATTTTCTCTCCAATGGAAGGGGAGAAGGTTTCATTGGTGCTGTTCCCCAGGAAAGTTCGGGGACTGAAATCGCTCTCTCCTGCAAGCTGCCCACCTTCCTCCCGGGCTGTTCCGAGCCCTGGCTCTGCTGCTCAGCCTGCTCTGTCTTTTTTCCACATGCATCCCTGCCCAAAACAAACTCCGCAAGGCTCCCCACCCAGATCTTTGGAATTCCTGGGCAACCTTACATATGCCTTTGTTTTGGGCAGGAACATGTGCTGAACTGTCTCCTCCAGTGCCGAAGAGAAGGGCGGTGGTTAAACCTTCCATTTTCAACAGGGCTTAACCCAGCCTGTAACAAAACCCTCGGCAAAGGTGCAATTTCACAACCTCCTCTGTGTGTGTGTGTGTGTGGTGTGTGGGAAGGAATTTGCAGAGAAATGGCCATTTTTTCCCCAAATTTCCTGCTGGAGAGGAGCAAAAATCAAGATCAGGGCACCGGCAGTTTGGCTTGGTTTAGAGCTTTGTATAGGAAAAAGGTTAAATTCTTAGCACTTGATTGCCCTTACAGTTTGTACTTCAGACTTTGGGGGACTCAACAAATGTACAAGCATGTACAGGACTCAACAGATGTCCAGCATTTTAGTTCTAAGCTGATCTGACCAGAGCACCAGTTTGGGAGCCAAGGAGGTCACACTTGGTGTGAAATTGGGTCAGCCCATAGTTCTGGGCTGGACCTTGCCCAAATCACAAGCCAAAGCTCTGCCTTCATGACAGTGTGGAATTCAGGGTGGTTGAATCACCCTTGGGAGGAGGGTCTCTTGACTGATTGATGCTTTGCCCCAAGAACTTCAGTAATGCAGAAAGCAATGTCACATCTGTCAATCCCAAATAATCTGCTGTGGATGGCCTTCAAAAGATAGGGGTTTTTACCTGGAGAAGACTCATCCATAGGATGAGTCTCTTTTCCCTGGATGGCAGGAGGAGAAAGTGGTGTGGTAGCCATTGGCAGTGGAGAGGGCAGGAGGTGTTCCATAATTTGGCATCTTCTAAAAGACAGCATTTGTGTTAAGGTGGGTTATCACACATAACCAGCCTTAATCCCTTTTAAATGAAGGCTCTGTTTATGGAACATCAAGGTCAGGACTGTAAATCCTGGAACAAATCACCAGGTATAATGAAAAGGAATAATGCCAATTATATTCTCCAGCCATTTTTAGTACTTGAAATGTGGTCTCTGTACTCCTTGGACTTCTCTCAGGGAAGTACAGATGGTATCTATGTGAGGTAATAGTAACCTGCTTATCACAGTTCCTTTGTTTTTACCTCTAGCTTGAAATTCATGCCATTATTAAACATTGTATATGGCATAAAAAACCAAGTAATTCTTTCAGTGTTTCAGTGACATGTTCATCAGAGCTCTGGAAGTATTTCCAAAGAAATTTCCAACCTTTATTTACCCTCTGTAGATCATTTCACTTTGCTTTACTCACACTCTTTTTGTCGTCAGTTGCTAGCAATTCACCAATGGGAATTTCGCAGGAATGAAAGGTTTCCATACATGTTGCAGAAAACGTTGGAAACCAGAACGTCTCTAATCTTTATCACATAACTTTGCAAAAGAAAATCGATTCTGAGAGATAAAGTACTTCCCTCAAGTAGAGACAACCAAACAAAATGCGGCGCAGAAGTAGCACATGATCCGATTCCTCACAGGAAATTAGATACAAACCTTACTGTTAAAGAGGTAAGATCATCATATTAAATTGCATACTTTTGTTACTAAAAAAAAAAAAAACCCAAACAAAACCAACCTAAATTTTAAAAATATCGAGAAGTTAATGACTTTTAGAAAAAGAGAAAGAAAGTCTGTGGCTTTAGTACTGGGCTATGTGTACTCCTCTCAGTACAGCCAATTATTGTAGTTAAGCCAGCAGTGCTTAACTAGAGAAATTCTGCCTAGTTAAAGTGTTGGCTGTGTGACAGAACATGCATAAAGCACAGTAAATAGTATTATTATTTGTAGAAATGCTTCGTTCTCTCAGTTACAGAAGTTTATCAAGTCCAGTATATAATCTTGGGCTGGAAAGAAAGATAAAGAAACTTTGCAGGTAAGGAACATTTTCCTGACAGGATCCCAAGTCATATTAATAAGTTGGGACACTATTTTTTTTTTTTTCCCACTGAGGTATAGGGGGAAACTAATAGAGAGTTGTTTTTTTCTCTCATTATTTGGTGGTCCTTCCTTGAAACTTTCCAAACCAAAGCCATTTCTCACATCTGGTTGGAACACAGATCTTTAAGACATTCAAGTAATTCAAATCAGATGTAAAAATCTAAGCTACACTGTATGAAATTCAAGAACAATATAGTTACAGGGTTAGAAAAGTCTGCAATATGGCACCTCTTTTAATCAATACCAGCCTCAGTTTCAGTTTGTCTGTAAATACAAGACTATAATTAAGAATGATCTACTGCATTAATTATTTCAATACCCAGCGTAGCAAGTTACTAGATTAGTGACACTTTGCATTTACAATATCATTAACAATTTGTTTCCCCTATCCTCTGGGTGAAGTCTGCAGCAACATGGCCTGAATCAGATTATAGTTCCAATGGAAAATATTGAAGATCACTAATATCAATAAGCACTTCCTTATCTCTGCCATTTGGAACTGCCTGTATTGACTTTCGCCACATTCCAGCAGTTCTGCCTGTACCCAAATCCTAGTTAGTCGTTAATTTCCATTAACTAAGCCACCACTAAACATAATTTAAATTATTTCCAATAAATGCTCCATTAATGCCTGTTATCTGCATTTAATTCCCATTGATTCCCAAAAGCTACCGTGGAGCTTAATTGCCGCCCCAAGAAGAGCAGCTTCCCACAGGTGTCATCGGGGCTGATTTCTCTCTGGCTGCCAAGCTCTAGGGAGCAGTGCTACACGAGGCTGCCATGCAAATCAATGGCTAAAATCCCAAACAGCTGCAGCTGGACTTGACTAGAACACAGTATTTACCTCACCAACAAGTGCCTGCTCCTTTAGGATACCATTTCAGTTGGCCAGAAAATATTGCAAAGTTTTTTCTTAGACTTAGCCTGTGAAAATAAAAGTCATATAGTGTTTTGGCTCATTCCACTTTGGTAAAAAAATTCCACCTGATAAACAGAAGTTTTAGACCCAGGGGAAAATCAGTGCAATTGTTTAATCCTTTTCTGATCCTTATTATAATTTTGTCCATACAAATATTCCAGACCAAGAAAAAAAAAAAAAAACAGCCTTTACCTGTAGGATTCTTTCTAGTATTTTTGGATAGCCTAGGTTCTCAGCAACACTTTCAACTCCAGGATTACATCACCTTTTTAACATATCTTTTGGTATTTTACATACAAGTTACACTTAAACTCTCAGAAACTGCCAATTCAAGAAAACAAAACATCTGCCTAACAGTGATGAGCTTGATTAATGTTCCTTTTGAAGAGAAAAGCAAAGGAATTGGCTTGCTGAAAATTGAATGTTATTGCATTTTCAAAACGACATTTTCAATTTTACATTGCAAAACATTTCCTCCTATTTTCCATACTATTTCAAGTTGACATCTAAATTAAATATTTTGCTTTTATTCAAACAAATCACTTGATTGACCAACAATTACTGTATTCATAATCATGCTTTGTAATAGCTTTCTGGATTGTTTTATTGCTTTCATTAGGAGTGGAAATAAAATTCAACCATAGTACATTCCCTGAGAAGGAAAAATCTGGATCTCACGGGGCTTTGGTTAGGGCATTTTTTCATTAGCTTCACTTTCTGAAGATGTTCAGTGCATTATACAAAAAGTGCCTCCAAGCTAGTCCTGTGCAAAAGTTGCCACACATCCCACATTGTGCTATGGTCAAACCTCATGTCCATTATGAAATGACAGCAGGATATGGCTTTTCCTAGAGTTTTATTACAGCCTGCTGTTCTTTAACAGCTCGGCATTCACACAGCAAATGTAACTCATGTTCATTATCTGCTGTTAGGGCTGGGCAGGCATAAATTACCACTGGACCTAAGGCTCCCAAGATGAAAAGACTGCTGTGTAGCCATTCCCCCATCTGCACTGCCCGGCGCATTCCGCAGGCTCTGCCCTGCCTTGGATTGCTTCACTGCAGCCAAACCTCAAGGTGACAAAGTCTTGGGCAACAGTTCCCCACTTTGCATCTGCAAACAAGCTGCACCTCCCAGAGCCAAACCCACAGGCCATGATGGGCTCCAGGCTGGGAGAAAGAGCAGAAGCCTTCCCCCAGCAGCCCTGAAATGCATCAAGGAGGGGATCCCCTTCCCCTGCAGAGCACTGGGGCTGTCAAGAGCTGCTGTAAGGACCCGAGCAAAATAAACCATTTGCAGGGCATGAAAAGAAGGACTTCTGTTGGTTTGGGAGAACTTATCTCCACAGACGTTATCTATTAACTATCCACACAGATGCAGGTATCAGTGGTGAGACGCATTATCTGCACTTCCTTTTGGTTGCTTCTCTCTCTGTGCCAACCTTGTCTCTGTCTGGTCAGGGCTGAGCCTTTTCATGTTTCCTGTAAATCCTGTAAAGCCAGAGAACACATACAGCAAGTATTTCTTTCTAGTCCTAGAGTGTGTTTCGACCTTTTTGTGTGTTTTGACCCCTATTTCTCGATAGAAACCTCTACATATACTTGAATCCAAACCTGCTTCCTTGTAGGACTAAGACGTTATTGCTTTTGAGTGTCCCAAACATTATAATTGTTGTTATTGTTATAATTTTTATTTTGGATTTCCAGTTATTATTTATTGGGATTACTGGATGCCCCACATCCTTTGCAAGCAAAGGAGATGACATTTCAGTCTCTTTTTTCATCTGACAGTTCTTACACCAAAAGTGTGGGTAAGAGCATATTACAGAGACACAGAACAAAATTAAAACAAAATATGCTGAATCTTAAACTCGGCATTTATGATATAACATGCATAGTATCTCCTGCTACTGCTTGCACCTCTCGAGCACATTTTCCCAGATAATTTAACTTCAAAATCACAGACTATGACCAATATTTTGCTGCACAGAACCAGATAAGGTAATACTTGCTTTTCTCCTAACTCTCTTTTCAGGGTTTCTCAGATCCTCTGGAGATTTGGAGGAAATTTTGCCATACAAAACATCCTCCAGAGATTTTAACTTCAAAAAATTTACCCTCGGTTATGAAATCTGCAGTTTTCTGGCTCTGCAACCTGGAAGCCAAGACAGACTTTGGGCAGTTGCTAGTTCTTGTCACAGCTTCTGATGTTTTCCTTTTACTCTTAAATTACCCTGGAAGCCCTGCCCAGGAGGCAGCTTCTTTTGGGAGACAAGGAGTAGTGTGAAAAGCTTGAGACATTATCCCACTGTACAATAAACCTGACATCTAATCTGCTGCTTGGGTTTACAACACACCCAGTAGAGTTAAACTAATCAGTTAACCCAGTCCCTGCAACCCTCCCAACACTTTTCCCAGGCTATTCTACAGCAGCTCCAATTTACTGGGACTAAAGATACTCCATCTACACATTTTTTCAGTTTTGCACATGCAGGCATTCACTCAGCCCTGGGCAGTAAACTCAGATATCTGACAGTGGCATTGGCATGGGGAATTCCCTGCCCAGCTGGATTCCTCCATCCAGGGAGGATTTGGGCATACACATGATCTACTCACTGAATTTTATCAAGGTGCCTTTGGGCATGTGCAGGACTTCAAAATGCAGAGACTTCAAACAAGACTTTGGGCTTTAGTTTTAGCTTACAGGAATAGTACCTGGATTTGACTTCTGCACCAATTTATATTCCTAAATCTACTTTCTGACCTAGCCCTTAGTGACTAAGTGGCAGAGATTAAAATAACAACCCTTGATAATTCTCTAAATTCCTAAATTAAAATCACTCCTCTGAGATACATAAATGATTTGCCTGTTTCACACAGACCAGAAAATCAGGACCAAAGTCCAAGCAAAAATGACATATCAAAACACCAGCTGAAACAGAAGGTTCCAGCTGTTTCGAATGCCACTAAACCACAATGATTATTACTAACATAAATAAAACAAAATCTTAATCCAGTTTTATCAAGGAGTTACTAACCATACTTCTCCGTTCTTCAGTAGTTTTATGAGAGTGTATTTTTGTAAGCAAGGAGAAGGATGGCATATTGGGGACCACTTTCCCTTGTACTGTTAGAAAACCTCAAACAGCTCCAAAAGCATCTAACAAACAACTGAACTTGGTCAATGCACTTGGAGTAGAAAAAAAGCTGTCAAACCAAGGTCTAAATTATGTCCTTGCTAAGTAGCTTGACTTGTGGTGGGGATTTTATTGGACAATGTCACTTCCTTGCGACCACCACAAATGATAACAGTCACAAGAGCTTTACAGTTGCTAAACCAAAGGAATGGCTGGAATTTTAGAAAAATCCTTACAGTGTCAGCCCAGGCTGACATTTTGTACTTTAAAAGCTATCTTTAAGCAACTAAATAGGTGAGAGAGCACTCCAGAAACTGGCAAGACAAAGGAGAAAAATATCAAAGCCTGCAAATGCCAAGTTGCTGCACTTTTGCTACACTCCATGGTTGTGGTGAAGGGTTTGGATTGTTTCATTTGCAGACTCGTGGCTCCCTTCATTCCAGTAACAAAAATGCCAATAGCATTTCTAAATTAAACCCAGCATCTTGTCCCTTCTATTTAGGGCAGCTTTTTCTCTGGCCCACCACATCTGCAAGCACAATGCCAGTTCTCATACCATCTGTGTAAACTTCCCTCCACTGCTTCCAAAAGTCTTTTTTTTTTCCACTGCTGGGATCCTCCACTCAAGGAGAAAATATTCAAGATGAGTTCTGTGAGCAACGATTTTTTTTTTTCTTTTTTTTCTGGCCAACTTGAACTGATCACAAAAAGATCCCTTTTTCATTTTTTTTTCTCAATCCCCACCCTTATGATACACCCCAAAATGGTCTCTGAGAACCCTAATTCTAGTTCTTTATGCTTATGGATGGGGGAGGAAGAGCACTGAAGTGTGATGCTGTTTGAAGTGTCATTGCAATTCCTCATCATTCCAAAGTACTAATGGCTAAAGGAAGATATTTTTAAGGACATGGAGGAGAACATCTGCAGCAGGACGTGGCAAAAGGAAACCTGAACTTTCTGGAAGTTAATTCACTTTCATTGAAGCAGAGGGGCCACAGGGCAGGAGTGTTCCCTTCCAGGAATGTGCTGTCTCGATAAAAATGTCCCTCTTTTGGGGACCCAGAGTTGGATCTCTCTATGGCAGCTGATGGATGGTGTTTTGAGTCCCAGTGATTTTCACCAGGACTTGTGCTTCTACACCTTTTAGGCTATTTTGATCTCCTACCTCTAGTTGTTTATCCTGGCATTTCTCTGCAAAGAGTGTACCACTCCAGTAGCTACCAGGAGCTGCTGGGAACTGGCATGGGGAATAAGCTAACAGGGTGCAAAGGGTTGAAAATGCAAGAATTACTTATTTTGCTGGACTTGCAAAGGGATTTAGGATGACAGTTTTCTACTGGAGAAGTGGGGATGACAGCACATGAACATCTGGGTGAACAGCTGGAACACAGTCCCTTTCCCCTCTGTAAAATACAATCCCTTGTCCTTAGCTAATAACTGTAATTCCCAGTTTTCCCATTACAATCAGCCTACATGTTTATGTTTGAATGACAAGGTAGCTTAGAGGGGAAAAAAATTTCCAAATAATTGTTCTGCAAACAATATTGTTCTTTCATATGAATACAACGACTGAGTTGTGTTCACAAACTCCCTGCTACCAATATAAATAATTACAAAACCATAACGAAAAATAAATGCACACAATAACCAAAAGTCTAAACCCACCGCTACTAAACAGCACTTCATAACTGTGGCTCTGAATTATTACTGCCTCACCAGCACAGCCACAATATCTGCCTTCATAAAATCCTCCACTTCACAAATTAAATGGATTGGATAATTAAGAAAGCCTATGTTTAGTCCACAGAGTGAAACCACCATCACTGTAGCATGACAATGAACCCACATTTTCAAAAATGGCAACATTTTCATTCTCTGGAGTGGGAATGCATGACCCACACCTCCTTGCTCCCTATCTGTCCCACCGGAAGCTGTGTGCTGTGCATGAACACACCTGGCCACTCAGCAGTGCTGCAGGTGCCTGGGGATTGCCAAGAGCTGCCCTTTCCTTGCTGCTCCCATGGCTGGAGCTGGAGACAAATCCCTGCCTCTGTGTTTTCCTACCACGTGCCAGAAGGTATCTGTGATAACTCCCAAAACATGTTGGCTGTGGAGTGCTGCCCGATTACCTTAGCCCTGTAAGTAGGACACCAACACACCTTTGGTGATGATGTAAGAGAACGTCTGTGTTTCCCCCTGAGCAGCATCTCCAGACCAGCTGCTGACATTTTGCTGGTCGCATTTTGCTTGTAACAACATTTCAGCATTTGCCAACAGGGATTTTTTCACCCTCTCTGCAGATGGCCAGGTGTTGTTATCACTCCACCCACGTGCCTGAGTCCGCTCACAGTCCCGCTCCTGGCAAAATTCAATCTTTGCTCATTTCTTGACCCGTGCTCATCTTTGCATTGCTTTTTAATTAATCCACGGTTAGTTGAAGCTCCTGCCATAAATCAATGATTTCCTTTCAATTCTTGTTAAAGATTTTTCATTTCCCTAAATTTGCAGCACGTTGCTCCAGAGCTGTTAACAGCACACTTTTCTCTCATTATCAAATCAGTGAGGAACAGGGTCAATGAAGCAAAAAACCACAAACCCAGCACTGAAGACCTTCAGGCTTGAAGATATTTCTATCTGTCCCAGACATGCTGCAAATGAAAACAGGGTCTCTTGCCACCTTGGAAGCTACAGGCCAGACCCTCCCTGGGTGTAAAGCACCAGGTTTTGGGACACACACATCATCTCCTGATTTACACCAACTGAGTATTCAGCAATTACTCTGTCTACTCTCTAGCTGGAGGAAGAGCTGTCTGTGAAATTGCCCCTCAGACTGGAGTTTTCTAAATGCAAGTTTTCATACCTGTTTATTTTGGCAAGCAGATGTGGAGTTCTGTGCAGAGTTCTTCAGGGGATGCTTGTATTGAGGATATCTCTTTGTGCCACTGCTCAGCATCTCTTCTCTTAGCACCTTTACTTTATAAAGTTCTAATCATCAGGGGGTTCCGTTTTCATCAGGAGATTTGGTTTTCATCATGGGGTTCAGTTTTCAAGCCACTGGCAAATGGAATGAACCTTAAAAATTCCCAGACTTCCTAATAGTGTTTGCTTTAAAAAGACAAATGACACAAAAGAGAGTGGTGTAAGCATGCCTTCCTTTTTTCTTAAAGAGCATGAGAGGAAAATCATTATTTATTTCAGTGAAGGAAAATGCAAATTAAAACACATTTTAAGGTAGTTTATCAGGGTGACCATGTGCTCAGCAAGGTCTGTGAGCTGCACATGCCAGACCTCAGCCCAGTTACAACATCCTCTATGGCTCAAGCCCGTGCTCACCAGGCATGTGAATCAAATTAAACTTTTAACTTCTTTTCTCCAGTTACCCTTCTGTGAATCTGGGTCTAAATTTTCAGAAAATTGCACGCGCCGTTCCTACGATTATGCATGTAATCAATTAGTTATTTATGTGCACAACTACTGTGACCAGGTATGCAAATCTCCGAGCGGCTCTGGCCATTTTCTGATAATTTAGCCCTTTGTCATTTATCCACCCACTTTTGTTCGAAGCACTAAGTTCATGGAAATTTAACTCATTTGAAACATATGTGTAGATCCATACGAACTGCCCAAAAGCGTCACAAAGAGAAAGGATAACCTTGTTGTTAAGGCAGGAGAGCGCGAAATCTGGTTTCCATTCTGAGTTCTGCCACACATTTCCTGTGTAACCTTGGGCAAGTCATGAACTGTAACCCAGCTCAGTGGAGCTGACCTACATGGAAAAGCAGACAGAGCCATCCTTACTCAGAGAGGTTATTGAGGCATTTTGTGTGTTAGCACACAGAAAAAAATATCAAAATAAGTTAGTGGAAGGTGCTAAAGAATTATAAGATCTCAGCAGTGGCAGATTAGTAATGAGCTAATCTGTACTCCATGAAAAAACAGCAAGTGAAGGGGCAAATTGAGAACTGGGCAAAGAAAACAGCAAATTCAAGCAGGGAGATGAAAGAGAACCAAATGGTAACAGTGAGAATGAGCAGGCATGTGAGTAATTAACCTTTATACAGCAATTTTTACTGTCCTGCTTGGTCTTGTCTTTTCACAAAGGGCCACAGTGTCAAGAGATATTTGAGAAGAACTGAGCTGGTTAATATGGCACTGTCTGATTGGCATGAATTATTCTTCATTAATCAGGGTAAACCTGTCAGGGTTATTAATGCCAGGTATTGGCCAAAAGCTGGTGGAGAACACTGTGTTATTGAAGCAATTACTGTGGCCGTGTTCATTTGAGGGAATCTTGCACTCTTTGTTTCCTTACACACCAGAACAGAACTGCAAAGTCAGTTCTGTGGCTGCCATTGCTTCCTCCTTTTTGGATGGAACACAGTTAGATTTGCACATTTCTTCACTAAATGTTTGGGGTACAGCCTTGTGGGAACCCTGCAAATCATAACATATTCTGAGAGAATACATCTCCTGTAAAAAATTACCTAATTTTGTAGCTGACCTAGATATGGTACTCACACTCACATCATTAGGAGTCTAGAGCAGACTGATTGCAGTATCTGGCCCAAATGTATTACATAATAAAGCAAAATGTTCAGTATTCTCAGATCCAACTGGGTTAAAATGTTACAACTGGAGTTCCATGTAGCAAATTTCCACATTGATTAACAAAAATATCTTTCCAAGTGAGAAATGAAACCAAGTTTTTTGGACTATATTAAAGATTGTAACTCTTCACCTCTAAAAAAATAATTTAGTTGGTCTTCATTTCATGTGCATTTCAGACCTTGGAAGAATTTGAAAATAAGAAAAATGAACATTGAATTAAGAAAGAGAATTCTGGTATGTTAACTTTAAGGATTTCTGAGCTTCTGGCAAACATTTAACAATATTCCTTGACACAAACCCCTAAAGGAATTGTGATCCTGCCAGTCTGGGGGCAGTGGAGCCTCCTGCTTCATCCCATCCTGTTCCTTCACCCCAGCATCCTGCATGGAAAAACCACAGTGATTCCCATTACCTGCTTGGAAGTGAGAAGGCTGCAAGGGAAGGGTGTGAGTGTTATCAGCTTCCCAAGTCCTCTGGAATCAATCCCTGTTTGATTTGGAGCATATCTTCTGGAAAAAGATACCATCTTGATTTAAAACGTTCCAGTGAAGGAAAACAGGCTATAAACATCGGGAAGTTATTTCAATGGCTAATTAAACTCAATTAAAAGCCTGTGATGATCAGAAAGGAGCTTCATAGGGGTCCTTATCAGCTACAGAGAAGGAGCCCAGATTTATTTGGTTTTTACAGGTCAATTGCACCTGTGTGATGTCACTTTGTCACTGTTTTTTCTTTTTTTTTTTTCTTTCTTTTTTTTTTTTTTTAATACAAAAACACACTGTAAAACCCTGGCCTGCAGAATGATTAGAAGAGCTACCGTCCCCTTCCAGATCTTGTGAGATGTCTAAACATAATCTGAACAGTGGAGATAATAGTCATGTGCTGTGGGAGCAGTTCCACCTCTCTTCAGCTGGTCTTCATTCCTCTATCTGAGCTAAAGTCACTGGAAAAATCAGGCCCTTGCACAGCATGATTCACTGGATCTTAGTTATGCACCTACCTTGTGTTTGGAGGCATGAATCACATTTGCAGTACGTGTGGCAGGTAAAGTTTGGGTCCTGGCACTGAGCTACCAGGAAAAGGCTGGGTGGAGCAGCTCTGTCTGATGGAAAATGCTCTGCAAGGCTCATGGGGGGAGTGCTGGGGACAGAGCCCAACCTTGAGGGACCAGTCCTGCCTCTGAAGGACCTGCTTGGGTTTCACACCTGGTTTAGGTACTGCCTTCAGAGCAAGGGTTCAGCTGTTGGTGTTTCTGCCCAGAGTGACCCCCAGACCAGGCTGGCTTGGCCCAACCGTACGTTCATGGGCACTCGTTTCTCTTTCTTCAGACAAATTATCCCCTCCAGCATGCCAGAAATACCTACTTCCCTGACTGTCTGGGTTCTTGTAATCCCACAGGTTTTGTAAGCAGTCACCACTTTAGAATTTGATCTCAAGGGCAATTCCTTCCAGCGCAAATGGAGTTACCTCTGGGAATAACGTTCTTTAAACTGCAAGTTCCTTAAAGGAGAGCTCCGTCTTTAATTTTCTCTCTGTGTTGTGCTCACCTACAGGCCCTGGAAAGTTAATAATCACAAAGCAGAGTTACACAGGTGGAAACTTAAAACAAGAGGTCAGGTGGGAAACTCAGCTTTCATCCGTGGCTGGGGTCATCACTGGAATGCAAAGAGATCATTTCGTTTATAGAAAGCTCAGTAATTGTAGAAGGAATATCATCTACCCCCTTCTCCACTCTACAAAGAAATTACCTAATAGTTTCCAACTGAGATGGCTTTTAAAATAATTTGGGTTTGATTCAGCCATCATCTCAGAATAAGGAAAAGTATTTTACTCTTCAATTGTAATTTTCATTAGTTGCCTACTGTCAATGAAATTCACACCAATTCTCAACCCAACACATGCTTCTTAAATTTTCGCTTCCTTTGATAATAGAATAGAATACATAGGTGAAAGTAATAATCTCCTGTACCTCTTACCTAAGATCCAAAAGGTTCCTTAAGAAAATGGATTTAATTTCCAGGCGGGAGAGATGAGTCAGAAGGAGCTCTAGGGCTTTGTCTGGGATCACACTATAAGCCAGCAATTGACCTGGGAATAAAATCCAGGTGTATTATTTAACTTCCATGTGCCATCCTCTAACCAACACTGCCATCCTCTAACCAACACTTCCATCCCCATTCCTTCTCTCTACAGCTTTATCTGATTTTAGCAATATTGGGAAATTGCAATTTTTGTGCAAGATTCCAAAGAAGAGCAAGTTGTCTTACCTGAACCTGAAAAATATTAAAATACTGCTTTATTTTGCTTTTATGTGTAAGAAAATGTCTATTCCTGTCAGTTCCTGCCACAGAAATGATAACTAACAAACCTCAATGCTTGTGTCTGCTGTCGAAAGATCTGGTCACTGAAAAGACGAAAAATGTGGTTTAGAATGGAAGAAACAAATGTAACTGAGGTAGACTTTCTTTCTGAGTCCTCTGATGAAGCTTTTAAAATGTTATGTGTTAACTAAAGAGCATCATGTTGGTGTACACATTCAAAAGTACTACTTAGGTCGGACCCAAGGAGGAAGGAGCTGTTTCAGGAGGGCAAGGCCCAGCTACAAAGAAGTAATAACGGAGAAGCCTTTGAGAACAGGGATGCCTGCAGAAGCCACAGAGATTCCTCCTTTTGTCTCCAGACAGATGACAAGGACCAGGATTCTTTCACACACAGGAAGAAACAATTGCTGGGTGCTTGAAGGAAATTCAGCTGAGGCCCAGATACTGTAAACTACGAACCTTTTGTTCATGCAGAAGAAAAATATGATGGTTGCAAATCCCACATACATCAATATTGAGTTGTTGGGGCTTTTTTTCAAATAATGAGGCAAAAGCTTTCTCTTGGTTCCTCCCACAAAATGCCTTGGGAACTTGCTGCAGATCCCAACTGTCAAGTAGTTGCCCTTTTTGTTCGGTCTAAAAATACGTCTATATTTTTCTCCTACCCAATTAGATAATCTTTATTTTTCATTCACCTCAGGCCTAGCTGCATCACTTTGACCTCTCTGTGAGGCCTGGGTAAATCCTGGAGATGCTGGGCCACAATTCTTAAGAAGGAAACTTCAAGTTCTTTCCGCTTCAGTTGCCCTTCACATGTCTGAGGCAGTTAACGCTGCTGCCCCATAGTCTGCGTGGCAGGAGCTGTGTGCTGGCTGTGGCACCCATTGTCTGTATTTTCCCTCTCGTTAGTCTCCTTGACCTTTCATTGTCTTACTCCTGCAGTGTCAGGTCAGACTTAGTGTAGGTCTCCCTTCACTAAGGACCCCTTTCCTTTCGTGGATCACTAAGCAGGACAATTGCTCTATCCATCTTTTCAGGGTCTATTGTCGAGCCCCCCCTGAGCTGAGAAAGGTTTGATTCACTGGGAAACCATTTTGGTCAAAGGGAAACCTGACTATGTGTCCTTTTAGGAACTCTGTCTTAATCACTGACTTTTTTATCTGGGATATGAAGAGGATTCAGGAGATCAAAAGGTTTGGGAGTACATGGGTTTGACCACATTTTTCCTGGAAATAATGGGAAACCTCCACTGAAAAATGAGCTCCGTTACAATGGGCAAACAAGAAGGAAAGCCACATAGTGTTCCCAGAGCATTCTGAATCGTCAGACCTTCAATAGCTTCCATAGAGAAGGGAAAAAGTAAACAGAAAATGTAAATGGAATGTAATAATTAATGGACCTAAAGAAACAGACTCATTTGATTTGCGCATAATCGCTGCCTTTAAAAAAGAGATAAGTCAAAAGGGATCGACAGAGCAGATGGAGAAGGCTGAGGACTGGAGGTTCAGTCTGCCTGGGTGTGCTGTGGGTATGTGCGGGGTTGTTCAGGATTAGAAGCTTGTCTCACCTCCACCAATGGTTCCACGTCCAACAGCCCCACATACTTCCCAGGGAAAGCCACAGAGATCCTGCAGGAATGTCACAGTCCAACTGTGCTGGGTTTAAAGGGCTTGGCTTTGGCACCAGACATTCAGCCACAGTCCTGCCGATGCCTTCAACATCTCCTGCATGGAAACCCCGACCATTTCTAGCAACTATGAAGCCAAATTATACACGATAATCATGAAAGTTCTACATTTCCAAGGAAGTTCACCAGCAGCAGCCATTCCCAACCAGGCAGTTCTTGAAACAGACATGTAGGCACCTCCTTATTTTCCAAATATCAAATCCTTTATTTCAAGGACTTACCGAAAAACAGGAAGAATGAAAATGCTTCTTTTCCTGCAGTATAGCTGGAACCCTTTTACCTACTCATGTGCCAAAATGCTTTTATAAATTAATATTGAGCTCTTCCTTCAACCAGCCATTACCTCTGCACAGAGTCAGCTCAAGCCTCTTCAATGTGCAAAGCTGAAAGTTGCAGCATACGATAAAAGAGAGGAAATGGACTGGTCTTGGGAAGGCAGGCGAGCAAAAAGAGGAACTCAGACAGAAAACCTTGGAGAGCTGGACTCATATGCCTGCTATCAATAAGATGAAAGAAAAAATGTAAGCAGAAGCCAGTGACTCAACTTTTCCCTTTGACCCAGGCAAAGTCAACAGGGAGCCAGGTTGTTTGCCTTTCTCCAGGGATCTACTTTTCCTAGTAGTTATCTGAGGTTCTCCTTACTTTTTTTCCCCAAAACTTTTAGCATGAGTAATTTAGGGTTTTGCTTTGGAAAGTACCCCAATTTGAGCTAAAGTTTGTATTAAACTTCAGTACGTGCTGACACCTTTACCTGAATAAGAGAAGAAAAGTCAATTGGATACAATGAGTGCCTCTGCACTGGCTTTTGGATGAGAAGCTACAGCTGGCTCTAAACAAGGAGATTAAACAGATTAAACATTTCTTCTCCAATTAAAAAAAAAAAAAAATCCTTTCCAAAAGACAAAAAAATCAAAATCAAAGAAAAAGCCTTTTTGCCATGAAGAGTTAAAAGTAAGGATATCTTCATCTGCAGTATTAGTATTTCAGGAGTACATCAGTGTAGAATTCAGTGAGATGTGAACTGTTCCTGTCTTCTACATTTAAATTGCTGAATCTGGTAATTTCTTGGATGAAACACAGCCATAATCCTTGTGATATTTACATTAAGTATGATGATGAGGATTATTATTTTCATTACTGGCACATATTGCTATGGAAGGAATGACAATATTTACAGTAACTTTAGTGCCACCTTAATTTGCTGCTGCCATTTAATTTCCCAGTGTCAACCAATCACTTCAGGTCAGAAATGTCACTTTCTGCTAACATTACCAAATGGAAGTGTCCAGGATACTAAATATGTTTGCATTTACATTTGAGAGGAAGGGGAGAAGTGATACAAGCATTTCCTGTACTGTAGAAACACCAGAACAGCCTTTCAGTTGAGCTGTGACTGGCTGGCTGACAAAGTCCTGCTCCACAAATGTCCTTCGTCCTGATCCTTAGTGACATTAAATGTTGATTTTCTATTCATGAGGTCACAAATACAAGAGAAAAAAGAAGTGGTCGGTGAGAGAAAACACAAGTATTTTTGCTGATCTGGTGTAATCAGCATAGCTGCAGCTTCAGATTCCCAAAGTCAGAGAGCAATACCGTGGGATATATTCAGCCACACCAGGGAAGTCCTTGGCAAAATGGAAGTGCATGGTTAAGATTATTTGGAAAACTGTTGAGTTTTATGCACACTGTAAGCTTGACCAAAAGAGCTTTGCTGGGCAGAACTAAGGATCTAATAATGACTGTCTTGTGTATTTACAGAAGTTTGGTCCAAGAACATCCCAGAGGAAATACCTTTAAGTGGCCATGAGGAATTGTTTTCCATTTCCCTGGTGACTGCCTCTCTCTGCCTGTGGAAACAGCGAGTTGTCCCAGGTATCCTCACAGCTCGGTCTTTCCTGATGAGATAATTTCTGTAAAATTTGTTACAGCCCCCAGGAGAAATTAGTTCCCCTAATTAGACTGAGAATTTCACTTTGCATGGCTAAGTAATTTGGTACATTTTATATTGCCTTCTATGCCAGCAGATCGGTAGAGGCAGGACCTCCAGCAAAGTAATGGCAAAAGGAGGCAAGCCACCTTTTCCATTTTTTGGACCAGGAAGAGGAATGGTTTACTTTCCCCATCTTAAACTCCTATTGAAATGAGCAATCCTCTTCCTCACAAAGGACTGCTGCACGTTTAACTGGAATGGCAATATGGTCTCTTGCATAGCTGAAGATGTGAGGTTTGTAATATGATTGAGCTAATTGCTTCCAGAGGGAAAGAAACATAAAGAAGCTACAGAAAGGTATCCAATATTTGAAAATCAGATCTCCCCCCTCCAACCCGCCCAACTAATTACATTTTCAGACCTTGTAAATATCAAATGGAAGACAAATTATTAACTATTTTTCTTGTCATCATTTCATGTGCATTTTTTGTCTTTTTGTCAAATTTTATCTCCACTATTGGTTCATGCTAATAGCTCCAACAGTAAAATACACCGCAGACAGGTGGGCAAAATGAGTGTGCATTCTGACTAATTTGTTTCAATTAGCAACTATTGATGTTTTATTCAATCCGGCAATTTTCTAATCTTGAGGCACCAAGTAAGTGCAAAGTTGTATTAACTCCTCTTTTGTAATAGCATGGCCAGTAGCTGGTTAAAGTGACAGGAAAGATTCCCATTAACTTCAGTGGTCTGTGAATCAAGCTCTTGATATATATAGAAGGCCCCTGAAAACAGAGTTTTGTTTTTTAATGTATTGTCTCATTTGTTGAATAGCATGGCTTGCTGCCCAGTGTTATGGCAGTTCACAATGACTATTCTTCCCACCCATTCTCCTTCTCCTCCTTCCATTAATCAGTGATGGGTCAAATTCAAATGTTTTGGAAGTTCTGTCTGGTTTGGATGTGACGGTACATAAAAATATCTACAAAGTGGTTATTAGGGTGCTTGGTGTGGCTGCATTTGTCCTGGGGAAACCTCCCTCTCCTCTCTGAGGGCAGCAGCACATTTTGTGGGAAGGTTGGCAGCTCTACAAGGTCTTCTTTGAGGCGGGCTCCACTCCCTCTGCCCCAGTGGTACATCCATCATTTTTGGTTTTCCTTTCCAAAATGCTTTTCACAAAAGTCACTTCCTTGTTTCACATTACTCCATGCTTTGTGAATTCAGACTGAGACATGCTGTGAACCAGATCCATATCTGGTGTAAATCAGTATCATCCTGCTGCTCTCAGTGGAGCTGCAAAATTCTGTACCCATGGAGCATCTTGCCCATGAACTTTCTGCCCAAAGGGGCAGTTTTGGTGGAGTGAAAAATGGTTCATGTGTTTTGGGGAGAGATCTTGGCAGAAACACTAAATTGCAAATCTCGCCTAAGCCGTAAGGTGTTGAACTTCTCAGATTTTGTCTAATGAGATGATTTTTCTCTCTGACAACCCTCATATTGTCCATTTCTGGGTACTAGAAATTGGTGCAGAGCAAAAAATTTTTAAAAAAGGGACCAGGCTGATGACAGTATTGATTAGTATCATAAAATAACCCTGTGAAAAAGATCTTTTGCCTTCCCATTTCCTTACATAACCCACCACCCCCAAGCATCTTTTAAAAAAGTTCCTCAAAGTTTACCCAAGGATGCATTTTGGTTAGCTTTACAGTATTTGTCACTTGTTGGCCAAAAGTGACAGAAGGGATTTCAGTGTGCTGCTCTTACCGTGGTGACACTGCCTTTAATTTAGAGTAAGTGATTATACATGTTTGACTGTCAAATCACTGCATGCAGCTTTTGTGGTTGGGGGCTTGTTTTATCAAAGAATTCTGCTGAATCTCTTCCAAACCAGAACTCCCATGTGTATAATTATATTGTATTTTCATTATATAAACTTTATTTTTAAGACTGAAAACATATGAAATTATTATGGGAATGTGCGCTCTACACGACACCACCACGTACTTGTGGGAAGAGAGGTTTGTAACATAAACCAAATGTTGCCATTGATATACAGGTACAAGATAGATCCTCTGACTCGGGAAACTAAGGATGGGATAGAGAAAATATGGGCAATTGAACTTCAGATTGAAAACAAACCCTTATTTCACCTGGTTAAATAGCACCTGATACTCTCTGGAAGTAGAGCTTAAGGAATCACAGCCTGCAGCTGAACAGCAAATTTAGCAACAGCAAATTATTTGTAGAGCAAATTTAGGTTCTTCCAAAATATCCTTCAAACTGATGCTTAAAAAAAATTGCATTCCTTCATTAATGTATTTGATTGGTGCAAACACTCCTCTGGTAGAGACCTATTTTGTCCTGGGACAACTACTTCGGTGTTTTGCCCCAAAACTGTACATTTGGAGTAATGTCTTAAGTTTAATTTCATTGTCTTATGTCACAACCCAGTGAAGTCCTAGTTTCAGTCTGAACAGGTACCACAGAGACCAACATTTTAAGAGATCTTCAACAGAATATTGTTCAAGGCAGGATTCAAAATTATACCCAGCAGCAAGGTCTGGCTGGGAGGGATAATCTGGGTAAGTTCTGAGCAAGTTGCCGTCATGTTCATGTTTGCAGTACCTATTCATTCATATGCATGTATAGATTTTATTTTATTAACAAGGTTGTTAAGCTTTGTCCTCCTGTCATAAACATGGAACTGAGTCACCACGTAGATTAAACAATTTACCAACTGCACACTAAGCATGTCCACATGATTCAGCACTCAAATTTCCACTCTCCTGCACCCTTACCCCATTGCCCTAAATAATAAACTGTCCTGTATTTTAGATACTCTTGATAATTCCTTTCTGTCTGCCTCTGTAACTTTTGCTGGACTAATAGTGGTTCTTTAAAAGAACAATCCCCCAAAGAAATCAAGACTCTAAAGGGTACATCATGAAAGCAAACCATTCCTTTTGTATAGATTTAATATATTTATGGACAAGAGATCAAGAGAGATGCACTGAGAGCAAATCAAAGCACACATCCATCATCAGGGCAATCTGTGAGTCACCTAAGACAAACGCTAACTCTTTCAAGGCAATCCTATACAATAGATCAATAAACAATATCTTCAGTCTCTGGCTGGGAATTTAGACCCAGTCATTTACAAGCTAAAAAATAGGTCAAAGCATAATGGTGATAACTTGCCTTATCATCAGGCAGGGTGTGTGACAAGCTTGCTCACATGGCCTCTGATTTTTCCGTTGGGGTGACAGCCCAGAAGTCATTGATGTCACAGTGCTGCAAAACTGAGTAGAAAATCAGAGACAGGATTTTTAAAAAATACCTCTTATAATTATGCATGATTTATAAAGTAATAAATAACATACTTCTAAAAGGACAGCAAATGTAGAATAATACCTGAGCTGAATGAACACAGGGCTTCTTAACCACCCTAGAAGTCATCTGAAGAGAGTTTTGCAGCTCAGTGTGGCAAACTCCTGCACAGCATTCTCGAAGTCTCCAGCCTGAGCCACTTGGAGCTCAACTGCTCTTGGGCAGAGAGAGCTGGGATGCTGGTAAATCACTGCTGAGCTAAACAGTAATGTATGTTCTCATAATCTCCACTTTAAGGAATGTCCATTCAACATCCCAGCTATTGACCAGTTGATAAGGGATGGAATGTGATTTCCACATTTGGAAGCACACTGGGGTGAATCTGTTCCTGAAGTGTGTTTATGTTTGCGGGACTTTGCATGCAGGCTATCTCCTCAGTGGCATGTCAAACTCTGCTCTCCAAAAACAAGAGTGCAAGAGGCAGTGTGGAGGGGGAGGAGAGCAATCCGAAAGGATGGAAAAGCTTCAAAATACATTTATTTTGGAACACTGAAACTGGATTCTCAAGATTTGAAGAGCCTTTCTCATGTAAAGAAAAAAAAAACTAACTCAAATAAATTTCCCATCAAGACACCTGTTTCCAGATATCTCCACAATTAACATAATTTGACAGGACATAATGTGTTCAAACACTGAAATCTCTCAAAAGGTTTGCAGGTGATTTTTGCAATTTTCAAAGCTCTCATAATTTTACACCGCCTCCTTCCCTCTTTCCAAAGCTCCACGTGGATGCTGAGTGGTGCTGTCATTTAAAATTCCTCTCTCACAGCCTGGGCAATCATTTTTTGGTGTAAGAGAAGGGTTTGCCAGCATTCTGTGGCATGGCATTTAGGCTTCGCTCCCACTGTGTGCATATTTCCACGGAAGGCAATCGGTTCACATCAGGTATTCTGCAGACACAGTATTGTGGTTTCTTATCATTTCTAGAGAGATTAGAGCTAGAAACCACTGGCTTGAAGACGCCACAGAATTATCCCTGGATTTGCTCCCAAACTCATGCAAATCGCTTCCCCACTCCCAAAATAACTCTCAAACTACCTTTCCCCCTCCACACGCTTCTGTATCCCTCCGCACATCCTGACTTTGGCAGGGACGTGTCAGAAATAGCCACCGCAGCGGCGTTTCCACTCTGACAGAGGAAACGCTGGGTGGGAGGAGTTATGGAAGGAAGGGAGGAAGCGGAGCTGTTTCCAGACCATCCCAGGCTGCGCTTTCGCAGCGAGCGGCTGGAAGCGCCTTCGGGGCTCCGGAGCCGGCGGAGCCCCGTGGCTGCGCAGTTCCAGCCCGGCGGGGAATGTGCCCAGCCCCGAGCGTGTGTGGCTCCCCGCATCACTCAGCACAGCTGACGCTGACAGGCAGCTCTAAACTGTTGAGCAAACTGAATGAATCGGGGTCAGGCCGGAGTCAGCCGCCAGCGTCCCTCCCTCCTCCCTCCACGACTCACTGAGACATGAAAGGTGCTGGACGGCTCCTCAGCCGGGGCTGCTCCGTCACATGTTCTGTCAGCAATCCAAGGTTTTAGCTCTGAACTTTTCCACGGAGCCAATGGCGATATTTTTCTGGCTCTGGCCGGCCGGAGCGCTTGGCCGGGGCTGTGGGAATGCCGGGGCGGCGTGTCCGTGCGCCGGGATTGCTTTCGTGCGTCTCCACCTGCTGGCTGGCATTCCGCTCCTCGCCGCCGAGGTGAGCGCGGACCTGCGCAAGGAGCCTGGCGAGGGGAATGCCGCTCGGGCCACGAGAGGATGAGCAGGCGAGCGCCACAGGAGAGGTCCTTTCCCTAATTTGATAGCGAGCGACATCCTGCATCGCGGGTGATGGGTAGAGGGGCCGCTGAGATTTTTCACACCAAGCTTTCGAACTTCTCACTCGAGAGGNTTTTTTTTTTTTTTTTTTTGCAGGGGGGAATGAATTCATAAAGTGTGGAAACGTCAGCGTTTTATTTCCCTACCAAAACCAGATGCTAAGAATGTTAACGTGCTTTCATTGACACAGTGAAGGAGGGAAATTGTTTATTAATATCTGGAAGCATGAGCATTCTGGGGCCCACAACTTAGTTGCTGTGTGGTTAGGAAAGCAGTTACTTAGCAAATGCAGGCAGGCAGCTGTTTCAAATGGAAAGGAATAGAAATGATTAATGACTTCTATGCTTTAAAGAAATGAACCCACAGGATTTCTTTCTTCTACTGTGCTGTCCCACTTGGCCATTTCTGTCATGTGCCCTGGAACTTTCTTTGGAAGTTTTCAATGGTCTGTCGTGAACTACTCTTTAGAAACTTACTGGACCAGATCTGGAGCCAGACAGATGCCAGCTGTGGATGTGACCCATTTGTACATACATTTACAGACTCTGAGCACAGACTATCAACACTTGATATTCCATGAACTTTGTCCTGCAGCAGCAATAGTGTCTTGCTTTCAGACACTGCAGTGATGAGCACAGCACTGACTCCTATTTAGAGCAGGATCAGTGTCACCTCTCCTCTCTTGCAGCAGCGTTTTCTCCAGGCTATATTGTACAACAGAGCAGGCAAGGGCCACTCTCAGGAACCCAGGCAATACAAGGAATGAGCCTTTCCTTTGTTAGCCATGTCAGATATCAATATGGATTTTTGGTATTTCACCATCTCCTGCGCTTCCAGCAGATTTTATCCTTTCCAAAACACTCTCCCTGTCTCACTCTGGTTCTTAGGCCCTCTCTGCGTGGCATCACAGGGCGGAAAAGGCTAAAAAGGGGATGAGGAAGAGAAAGAGGAATATGGAGAAAAGAAAAAGGAAGGCTATACAAGATAGCATTTTCACTGAACTGTTCACAGTGAATCATCCAACCAATTTTATTATATTATTTGTCAGGGAGAGTAAGTTCTCCCCTGACTTGACTTCATGGAATTATTTTGAATTTACTTCTATTCAAAAAGGTACTTATCTTGGTCCACTTACAATTCTCTTGCCATATATTTGATTGATTATGTGTTCAGAAATGTGAATGTTTGCTCTTCTGAAGTATTATCCCCTTTCAAAAGGGATACGGCTAAGCATTGAAAACAGGACAGATGCTAAACATTGAGACAGGACATCCAAGTCCATTTATTACATACCTACACAGGCAACATTCCTGGCAAGTCAGTATATTCAGTTTTTGTTAGCACCGGAGGTATGACTAAATCAGCTGGCTGTATGAACTCAAACGCATGCAGTAGTTTAGAAGATGTATGAGTTTAATGCCTCCTGAATGTGCCTCATAACCTGGCTAAGCACAGGTGGACAGCTGAAAGGGGTTCTCACAGATTACTTTAAGACCCAGCAGGACTGGAAGATGATATTTCCTTGTCTACGAGGATATCGCTCTCAAGTCATCATTTCAACAGAGGAAGTTATCTGCAACCTGGGGCAACAATGTGCACTCGGGCACAATTAGCCTGCTGTCTGATGATATTTAAGAATTAGCTACATAAGGCCTTTCTTACAAAATTGTCAGAAAGGCTCAACTGATTATTTTAACTAAGCCTGTTTAAAATACCTGAATAAACTGATGCAAGACAAAAGCAACTTTTTTGCACATTTGAGCTGCAGGCTTCCTTTACTTCATTTATTTTCAGTGTAAGAATAAAGACCGGCTAAAGTGAATGGTGTTTCTCTTCCTATATCTTTCTGGAGATCTCTGTCAGGTACCCAGGTGAATTAGCACTGATGCCATTCAGAGCTCACAGCAGAAGGACAAACTTCATACCTGTGGGTACCACGCATGGAAGTATAAATTCAGCTCCATGTTTCAGTCCACTTTGCTGAAAGCAGAAGTTGCTCCAATAGCCTGAATCTTCTTTCATAAGCTATTTTTGAAACTGATATAACTCAGGCAGGAAGTATGAGTTGTGTGTATCTGTGCTGCTGAACACCACATGAGGGCCAGATCTGTTTTCTGAAGTCAGTTCTTGCTCTTGGTTTGGTTTTGTTGTTTTTCTGTTGTTGGTTTTGCTTTGTTGGTTTTTTTAACTGCAAAATATTTCCTGGAAACTTATCCCTGGTAGTCCTAGAGGGTTTAATAACAAGATCTTATTCCTAACTGGATCATGTAGCTGTTGTGCATATGGATAAATTTCTCTCTTGTTTTCCTGGTCCCTTTTATCTTTCAGTATTTAGTCTGTGCTCTCAGCTGACACCCTCACAGTTACCAGAGTATTTTACTGTCATATTAAAAATTCTTTTAAAATAGTGCTCAGTTAAAGGTCCCTCCATAGCACAGCATTTCTGCCATCCATGAAAAAGCATATTCAAAAAAGAGCTGTGAATTTCATGATTGCTGTTATTATTATTTTATGGTTTTCCCCAAAACACGTTGATGCTGAGCAGAATGTCAGGCAGGTGAAAGAGTCACGTGCACCCTTTGCAAACAGATCCTACATCGCTGAATGTCCTCAGGCCTCAGAGTTGCACTACCAGTGAGGAAATACTGATTTTGAACCCCTTCACCGGGAATGCCCTGGTTAGTGTTTCTGTCTTGCTGAGAATATGATTGCCTGCGAGTTCTCTGCCAGCCTCTATAAAAAGGTGGGTGGTTTGCTCTTGGTATTAACAGTGGGTGGCTGGGAGGTGACTGCCCTCAGTGAAACCCCACACAGGGGCTTGAGTGGTGCCACCATTTTACAGGCTGGTGGCACTTGGTCCTGGCATGGACCCCTTTTATCCCTCTCCTTTCTGCCCTGCAAGCTGGGGACTGTGAGCACCAGGGGAGAAGCAAGCTGCAATCCAGAAGCTCAAACACCAAAGTAACTCACTTCCCTGGCTGGAACAAGGAGGAACTGTGGAAGGAATTGCAGCTCTCTGAGTCATACTTCCTCCTCAGAGTTTCTCTTGGAGTGGTGCAGCCCCGCACCATGCCTTAGGCTGACGCTAGAATCAAGCTTGTCCATTACAAAGTGATAGAAAGGGAAAAGGAAAGACAGTGAGGCACTGGATTATCATACCCTCAAATCTCCCAATTGCAGTTCTAAATATAGCCAAACATGTAAAAATCTGTTTCTGCAAACAGTACAACTATTTAGCTCCTACCCCTTCAAACAACATACACGAAAAATAAAATTTTAAAAATTAAAAATAAAGCCACCCCAAACCCCAAAACCCAAACCCCAAAAAGCCCCAACCTCTTCTCTCCCAACCAAGATCCTGTGTGTGGAGCCATGTTAAGCACATTCTGATCTCCAGCCAGCAAGTGAAAAATTCCCAAATGCCACACCTATCCAGGGTGTGACTAGAGACTATCAACTAGTTTATATTTGCACTTTGATATAGAGCACATGCTTAACATCCTATGGTGTATCCTTGGAAAAAAAAAAATAGCAACAAGTTTCAACACAGAAATGGTGTTAGATTAGGAGGCCAGAATAAATAAGAGCCAATGAGTTCTAGAATGACTTGAGGTAGCGCATAAGATCTCATCTTAAAAAATAACACGAGGGCAGTACACTGCAGATGAAACACATAATGAAAAAAACATTCCAAACTCCTCATTTGAGAACAGATTACAAATAAAATAGGCTCAGGCATGCCAAGGGTAAAATCTTTGATATGGAAATGTAGTAATGGTTAAATGAAATGGGCTGAAAATCTATTTATCAACAGTGTGTAATGCCTACTTGGATCGTCCCATGAGAAAAGCAAATAAGGAGTAGTAGGAGAATATACAGACACTGTAAAAAAAGTTTACATACCTCCTGCTTTCAAACCTCATGACACAGCCCTTCATCTGGACTGGAGATTTTGTGAAGTTACAAAGTCGGTATGAAACCACACTTGAAAGGATTCAGGAAATATGCCCCGAGACCCAGAGGGTTGGGAGTCACTGGCTATGTTTAGTGTGTTTAAAAGGACCTGGTCTCAGTGAAAAGGAGCCCTCTGGCATCAGGGCCCCCTGGAGCATCACTCCCAAAAAGCCTCAACCCAGGTCAGGAGGCTCCACAAGGTTCTCACTGGTGGAAACTGTGAGAGAGACCAGCAGCCCATGCTCCGAGTGACACCACCCGCCTTCAGGGGCTCCGCGCGTCCCAGCCAGCGTGGAACCGTCATTCCGCCGCTGCCACCTCGGGACCTGCCCCTTGTGTCCGGGCTGGCCCTCTGCTCCATTACTGCCAATGGGCATGGAAGTCATTGCTGCGCCCGACATGTGAATCACAAATGCGAGCGCCATGGAAATTAAACTCCCTGACCTGCTCGCCTTTTTCTCTTTCATATCAGCCCGAATAGGCATTTTTGACTGGAACGTAGTTTTAATTTTGAGAGTGGCAAGACAACCACAACCTTTTCTGCAAGGAAGGATTCTTTGTTTTTCTTCCTGAATTGCTTTCCTAAATAAAAGAGTATCTCAGCGAGTAGCACTGCAGAAGGCCCGGATTGTGTTTGCACCACTTTCAAACACAGGAAACAGAAAACAGCTCCTGTGTTCCTGTTCACACCAGCAAATGCACAGCCCCAAACTGCACCAGCCCGAGCAAGTTGCACAATTTCCATTCATATGACACGGAGCTGAAAATGGAAAGTATCTCTCATTCGTGGCTGAGGACTTCTCTTTGCGGTGGCAGCCTGGGTTTAGGGTTATCATGGCCACATGCAACCTGTGAGGCAGCTGCTGCTCCAGGTCTGAGCACCAAACACTGGAACAGGCAGAGGTGTTGGGACCTGAAGGAATTTGCAAGGGATCAGGACCAGTATTCGATTTCCCTTTGAAATCACACGCTGTTTTGCTGGAAACACTGTAGTGGTGCCTGGTTTGAAACTGCAGTTTGCCACTTAGCCCTTGCTGACCTGTTTGATAAAAATAATAAACCCAGAAGGTTTTCCAGGATGAATGACTGGGGCCAGGGATCAAAACCTGACTTGTGTCTCTAAAGGTTGTTCCATGGTTGGAAGCCTCATTCTTGCATCAGAGGACTATTTTTTCCTTCACTCTCTCAGCCAGGAGGCATCAAAAATTGAGATGTCCATGCCATCTTTGTCTTCAGCTCACAATATGGTTCTAACAGCTGCAGGGTTTCAGGTAAATAAATATTCCAGAACTAGGAAATAAGTGTGCATTCAAATTATATGTCCATGCTACTTAAAGGAAAATTTTGTTTCAGACATGTGGCTATATGGGGGAAAAAAAATATTGTTTGATGCACTGTTCTGTAATTTGTTAGTTGGACTTTTCCTAGAGCTTTCAGTCCAATAAGAAGCAGAAAATAATTTTATGGCCAGGAAGATGGCATGGAAATTGACTTGTTGAAGTTCCAGATGGGCTCAATGATTCATATTTTATAGCTAAACTGCCGGGAACAGAAATCTTCATTACACAATCACTACAAATACCTCCATAGTTAAGATTACAAGACAAACAGACTATTTGTTTTGAGCCAATTTTTTAAACCTCCTCAAACCCAAATGATAATTGATTGACTGCAAAATACATCTATCAAAATCTATCAAAGGAAAAAATTATCAAAGGAACACAAATCTGAGGTTAAAGACATAGGAATGGTACTTTTGAAACCTCAGATTTTCAGCTTTCTTCTCATGTTTGTTCTCCGCAGAAAGAAAGGGGAAACAAACAGAGAACCATGCACTGCTTTACTGGAGAAGAAGATGAAATTCTAAATTAAATTAGAGCCACCACCATTTTATCATTGATTTTGAAAGACCCAAGGTTGAAAGACAGTAGAGGGAGAAAGGCCAAAGCAAATGTCTTGGATTTAGGTCTCTAACACTTGATGTTGCTACTATAAGATTTACAAGACACATTTGCATCCCTTGCAGTGAGGTTTGTGAAGATTTCTTTACACAGCTGATTTCCAAATGTACACAAAGGAGGCAAAGCTGGACTCCCAGGTTTAAGGAAGAGTATTTAGGAGCTCTTGAACCAAGTGAAAGCAGGCAGCAGAGATGTGGGTGCTCATGGATTTGTGCATTTGAGGCCTTGAAATGTTGCTGGAGAAACATAACTGGTGAATAGGGAGCAGAGGTGTGTTTCATTCTGGTGAGGTGGACAGGACACAGGCCCATCAAAGACCTCAGAAACCAAGAGTTTCTGTTGTGCTTGAAAACAATGTTAATGTAATGTAAAGAAACAAGAGTCCAGAGCTGTCTTGTGCTGAGAAGCCTCCTGGTTAAAAATAAAATAAAAATAAAAAAGGGAGCTTGTGCTAGAGAAAGGGCAGGCAGACCCGTGAAGTGGATACTGATGTTCCCCATTTGCTTCTCATTCCTGCAAAATAATTCTTATACAGTGTTGGGCAAAACAATTCAATTTCTCTGGGCCAGTTTTTCTGACATGGGGGTAATAAAGAATGATTTTTGTCCCCATTCTTTTGTTCCTTTTGTCTATATGAGCAGTGAGCTGTTCAGGACCAGGGCTGTATCTTATTGGATATATTTTCAGTGCTTAGCATAGATGTGTCTTACTCTCAGATGTGGCCTCTAGGCACCATGGTACTACAAAATTAATTATCTGAGCTTCTGTGTTTATTTAGTTAATTGCAAAACTTCCATCGGGATATGGGATCTAATTTTAGCTCAGTGTAAATCAGTTCATATTCATTGATTGGCCTGTTCTCTCCAAGCCTATTGCTTGTGACAATATTGGTTCACAAGCAGGATGTCAACACGCACATGGACCTTTCTATTGTTTGGGACTTTTTTTCTTCCCCTGTGAAATGAGCAGGTGAGGACGCTTTACTGCCTGAAAGTTAACTGACTTTGGACATATTTCAAATATACCTGATGCTAATCAAGTTGTGAAGATGTAGAAGGGTATAACAAAACTAAACAGCTTCAGGAAGAATGCCTGAACTGCTGGAAGGAATGTTGAATGTGTGCTGAATCACCTCCACAGTGGCATCTTCCTGTGCCTTACCTCAGTGTCCCAACCTCCGACTTACTGGCACAAAACCACTCTTCATTATCCTGGAGAAAATCGGGTCAAAGGGCAAAGCAACCATTCAGCACCCATTGAAGCCAAGTAGAATTATTTCCTTGATGACAAGAAGCATAAGGATTTTGAAGACCCCTCCTGTAGCTGCTAAGCACTTTCTCTTGAGTCCCGAGCTTCATCAGACTCAGCCGTGGTTTCTTGTCTCAGGACATGCTTAGCACCTTGCAGTTTTCACTCCTGGCATGCATCGACCTTTTCTGTCTTGTTCAGAAGAATCACTGCAATATTTAATCAGAGAGTGCCTGATTTTAGCATTGTTTTCCAGAATGCTGCCTGTTAAGTTAAAGGAAGCTCATCATCTTCAAGAGTAAATTACCACCATGATTAACAGTATATTTATCACACGGATGGTTCCTAAAAGCATTCCCATTTGATGCTGCATCAAACTTGCCTCTTTTTTGGAAAAAAAAAAAAAAATCCAGTGGATTTTCCTCTCCAACAATATTCAGCAACCTACAAGTTCCACAGAGACATCAGAAGTCTTTAATGCAGGTTTTCAGAGTAAATTAAACCTTTTTTCTGTGTGGTTGCCTTTGTAATAACAGTCTTCTTATTTGTTGGATACTTATGTAACGTAAGATGAAAAGACATTTTATAGCCTTCTGGCAAGAGGACTTAAAATTAACAGCATACCTGTGGCTGCCCTAAGCCAGGGAGGGAGTCATTTTCAGGCCATGGGAAAACTGCAGGTTTGCATCCTTCCCTTCTTCTGGCTTACCCGTACTCAGTATTTCCATAGCCTCGTTCTCCATGAAAGCATCACACACCGGCACGCACAAAAAAAGAGAAATTAAGTAATTTTTTCTGATGAAAGGGCATGAGACCAAGGTGGCAAGAGACAGCTGTCACCCATCAGCTTTCCGCTGAAGAATGTGATGGTTTAACCCATCCTTTGGTGTTGTGTTTTAATGCCTGCCTGGCTCTCTGTGAACTCTCTGATTACCTAGGGCAGCAAAGCCCAGCAGATGGGGCACACGAAGAGGGAGGAATCCTCACCATCCCGATGACTTTATGGGCCATATCCTGTAGGCAGGCAGACTCCCCCTGAATCCAAAGGGTGTTTTACAAAACAATCAATGGCCTTTCTCACTGACTCCCTCTCAATGTGCGGGAAGGAAAACCACAAAAAGATAATGATCTGGGGTTTGATCTCACCCATCCCGGGCTGACAGTAGGGTAATCCCATTGACTCCAGCTGATTTATTCCAAATGACTTTCACAGGCTGTGGGCTGGGCCTTTAAACAAATGTAAACTTGATCAGAACCGAGGCCAATCACATTCATGCCCATTCTTGCTTTGAATATTTGTCTTCCATAGTACAGTTTCACCTGGAACCCGAATGACCTCAGCGCAAAGCTTTCTTATTTAACATTAAGTTGACAACTATTTTCAAACAAGTTAATTACTCTCATTATGAACACGAGGTGCTTTTAATCCTCAAAGCAGCGGTGCTGGGAGATACAGTTTCCTTCACATCCCATCGATTACTAACAAACAGATCCTTCGGTGCTGCGGATCCCAAAAAAATGCCGGGCACGGGGATGTGTCTGAGCTCGCTGGGTGGAGCAGACTGTGGCCAGCAGAACCAGGCAGGCTGCTGGAGCAATCCTTGGGATAGTGGCCTGTCCCAGCTCTGGTGTTGCTGCTATCGATACCCGCGCTGGCATTTGGGAGGCCCTCGCCTCCGGGCATATAAAGCCAGGGTTCGGAGGAGTGGCTGAAGCTGAACTTCGGCTTCATCCAGCGCTCCTGGGGTCAGCAGAGCAAGGATTTTGCTCTTCCCACCCAAGACTCTGGAGGCAAGGGATGCAGGGATGCTGCAGTCAGCAGAGCATGGACAGCATGAGGAGGAGGAGGCTGTGTCAGGCCCTCAGCTGTGATCCTGCCTGGAAAAATAGCTCTGCTCTTACAAAAGCCCCGTGAGCTCTGTAAGGGAGGCCAAGCTCCTGGCATTCCCAGCTCGGGGGATGCTGCTCCTGCTGCCGCTGCCTCAGCCGGACCCGCACTCCTGCCCTGCAGCGCCCGGGCTGCTCGGGCTCTCAGCAGCACCATTAGATCAGAAAGTGACTCACTTCTGAGCGAGCCCTGTCAAGCAAGATAAATACAATTTGGTTGTTAGCTAATCTATTTCTGTTTGTGTTCCCCATGCATCCAAGGCACTGATTGCATTGCAGCCTACCATGCTGGCAGTAAGTATATGCTGCCACAATGCTCTTTGCTCTGTAAGGAGAACATTTGTGAATACAATGGCTGTATTTGTCTGTCAATATTACATCACTGCTGACGTACCCTGTGCCAGCTCTCTGGGGGGAATAATATTTTTGGGTTTCCAGGAGTTAAGTTATGGAAAGGCAATATTTAAGCTGAACAGCATTTAAGTAACTAGAGTTCCATCTAAGAAATGCTTCTGCTATCTGTCACCTTCATCTGCCAGCCCTTCCTTCCTGCATCTCCGGGACTAAAGTTTTGTGGCTTGATAGAGGGTAGCTTTGGACTTTGATCTAAGAAAGCAGGCTTGACAGGGGCTGTTTTAAAGAGGCCTTGTAGGATGCTTTTGCACCTCCATTGCTGAACTTTATCAATGCAAGCTGCTCTCATGGGTGCTCAGCACCTCCTGAAAGAATTCAGGGTATGCATTTGGGTTATTTCTGCACATTATACTTCCTCTCACTTTGCTTTTTAGTTTTGCTTTGCATTCACTTAGACTTCGGGGTGGCTATTTATGGGAATTTAAAATTTTCATTATAAAGAAAGCAGTTTACAATTAGAATGAGAAGAAACCATTGGTCTTAAGAACAGAGAAGGAAACTTTCTGGCTTGCATGGTTGGCACATCCATTACCAATTGCCAAACTTTGCAAAGGAGAAAATAGGCAAAGGTGCACGGCAAAAAG
>VWZN01019884.1:104078-114210 GCA_013396955.1 Regulus satrapa | reverse complement strand
AAAAGTTTTATTTCACAGAACCGTCCCCGCTGAGAGGCCTAAAGATAGAACGACCAAGCCATAAAAGAGAAGTTTATAAACACTGGCATTGCTCTTCATCTTGGGCCTAACACCAGCGTCAGGGGCAGCTCATAGGTGAGGTTGCCTGGAGTAATGCTTGGTTCTGGGAGCGCCACAACCTTCAAGCCACCGGCAGCAACATCTTGGGAAAGTCCAGTGTGTCCCTCCATGCCAGGTTCTACCAGATACAAGGCTGCTGCGACACTGGAGGCGTGATTTGCTAAGTTTGAAGCTAAAAAGAACGGCCACCCGGGCTCCCCTTCGGATGTGGGGATATTTAACCTGGGTTGTTGTGTTGGCAATGACAGGGATGAAAGCAAGAGTAGTTCAAAGGTTGGAGACTTGCTAAGAGTCCAGTACTTTGATCTACTGTCGGTGTTGTTATGTTTCTTTTAGGAAGCACATCCAGAGCCTTTATTTAACACTGCTACACACCACAGCTGGAGAATGGATCAGTAAATGAGAACCATGTTCTGGGAGTTTTACTGAGCTTTTAAAAAAACCAGCGCTGAGCTCACCAGAGTTGGGGCCCTCTTCAGTTCCCTACTGAAGTTGGGAATATTGCCTGGGGAAGGAGTGCTCAGGAAGGCTGCCGCTAGGCTCTGTGTTTTTATTGTTATTTTTGGATGTCAGTGGCTTCTCTACCTTTTGCTTTTCTCATGACTTCTTTGTTGGCTAGTGAAGATCACATGTGGCTTGAGCAGCATCTGGACTTTGCTTTGCTGTTGCTGGGTTGTGCTGCATTTCCCCTGGCCAAAATGAACCTAGACGGACTGCAAATGCCTTCTGCTGCCTGGATGCTGTGGGGCCTGATCCAAAGTCCACTGGAAACACTGACAGCTCACTTAAGTGGCCTCAGGGGCAAGTGCAGTCTCTCCTTTGCCCATGTTCTCTTCTGTAAAGGAGGTTCTCCTAAGAAGAGACTGCAAAATAATGCTTGCTTAGAAAACAAATCCTTGGCCAGTTGGCTTACCAAGGTGAAGGCTGTGGAAGTGTTTGTAGATGAGTGTGTATGTGTTTGCTCCAGAAAAAGAAGGTTACACTGCAAGGTGAAATTGAGGGGAATTCCTCCTAAGCTCCCTCTCCAGTTGTCTGGCTAGTAGAAGTAAAAGTGGGTTTGTTTGATTTGGTTTGGTTTTGAAAAATCCATTTTCACCAAAGGATGCCTTTGTGCTGTGGTAGGTTCANTTATTATTATTATTATTATTATTATTATTATTATTATTATTATTATTGCTGTTAGAATTGTTGTTGCTTTGGTCCTCTACGAAGGAGAAAGATCCCCCTTTGAAACAAGCATGTTACAATCCTCCCATTCTCCAGCCTTTATAAAATTGGAAGTCTCAAGGTATGTGACCAGTTGGAACCTGTTGCATCTTGCAGCAAGTGATTTATGTTCACAGTTTTGATTTGCCTCAATGAAAAGATTTTCATTCATAGCCCCCAGCTCTCCAGACGGATGGAATTGCTGCTCCATTTAAAAAGGAAAAGGGGTGACTCGCCTTGTTAGGAATTTTTTTAAAGCGCTGCAGCGCCTATATGCCTGCTTTGTCCTCCCTTCAGGGTGGCTGGCATTCTTCTCTCTCCTCCCCCTCCTCTCTCTCTCCCTCTCTCTCTTTTTAACAACGCTGAAGTTGTTTATTCTTTTTGGATGAAGTCTCAGATAGGCTACTGGGGATGTGTGCTTCAATTGATGGGGCCCCCTACCCCATTGTGGCTGTGTCAGGTCTAATTCATCTCACCGAAGCCCCCTTGTTCCTGAGCGCTCAATAGCGCAAGATGAGGCGATGGAGGCTGACAATGATGCCACACTCTTCACTTGGGGGCATCCAATTACAGGCGAGAGGGGCCCCCTGATTAATATGCTGAAATTAGTGGCCTCTGCCACAAATAATTCCTTGTTGAGTTGCAACAAAAAGGCAGTCCATGCTGCTTGTCTGGAGTGGTTATAGGGACAGACACAAACTGGTCATTTAAACTTCATTATCACTTTTCCACCTTGGAAAGAATGAGGGTGTGACNAAAAAAGAAAAAAAAAATTACCAGGGGTTGTTTGAAGTTAACACATAATTGAGCTTAATGAATGGGGCTTTGGCATGGCCAAGCAAGGCAGGGAGAGCTCAAAAGGAAGCAGGCCTCTTTTGGCCCAAGTTAAGACTGGTGTTGAGGGAGAACTGCAGCTCTATACAAGCATAACAATGAATAGCAACAAATATTGGAGCTTCAGCATTTCATTATGTTTCTCTGGCTATCAAAACATACCAGGCTCCTTTTTATTATTATTATTTATTATTATTATTATTATTATTATTATTGCTGTTAGAATTGTTGTTGCTTTGGTCCTCTACGAAGGAGAAAGATCCCCCTTTGAAACAAGCATGTTACAATCCTCCCATTCTCCAGCCTTTATAAAATTGGAAGTCTCAAGGTATGTGACCAGTTGGAACCTGTTGCATCTTGCAGCAAGTGATTTATGTTCACAGTTTTGATTTGCCTCAATGAAAAGATTTTCATTCATAGCCCCCAGCTCTCCAGACGGATGGAATTGCTGCTCCATTTAAAAAGGAAAAGGGGTGACTCGCCTTGTTAGGAATTTTTTTAAAGCGCTGCAGCGCCTATATGCCTGCTTTGTCCTCCCTTCAGGGTGGCTGGCATTCTTCTCTCTCCTCCCCCTCCTCTCTCTCTCCCTCTCTCTCTTTTTAACAACGCTGAAGTTGTTTATTCTTTTTGGATGAAGTCTCAGATAGGCTACTGGGGATGTGTGCTTCAATTGATGGGGCCCCCTACCCCATTGTGGCTGTGTCAGGTCTAATTCATCTCACCGAAGCCCCCTTGTTCCTGAGCGCTCAATAGCGCAAGATGAGGCGATGGAGGCTGACAATGATGCCACACTCTTCACTTGGGGGCATCCAATTACAGGCGAGAGGGGCCCCCTGATTAATATGCTGAAATTAGTGGCCTCTGCCACAAATAATTCCTTGTTGAGTTGCAACAAAAAGGCAGTCCATGCTGCTTGTCTGGAGTGGTTATAGGGACAGACACAAACTGGTCATTTAAACTTCATTATCACTTTTCCACCTTGGAAAGAATGAGGGTGTGACTATGAATTCATGTTCTTGTTTACTGCTCCATTTAAAAGAAGAACGCAAATATTAATGCCGAACGTGATCCTGTCAGGACGGGCTCATTAAGGTGACACATTTTGGTCGTGTCCCGTTTGTGGAGCTCCGTAAACAGTGTCGGGAAGGCACTGCCACCCTACCCCTCTGAGCAACCCCATCCTGGTGGGATCCATGCTGCGTTTCCGAAGTCCCCCTGCAGCTCTGTGTCAGTATTTCAGTTCAGGACTGGCTTTGGAATGGGTACTGTGCCAATCAGCAGTCTGGACTTACTGCTTTTTTCTTTGGGGAATGACGGCAGCTTGCTAGAAGGTGGGTGTGTTTATATCTGCCCGGAAACGGGCAGGTTAGGAAAAGGGGGCATCCAAATTTATTTGTATATGTTTATTTTAACATAAACGAGATGACTTTAGCTCGAGTTTGCCTTTTCATTGGCAGTGCATCCTCAAAGCTTGGCCAGAATTTAGTGTATCGGTTTAATTTTGGAGGGTCGCAAGATGCTGGGCCAAGTGCCCCTTTGGAGGTGGGTATTGGTCAGGGCCACAGTGGAGTGTCAGAGGTGTCTGAATAAAAAGATTCAGAGCCAGGATTTCCACGGAGTCCTGAAGGCTTTAGTTCCACTGGTAAAACATTTACACAAAAGTTATTTTATCATAATAAAGGAGATGCATGATTTAATACTTAAACTGTTCCACTGAGCCTTCTAAGCTGTCCATTCCTTTGATTTCATTCAGGGGTTTGACAGATGGTTTATATTTTTCCAACCCAGAGGAAGTTGTATTCTGATAAAAGCTGAAGGAATGTATCTCCAGGTTCTGGTGTACATTGTGGCATTTCCCTTTCTCCCTCACAAAATTGGACCTTGACTTGTGCCACTTGCTTCCTTTGTCCCTGATTCTCCTCCAAGGTGTTCACTGCCACAGATCAAATGCATTCCTGTTCAGTAGAAAATAGTCTTATCGTTAAAACATGGACTATTAAAAGAAATTAGAAAAGCTCAAACCAAACCAAGCAAACCAAACCAACCAAAGGAAAAACATGCTAAATGGTAGAGATAGCCCCTTAAGGGATCCTGGGAGTGGCTTTGTGGAGAGACCTACAGCAATGCAGTCTGGAAGGGGGCCCAGCCTCTTGTCAGCATGGTGTCACATCAGAATGTAACTGATTGTCCGCCAATTCTTGGGACCCCCGTCACTTAGTTATGCCACATTTACATTAAATCCCTGTTGCCAGGATGGATGGCAGCCACTGACAAGAGACTAGGTTGAGACAAAGCATTTTTTAAGATGAAACCTTAATTTAAATATGGATTATCGGCCTCCTGACAGGGTTAAGCAGTCTTTCTCTTTTCTTTCTTTTTGTTGATGTTGTTGTTCATTAAAGCAATATTCCTTTGAGTGTCAGAGCAAAGGTTTCTGCTTTAAAGGGCCCCAGGACTCGTTGTTGGAGTGCACCTTGGATCTGACCATGCAAAACACTGCAGGATGTGAACAGGTTTTCTCAGATGTGCAGTGCCATTGACCCCCGTGGCATTATTCACAGGAGCAAAGTATTTTAACGCTGGCAGAATGGGGTCCCTGCTCATGATAAAAGTAACTTGAAATGATGAATGGCCTCCAAGGCCCAGTGCTAGGAAGGGCCACTCTCTGCAGAGCAGTTGCTTATGTATTTGCAGGTTTGGACCTGTAAGAATTTTAGAGCACGAGGCACCTTTCTGCTCACCATTTTCCCTGCCTTTTCGGATGCAATAGTTGGCAGCTGAAAACCATGCTGGTACAAAGAGTGTATGTGTATGGACAGGCTTCTCTTAAAGCAATCATTTCAGTCTTTTTTTTTCTCTCTCTTTTTTTTTTTTCTCTTCTTTCTTCATACAGATATTAAATTTATTTCAAACCCACCCTCCATGATCGCAGCTGGCAGCGTGGTAGCAGCTGTGCAAGGCCTGCATCTGGGGAACACTAACACTTTCCTCTCCTATCAATGCCTCACACATTTCCTATCACAAGTTATCAAATGTGATCCGGTAAGTGACTCTTTCTCTCGGTTGATCTCCTGCATTAAGGGTTTTTAAGAATGAATGCCTGCTTACTGCACGGGAGCTAATCTGACAGTAAATCTTGGGAAAGGTCAAGCCTCGGAGTGGGGGTTCTCAATGTGCTCTCTTGTGCCCAGCCTGCTTGTTTGGCTGTCATGATGCCCACTGATAATCTGAGGATGCTGCTGCGGTTCCCAGATGGGAATGGCACAGATCATCAGCTCTGGTGTTTGGGAGAGGAGGAAGCCCTGCACCGACTTAGGAAGAGGCAGAGGCTGTGTTTGGCTGGGGGTAATTCAACCAGGAGCCCCTGTAAACCAAAACTTGGGGAATAAGACCAGGAAACAGTTGCTGAGGCCTTGTGGTATCTCTGGCCTTATCTTTGACCATTCTTGAGGCCTTTTATTGTGCCAAGTGGTGTGCAAAAGCTGTTCTTAAAAGAGTTCTAATGATCTAATTTGGTTTATTACGTGCTAGACCTGCACAGTAGCTGGCATTGAATTCCTTTTTGGAACAAATGCTTGTCCCACGACTTTCTGACAAGGTAGATGGCCCTCACGGGACTCTTCATTTTGCCCTGCAGCTTCCAGGAGATGCACATCAGTAACTAGTGAGCAATAAAACTTTCATGAGTGAATGGGCCAGGAAGGGAGCCTACAAGGAGGACCTAAAGTCAATGATCCATGTCATAATGGTGTGTGAAGTTGGGGCAGAGTTGAGCTTTGTTTTGTAACAATGTGGAAGACCAATAAATAGATGCTTTTAAAAGGTTCTTGTGAGGTCTCCAAGCGCTGGACAATGAGTCAAATAAAGACAACTCTGTGGTTAGGGGCAGAATCTTGGAGATGCTGTTAAATTATTTTACGTGTTAATAATTTAAATGCATAGAAAATTGTCCCAGTCCAGCCACTGCAAAACTGGAGTAATTGTAATTAGTGTAATTTGGCTTCGTTGATGGGACTGAGTGATTTCATTGCAATTAATTATTCGCAAAAGAATATTTTACTTTTGATAGACCTTGTGAAAGAGCTGCTGAAAAATGCGGTATCTCAGCTTGTTATTTTGATCACCTCAACAGTGCCTCAGTATTGAGCATGTTATGTTTGCCACTCATATCACCGCAGCTGAGGTAATACAGTGTGGAAGTGTTAAATACTCTTAAGAACCTGAAATGCTGAATACTCTAAGAAAGCTGAAGTAATGGGCTGCTCAGTTTGGTAAGCACGTGTGATGCTTTTAGTCAGTTCGTGAACAACGCAGATAATTCCAGTGTGTGGTTGGCTACTGTCCAGGATGAGATGTTTGAAGCAGGTATTGAAGGAAAATACTTGCTATCTGTTCAGGCAGCATCTTGATTCAAACGAGAGGATTTAACCATTGCTGGTACTGGGCACTGAAGTGGATTCTCTCACATCGTGCAGGTCAACGTCCTGTTGTCCTTATGTGACTTGACTTCGTTGATGACAGTGCTCTTGAAAAAGAAAACAAAGTTGCTTTAATAAGAAAGAGGATTTTTGATAATTTCATTTTAATTGTCCTGAGTCATTGCAAGGCCACAATCTGTTTAATCTGGGCTTGGTTAACAGCCTGAAAAGGGAGTAACTCCCCTCCAGCTTCCAGTGCTAAATATGTTCACGTGTTAGGCAGAAATGAGGATTTTGTATGGATTGCTACGGAAAAATTAGCATCACAAAGGTCTGTGTATGTACAGGTGTGTTGTGTTTGGAGTGGAATAAGGGAACAGCAACTTCCACTGCAGTTGTGCTGAGAGAGGAATCCGCTTGGTTTCGTACGGAGCATGATTCCCCTGCAGGGAGACTTTTCCAAAGTACCTATCTATGTAACCCATGGCATCAAATGCCATTCCTGCCATCCCATTTCACTAGGATTTGCATGAAGTGTGCTATGCCCCGGTGATGGTTCCCCTTGTCAAGGAATATGTTTTATATTGGATAGTTGCAGAATGTTAAGAGCAGGGCTGGTGTTCCCCCTGATGATCTGTTAGCTGGAGCAGCAGGTCTGTTGGCTTTCAGGTTACATAATTATACTTTTTTACCTTTAGTCTCAAAGAAAGCTGAATCTAAAGTAAAATGAATATCACCTGATTGGAATTCCTTTATGGATCATGTTTATATGTTGGTAGGAGTCCAATTTCCCATTTTACCTTTGATCAGGGGTAATTAGAAGTCAGATAATCACAATTAGAAGTCTTGGGCTGTCTTCCATCATTCTATTCTTGACCCCATCATCCAAACAGATGGAATTTTACCTGACATTCATTTCCAGGCCAGAAATTTGTTAAACTAGATTAGATTGGGTCTCCATGCTGTCTGTTAGTGCATTGGAATTCACCTCCTGCCTGCCCCTTCTCAGAGGCACCTTCAAACATGTGCTTGTTATCCACAACGGGTCAGGCAGGAACAAAGGATTTCCAAGCAGTTCCTTTTTTGTTGTTGTTTGTTTCCTTTCCTATCTGACCCTGGAGTCTGATCATGTCCACTGTGTCTTAAAGGTATTTGACCACATCAGTTAAGCTAGCAAGTCTTTCTTTTTTTACTTTTCTTTTTTTTTTTTTTTTCCACTGAGGAGCTTAATTAATCCAGGAAGGGTTTATGACCTTGAACAAACTGTGGGCATTGAAAATTTGGGTAGTGAAGCAGAAAAGTTGTTGGGAGAAGTTATCAGAGTAATGCATAAGTTTTGTATTTGCTTTTCAGTGTTGGGAAGTACTGAGAATGAAAACAGCTTTGGTGAGGTTGTTCATAGTGCAATTTATGTTTTGAAGTTGTTTTTTTGCTAGCTCTAATGCATTCCTACAGGAAAACTATTTGTCTAATAGTTATGTGAATAAGACATGGACAAACACCTTAAAGGGTAAAGAAACCTTTTCATTCAACTGTAGCTTAAGACAGTTTGTTCATAATAAATTGTAAAGATTGTTTCTAAAAAAAAAAAAACAGTTACAGCATGCAGCACTCTGAGAATTTCAAACGAAAAAGAAAGTCCGTGGGCAAAAAGTACCTTTACATTACATAGTCCTATGCAATTATTCATAACTGGACTCCAGAGGGAGAAGAATAGGTATTTATAGAAATTCTTTTGAATGGTTTTAGTTTTCAGAGCTCAAACACACTATATGCAAATGGACAGGATTTTAAAAAAACCCCACGAAGTTCCCATCAGAACTTGCCATAAAATCCACTCCCACCTGAAAAAAAAACCAAAAAAAGCCAAAACAAAACCCAAGAGGATTAATTTTGCTCTGAAAAATAAAAATACTTTCTGTTTGGAACAGTGAATGTGCTGCTAAAAGCGAATTGTCCTCAGAAGTGGCTTTGTAAAGCCAGGAGCACCCAAAGCTGGGTTGGTGTGCTCCTCTTTGGTGTGTCTGACTCCAGGGGCGAGGGAGCTTCGTGGTCCAGGGGGAACCTTACAGTCAGGATTGATGCGTCATATCTGGAGGAGGGCTGGCTGCAGGCACTTCATAGAGACCTTATTGTGGAGGCCAGAGGTATGCGGGAGCCAGAGGCATGATGACTTTAGGATATGAGGCGTTTCTTTTTGTCATTTAAAACGCTGTGTGTCTCTGTCAAGAGGAAATATTACACTAGGGTTTAAACCAGGAAAGGTCATAGGTTATGTGTTTTCAGTGAGCTGTAACTGATGGTCTGATCTACTTAGAGGTAGGATTAACCTCCCTCTCTCTCAGAAAGGACTTGCAGAGAATTGTTTGCTTGGGTTTCTAATCTTATTTTACCCCAAATGCCATGTGCCCTTATTGGTGGCAGAGGAGGTTCTTGTGGTAGTGGAATCAGTGAAAAGCTGGTAGATCACACAAGAAGCCTCTGAATGAAGGCAGAATTGAAACTGGGAAATAAAGAAAACAGCAGGCAGGTCACCCTCTCAGGAAAACAACATTCATTCTCAGTCATGCACATCCTAACACTTTTGACGGCAATTTATCATGGAAGACTGGGTTCACCGCAAGGGCTAACACATGTCATAGGTTAAATCAGAAAAGGCAATGCTGAAAGGAAACTTCAAAGTCCTTAATACACAGAGTTAAAGATGTTGGGGGGGAAAGCTTGTGGTGTTTGTTATAAAGATAAGGGTAAACACCATACTGGATGAGTTTTGGCAAAATGCTGTGGGAGTGTTTGCCCTATTTAGGGCACCATTTCTGTGTCACTGCAGTGGGTGTGCAGCCCTCCGCAACCCGCAGGAAGTTGTGCAGGTTGAGCTAAAAGGTTGAGCTTCTCCAATTCTGGCTGCTGGGAATCTGATAGATCTGCTCATGGTATGGCAGAATGCCTGGGGGAAGTTGCCTTTCACCCACCACAGACAGGATCTTTCTTCATTCTTTATGATTTTTTAATTCCCAGAATGGTCTGTGCACCCTCCTGAACCCTCAGGAGGATTGTGTGCACATCCAGCTTGGAGAAAACACTTGAGAAGTGAGAGGGAAAGGTCTCACTCTGACTGAGATTTCCAGGTGCACGTAGTAGCAATGGGCTTGGATGGGCTTGGTGGTACGTGGTTAGGGAGGCTCTTCGTGGTGCTTCTGAGAGACCTCAGAAGGTCATTTTGGGGGTCATCCAGTCCACCTCTGGAGATGCTTTCAGGGTTAGGAATTGATCAGCTACTCACAGCTGGACATTGCAGCAGCTGGCAGGCAGCATTGGGCATGGGCACCTCAAAATATATATGGCATTTCTAAGAACTTCATATCATTGGAATTTAGCCTGGGGAAAAACGTCACTATTTGTGAGCATTGCTTCTAGCAAACTCTACTGCTGAAGGGTTCCTGGGGTAAAAGTGGAAATCACAGTTGTGGGCTTGTACAGAAGTGTAAACAGCACAGGCAGAGAAGCAGCAGTGCAAGGTACATTCTGAAAGAAACCAGTCTTTTTTTTTTTTT
>VWZN01019884.1:79970-100843 GCA_013396955.1 Regulus satrapa | reverse complement strand
TTTTTTTTTTTTTTTTTGTTATACAATGTCATATACTGCCATGTAATAGGTTTTAATTTTCTCATAGAAAATTATATTATTGACATCTTTTTTTTTTGGTAGATTTTTTTATGTGATCAATTTTTACTTAATGTGATTACTGCTCTATTCCAAAAAGGTTCCTGTTTCACAATACCTCATACTTCAGTTACCCGTGTCTAGACCAGGTTTTGATGTTCTTACAGTGCCTCATAGTTCTACTGCAAATGGAAATGCATCGAACGTTGCTCTGAATGGGTCTCTGCATTAATTTAAAAACCAGCAGACATTTCAGAAGATCAATTAATGTCAAGGGTTGGTTGTTTTTTTGTTTTTGGGTTTTGGTTTTGTGTGTGTGTGTGTGTGTTGTTTTGGGTTTTGTTGGGTTTTTTTTAGTTTTTTTTTTTCTTTCTTTTTTTGGTTGGTTGGTTGTTTTGGTTTTTTTTATTTTGTTTTATTTTGTTTTGTTGGGTTTTTTTTTTTTGTTACGCATTTTATAAAGCTGGATTCTTTGTCTGATCTGGGGTTTATTATCATAGTAGTTTTAATCTGTGTTATTAGCCACATTGATATATGAAAGGTGCATTATAATATAACTCTTGTGTGCCACCTGATGTTCTCCCTCAGCTGGGACACATCATTTGGTATGATAGGTTATCTTCTGGAACTCTAAGTATTTTGTGTGTTTAATCTGTTATGATATACTAGGGGGTTTTTTGTTTGTTTTGGTTTTGGTCTTTTTTTTTTAAATTTTTTTTTTTTAATTATAGCATAATGCTAATTTTTTAAAAGCCTGTAAATCTCATAAATAAGCCAGCTAACAGAGTTGTATGCTGAAGAATAATCTAGCTGTTGCCTGTATGCTGCTAAACCAAAACAGAATTAGAACTCATTTTGAGGCAAGTGCAGTTAAGATCCTACATAGTGCATAAATAAGCGTTGCAATGCTACTAGCAGTCGCAGGACCCAGGAGGACTGGATACATTCTGTCCAAATTTCAGGAACATTTCTTACTGCTTACCTCATAAAACACTTCTGTTCGTGGCATCTCTGTGTCTCTGAACCAAACATGATTATTGAGTTTAGTGCTTGTTGGTTTTATTATGTGTTACACTGAGTGGCAGTGTGTACTGCAAATTTCTTTAAAATATTGTATGTACTGAAAAAGGCCAAATCCAGATAAGTGGGTTCACGTGCCAACAGAGATGCTTTATTTGTCACGTTATTATAACAATCTGTAGTAAGCAAAAGCAATTCAGATTTGTACATTTTTATATTGTACTTATTGGCATCACTGGTCTGAAATGCACATTTTCACCAACAGACCTGTAACAGACAAGTTTCCAGCAAAGAAATCTAAAGTCTAGAAATAAAATTGGTAAAACCCAACTGTTGTCATCTTTTAATTTACTTCAAGAAAAAAAAATTCCTTGAAAATGCTGAATGGTTGTTGCTGTGAATAAAGCACATTAAGTTTTCTAGGTTGGTCTCACCCCATTTTAAAAGCTGAAGACTTTTTGTTGTTATTTTAGGAAACCGTGGGTGTTTCGAGCCATGGGTAGGTAACTGCCTGCCTGTCACACCAACGTGTCCTTTTAAAGAAGCAAAATATTTTTTTCCTGCCTGAAGACTTTATTTTTGAACATCAAAGGGAATAAGTCAGATTAAAATGCCCGTTGGTAGTTCATGTGAATAAAAGGTGAAACAAAGTAGGTGTGGGACAGCGCAGAATTCTTGATGGTGTTTTATCATCAGCGCCACAAGGTTTTGTGTCCTAGAAGACCTTCACAGAAGACAGTTGGTTTTAAAAGGCAGCTGGTGAAGCTGCCTTCTCTGCCTTCCCCTCAGACACGGCTTTTACAGCTGAGATAAGAAGGAATAAACCTAAAAACCACTAGAGCCTACTAAAAGTATGAAAAAAACCCAAACTGGACCTAGGACAGGAATTAGATATTATTGCAAAAGTAAAATGAGAAAAAAATTGTAACCTGTGTTCCAATACACATTTCAAAATATCTCTGAAAATGGGGGATGCACATTATCCATTATTATTTTCAGAGCTGAATGTAGAAGAAACAGCTTATTTTCAGTGGAGATGGCCAAGCTTATAACCCATGTATTTATTTATCCTGTGAAATTATTTCTGCCTTTAAAAAAAAATCTGTGTCAAAGGCCAAGTACTTGTCCTCCCTGTCACAAACGAGAAATTCAGTGTCTGCTTTCTGAGTTTCCCATTGACTAAACTTCACGTTACAACTAATTCTGTGCAGCAAGTGCAGCACAGGAAATGAAAAATGAAACTCCAGAGCTAACTTCTAACGTGTTAATCGTTGTCTAGTGCAGAGTAAGCTCCTTTCAGGGCAGTTACCACTTGATGGGAAACCACCTGCATCAGAAGAATCCCAGATGAGCTTGTGTGAACTCGGTGCTTTCCCAGTCATTTCAGCCAGAAACCTGAAGCCTGTGTGGCCTGCTGTAAAATCCCAGGTCAGGTGGGTGAAGTAAAACCAGTACAAACGGGGTCTGGTTTGTTCAGTGTGAAATGGGCAGCTCCCTCTGTACAATGAGTTGCACTGGGAGGTGTCAAACACTGAAAGATGTCCTGAACTAAACTCTCAGGGACTTCAAAAACACATCAAGCCAAAGCTTAAATTGGTCTGGGCTAAAAATGATTCATTTTTTCCCAGCATATTAGAAAAAAAACCCAAAACCCCAGAAAGAACAAATGGGTTATTTTTGTATGGCTGATGGCTCATCCCTCTGATCTTCAGTGTTTGAAAACCCAATGAAGACACACTTAGGGGATCTTCTGACAAAAATCTTGTGCTGATAAAAACATTACAGTGATTCAGTGAGAAATGTAAACCTGTGTTTGGTTGAACGTGTTAACTGGGTTTTGCCATTCCTATCTCTTTTATAAATGCTATTAAACTGACTAAGTGTTGTGACTTAAGTAGGTTTAAGCTCACATAGTCAGCTCTATTATTTACATTTTCCTCGTCCTGAACATCATCTCTAAATGCAGACTCCTAAACTTGAATGTTGGGTGAACTATGCCAGTATTACTCACATCGCAAAGGGCAGAAAGACAAGAATGTAGCAAGAAAAACAATTTACTATAGGCTGTAAAAAATATGCATGTTCAGCTAGGCTATGCTGTAGCTTATTAAAGGGAAAACTACTGTATTTTTTTGTCTCAGACTGAAACACGTACAAAGAAAAACCTCCAACAGACCTCCTCAAAACCTCGACAGTTCCATTGCTGAATTCTGGCCATTTGACAACGTTGGACCTTTTATGAACACTCAAATTCAAATTCTCTTTATTAAAGAATAAACAAGAACTAGCAAATGAAAAATCTCGATCCACTTGCATTCAAGAACAGCTGGCACTTTATCTGATAGGAAACTCCAGAAGACAGAGGAGAAAGAGAAGATTTCAGCTGTAGTTTTTAAAAGAGTCACAGGAATGATCCATGCATGTGGGCTACATACTCTGAGATTGCTACAAGGGGACCATGGCAGTACAGCTATAAATGATGGCATTTTAATTAATTTCTGTTAGCATCATTTTATGAGAAATGTATCTCTTCAGACAAACAAGGTATTTTTATGATCCCACAAATATAATTGCTCATAGTAATTGAATTGGCATGGCCAGCATAGATTCCCATGTGGCTCCTGACTGAGTTCCACACCATATTCCTTCCAATCAAGTGATGAGAAAGGGATCGCAAATTAGTCAATGGGATTGCACCGATAATGTGACATTTGCCAGATATCTGATTTTGTTCTCTATGGCCGAGCAGGACCAAATGTAGGAGGAAGGAAAAAGTTTCCCTTTTGCTTCTTTAATGTGATAAACATTTAAGAGTGAAAACAGAAATAGTTCCTTGCTGATCCTATAGCACCTGCAGAGCCCTACCTAGACATGTCCTTCTTTCTGCCTGTGTGAAGACCAGGTAGTAAAAAAGTCTCATATTTCAGGGAATTCACCAAGTATTCACAGGCATACTTTTCCTGAGGGCTCTCACATGAAGAAGGAATTACGGGCAGAAAGATGTCATGTTTATGGCAAATTTGGAATAAGGCACATGGGCAGCATCTTTACTCTGTGGGACTCTGCTTGGGGCACGACCTGGACTACAGAAGAAGAGGGCAAGAAGAGCATGCTTCCCACCAGGTGTGGAAAAAGAGAACGGCCTGGGAGTGCTTGTGCTGACAGGTACATCAGACAAGAGCTGGCTAAAATGGCAATCCCTCAGGGCTGGAGAGAGCTTCAGGTATAGAGCTCTACCAGCTCCAGCAACGCTGAGCCAACATTGTGACAAGCAGGGGCCAAGCTCCAATCCAGGACCTGACATGTGGACTGGCCAGAGAAGGAATCCTCCTCTGGATCCATGTGGGGAACAGAGGTCTAGAGTTCTGAGTCGTGCTTGTAGCGTGTGTATCACAGAATGGAAATTGCTACCCACTCACCCTTCCCTGCTGAATAAATACATTTTAGATCCCATGTTGCCGAGTGGTTTTGTTTCATCCATCCCACCCAGCAGGAGCCCTGTGACACACAGCTTCATTCCCTCGCAAGCCATATTCCGTAGATGCCTGGTCTCCCCTGACAGCCACCAGTTGCTGTTTGTGGCTGGGATGTGATTTGGAGAACTGGCAGGCTCCGAGGAGCTGGGCAGAGAGGGGCAGATCCTTGCCCAAGGCCCACGGAAGCACCAGCAGGGCATTGCGACAGCACCCCTGAGCCAGCCCGAGGCAGTGACCTGGTGTCCTGAGCCACTCTCTGATGGCAAACTGTCTGCAACGGGCAATTGAGCTTTTTGATGTTTCATTTCTCCCCTTTATTAGATTGTATCACTCCAGATTGTTCAAGTACGGGATATTATTTTTGAACAGCTTTCTTTCCTCCCTGAACACCCACAGGCCAAAGTTCTTTACATTTGGCTGTTTAAAATATTAAGAGCAAAGCTTCAGCCAATGTATGCTGTTACATTTCCAGAAGACATCACAAACTATTTACTCATAGGTAAACATTATTGCTACTAAGTGTAATACATTTATTTTGTGGGTTTGATTCAATATTTCTGTAGCCATTTCAGTCACTCTCTCTGATTATTTTACTCCTTTTAGACAACACATCCGTCAGCCACATATTTTATTTGGCTTCTCTTTCCATGGAGACCCTTGGACTGCAAAGGATCAAAAGGATCATGGATACAATTTTCCAATGTCAGTGGAAGAAGTTTCATCTGCCTTCACTTCTGCATGACAGTGCTCAACAGTGCTGCAGAGTCAAACAACACAAAGCCTCATGTGTTCGTGGAACGCTCTCTCCCCCACAAACAGCTTTCCAACCACCCAAATTCAGCCCTCCCATGTTTTTAAATCCTTCTGTAAAGCTGCCTGATGTGTCTCCAGGAATCTCTTTCCCCCATGTTTCTGCTGAAGGAGTATTTCAGGCAAATCACAAGGCAAGGCTCCTTGAAAAAGTGTCTCCATGCTTTTCTCTAACACCATTTGTTTCTTTCTTGTTAATTTGAGAAATAATGACGTTACTGGAATTTTCTTAAATTCGTCCTCCTCCTACTGCACAGGAGAACTTAAAAGAAGACTGAGACAAAACTGCAAGAAGCCAGGTTCTCAAAATGTGGTTCTAACAATGTACTTACGGTGATGCACATTAATGAACTCCCAACCTGCGGTCCAATCATTCTCTGCCCTAATCAGGTGTTCTGGTTATGACACATCAAATGATGCCATAATCCATGTGGCTTTAGGTTCCCAGTGCACTTGACTATCTGCCCCCCAACCAAGGTCTCCTCAGGAAGGAAATACACGGCAGATATAACCCTTAGCACTGCTTGGAAATAACATTCTCTTCTGCCTGTTCATAGTCTCAGAGTAATTTGCTTTTTCACTCATATTTCAGAAACTGTCAAGTGCTTATTAACAATAACTTCTGTATGTGTCTGTGTTTTTAACAGAGGTAAACGGGGTCTCAAAAATTCAGTGTCTGCACATACATTGAAAAAAAAAAAAAAAGCAGGCCAGTTTAGAGAACAATGTAGGCATGTGTTTTTAAACTACTGTTCGTGCAGTCTGGTCAGGGCTGTGTGACACAGTATACAGTGTTTTGTCATCCAAGGAATGTCTTTGATCAAGAGTTTATGCAAGAAGAAAAAAAAAGCCATGAAACCCTAATCCGTTCCCACAGTCCAGTAAACGTGAGCTGGACAAACAGTGGACAATAGCAGCAAAGCTTGCTGCTGGAACAATGGCTGCAACTAAAAAAATTAAAGGGTTGCTGACTCACAGTTCCTACTAGCAAGAAAGATTCCACATAGTGTTGGTTATTCCCCAGAATCCTGAAGATGCTGAAAGTTAAAAAGTGTTGAGATAAAGCAGAGAAATAGGGGGCTAAAAATCAGAAATGGAAGACAGTGACAAATGCTGAGTTGATTCTGTCTGATGCACAGTCAGGATGCAGGGACTGAATAATCAACCTCCTTTCTGCTGAACATTTTGCTAAAATAAAACTCCATTATTTCATTAGGAACAACTGTCAGTTAAATTCTTTCAGACAGGAGGCCACTATTTCAGATGTTACCCAAACAAATTCTGCACAACTAGAACGCAGCTTTCTCATTTTTCGAAGACAGAAGTTTTATGCCACTTCTTATTCCTATTCAGAAATCTTCCCAAAACCAGATACACAGAATGCTGCACTAGTGCTCAATTAGTTATGGAATAGGATAAAACTATTTAAAACATTGTGCAGCAAGCTGCTTTGGAATCAAGTGAAACAATGTCTGAGTTTTTTCACCTTTCATATATTCCATAGATTTAGGAAGTCTCCCACTTTTCATATGAGCTTAGTGACCATGTCTCCTTCCACATAGTAGTGCAGCATTTGATAAGTAGTACTAAAGAATTCTAACCCCAAAAAAAGCTGAAAAAATGTAACTACAGCACTTAGGGAATAAATACTGCAGTGATTAAGGTAGGAGTATTCACAGTGTGATGTCAAAGAGATATTCAGGTTAGCTACAAAGGAACTGACTGTTCCTTGCACTAACTTTCAAAATAGCATACAGAAGTTTTTATTACTATTTTTATTATCACCCCAGGCCAGGCAGGTCCTGCAGTTCCAAACCCTGGGACACACTGAAGTGCTTCAGCAGTGCCTTGCTCCAGTTGGCCTTTACCCATCAGTCCCAAACACCACAACTTACAACTGGGAACCTGCTGAACTCCTCTCACACCTCCCAAATCCCCGTTTTCCCTGGTGATACATCCACTTCTGTGGGAATGTGTACTGTGACAACTTTATCCATTAAAAAAACAACTCTGGCAGACTGTAAAATGAGAATCTTCATGGTTACTTGCCAAACTATGAAAGCTGAAGTTATAGGCTGCAATTAGACCAGAAGCCATGGTGGTAAGAAGTTGCAAAGGATACTATTCAAAAGGGACTGAGAATAGAAAGAATTAGAACATTACGAGAAATATTAAGTTCTTACCCTAAAGCACTGTGGGATATTAGGGTGCAGGCAGACTTTTGAGAGCTGGATCTCCCTTTATTCCAATACAGGAAGTTGTATATCCAGCCAAAGTGTACATAAGTATTCATAAATACAGGGCAGGCTTAAACTCTCTCTTGCATCTCTTCAAAAATCAAAACCTATATAAAGTTGAAACTGATTTACTGAGAAGTTAAAACTCCAAATTTAATCTCATGTGGAAATTATCACAACCTTGTTTCAGAAAAAGAGATCAGGATTCAAATGAACAGAAGTACTTCTACAGAACTGGTTTTGAAGCAAACAATTGCACAGCCAGATTATTTTTTAAATTATTTTATTTCTTTATTTCACCCATTTCTGTCAGTTACAGATATTCATTCAAAGCTGCAAGTGATCACCTTCAGTGCAGTTGTCAAGAAATGGAAAGGAAGTTTCTCAGTGAAGACAGAACAAGAATTGTGCTAGGCAACTTTACCACATGGTATTCAAAGTTTACCCCTCTGCTGATGCCTCAAAACCCACTATTTCTTGTACTCATCTCACATTGCAGAAAGGAAAATTACAACTCTTCTGGACTGCTGATGACCTCAGCAGCCTAGAAGTAATGAGCTGTGTATGCACCTTTTAATAAAATTCCATATTGCACAGGCTCAGCTGAGAGATCATCATGAAGAGACAAAACAAGCTGGAACGCAGTCCAGGCAAGTCAGAAATTGGTGAGTGAAATGTTTCAAACATTCCTCCCTAACTACTGAGCTCTAAGTAGGGGTGGTGAATGAGTACAGGGATATAGTCCTAAGTTTTACTTCTCAAAATTTCCAACTTCTTGGACAATCAGCACCAAGCCACAATCTCTATGTCCTGTTTTATTAATAACCAATATCATCATGTACAAGGTTGCATATTTTTCTGTATCTTTGTGACGCTAAGACAAATGAATATTCTTGATGTAACCTGGGCTTTAAATCAGGCATATCCAAAACCTCAGCTGTAAATCAGGCATAAAAAACACCTCTACAGAATGCTGGGAATGTTCCACTGCCACAGCCCTTAACATCAACAAACCCCCACAAGTGACTGCAGAAAACAAAACTGGCACTGAAGAAAGCACACAACTGCACATCCAACAGAATTTTGAACTGTACCTCATTTAATAAACCAAATCAGGCCCACACAAGGTGTGAAACAGCAGATACTCAGAAAAATACAGACTCAGGGAAGAAAAAACTCCATCAGTGTGTACATACAAATGAAAGGCCTAATTAAAAATTAAAACCCTAATAGATAACCCTAAACTTGGTACATCCCAACTGGAAGTCCTGGTTGATTCAATACTTATAGTTCAGTATTTACATGTATTTATACATGTTCTGCATGCACATGTATTCATATACTGATTTATTATAATATCATTTCAATATAATAAAACTAAAGCAATAAAAAATATTAAGCAACACACCAATTTTCCAAGTAAGAGTCACCACCTGACTGCCAAAGACCCTTTCTCTACTGAGCTGAACAAAAATAATTGTGTTTGGTGCAATCTCTGGAGCAGCACCTTGGCTTGTCACTCACATATCACACTTCTACTACACAAATGCTCCACTTGGGAGTTCTCACAACCCTGCCTTTGCTTTTACAAACATTTCTGCAAATGAGGAAATAAGTACAAATGAATTCCTACCTCAGTGTTACTTCATTTCAAAGAAATTCTCCACATAATTAGAATGATCATGAGTGTGTATGTTCTGTGCTGTTTAACAACTTCACCCACACAAATATTTGTAAGCTCCTACAATCCCACACATCCACTAGATGGCTCTGACACTGCCTGTGTAGATCAGAATTCACGTGTGAGACAATTAAACAAACCAAAACTCTTAAATCTGTCTTCATGAGGCTGCACTGTGCCACGCAGGCAGAGCCAGACACACACAGGGCACAGCTGAGAAAGGAACTCTGGAATTCCTTACAGGACTGGAATGCAAAGACATGCAGCAGCCCGAGTCTGTTTCCAGGTATTTCTCTCAACTAACAGTTAAATACAGGCAGCTGGCAGCACCCATTGATTTGGAATGAGACTCAAGAGGTCACTTTTCAAGGCTGGCACACAAAAAGCTGGTCTGCATAATAAACACAAAGTCAAAGAGAATCACAACTCCTCTGGCAGCCCTGTTTATCTCACCCACCACTTTAACTGGTAACTTCTTGGGGGTCAGATTTTGTGACGTTTGCCCCCTTTTCCCCACCTGTCTGCAAAACTACTGGAAAATCCAGGTTCAAATTCCATATTCTGAGCAGGTATCTTCATCCTTCTCCTCTGCATTCTGACCTCCTTTTTGTCATTCCATCCTCTGCTCACCAAAATGTTTCCTGCTGCAAAGTCTGCAGGGAATTGATTTTATTTTCCTTCACCCACAGCATCTACACATTGTGTAAACTGAATAATCCGCAAACACAGATTTTTAATAACAGACATCCTTTAAACAAGGACAATGTGCAAATGCTTGTTTTCCTTCTGAGGAATTACCAGCAGAAGTCTAGCAAATAAATAAAACTAATACTTCTATTTAAGAGATTTACACACTAATGTGTGTAATATCCTAAAGAGAATTTGGAAATTATAAATGTTAAATAGCATTGCAAGTCCAGTGATTCTCCCTTTCCCCTTTAACGTTTAACATCTCTTCACTACTTTGATTTTTTAAAGTATAAAAGTAGATAAACACTTTTCCAGTTCTGTTCTTTCAATATTTTTTCCTTTGGTCGTCCATGTTTATCTTCATCTGCTGCATTTAAAATGCTAGTGAAGATTTCTCAGTACCAATTCTAAAGTCAGACGGAATATTTAGCATTGCACAGACCTAAAAAAGAATAAAAAGTGTTTCAAAGGGGTTTTTTTCCAAGAAGAATATTCAACAAAACTCCCAATTCCTTAATTTCTCTTCTTCTGGTCCCACTTGTGATTCAAATTATCAAAAATTATTTACAACTTGATTTTAACAGAATATTTTTTCTCCTTTATTTTGCATTTGTTACTGGTTGGAAAATTTTCAACTGTCAAGGATTTTCACCTAATTTATCTCATTTCAAGTATTTTGCTAGGATTGCAGAAGGGGAACAGTAACTGCTCCACACAAATACTGTGTTTTGGAGTGGCTTTAGAAAGTAAGTATCTTCAAAAATAAATTTATGTGCTAAAATAACAAGTTAATCCTACAAACCTGTTTAAATTTTCCTCTGATTTTTTCCAGATCTTCTTGCAGTTTATCATAAGTGGGGTCTTCATATGGGAATTTCTGAATCATCCCTATTAATGAATCCAGAGCCCTTATCCTTTTGCTAGAAAAATAAAAAAGAATCAAATCAAAACACACAGGACTTTTTTCAGTCCATCAGTATGAATATATAATAATCCAGAGCACAAAACTCCACCCTTCCTGGATTCAACTTCTCCCATTTCAGCCCACAGTCAGGTGTGTTCCATACATATTTAAGAAATTATCCAAACTGTGAATTTTTCCAAATTGGGAATTAAGCACAGCTGACAGATTTAAGGTTTCCCTTCCAACTCACCAGTCCAAAGTTGAGGAATATTCAAGAATCAACAAAAATACTGATTAGGTAACTGGGCAAAATAAAGAAATGTAACCAAAAAGGCAATTCTGACAGACATATTAATCAAAAATGGGACAGAAAAAAAATATATGAAGAGAAGAATGGAAATCACAGCAAAATTACTTTTAGCCTTTCTAATCTCACCTGTTCTTTTCATCTGTGCATTTCTGGAGCAGACAGTGCCATGTCAGTGCAAACCCAAGGTAGCAGCCGATCTAAAAGTGAATTTAAGTGTCATGAGTGAATGAAAAAACCCCAAAAAACACACAGAATAGACAGCCAAACAAAAATAAAGCACTACACTGCATCTCACTCTTCAGGAAACTAAACCCTGGATATAAAAATGTGTTTCCAAGCTGGAAAAGCTGACAAGTGTAAGGCTACCCTCTCACTTGATGTCTCTAATCCTGCCTCCCTCTGCAGCTTTCCCAGTATGAGATGAGAGCTCTTCTCTCTTGTGGTCTGTCCAGGACCATTTTGAACAAAACCATCCAGCTCTGGAGGCTGCTGTCTGGCATTCTCATCCTGGAACTGTGACAAACCAGAGCTGGACATATGGGACAAGTTGAGGTGCCTTCCCACCACTTTCCAGGCCCTGAATTCCTAGGAATGGTTACAGATCCAGGTGTGCCCGCCCACAGAGCTGGCTCTCTGTGTGGAAGAGGAACAGCGCCACAAACCCTCACGGCATCAGAGTTAAAGCGTGCACGAGGGACACAGAACTGCCCCTTTATGTCTCAACATTCCATGCTTTTCCCTACGCTGAGCCCCAGCAGACAGTATGGTGCTTTAGCCATAAATTGAGGAAAAAAACTTTACCAAAGCTCCATACAGCAAATAATCTCATTAAACAAAAGCACATCTACTGAACTCTCCAGCTTAAAACAGCACCTTTAAAGCAGTTTAATGTGTCCACCTGGACAAAGCAGTGCAACACAGCAGGCCTCAGCCTGCCTGTGCACCAGGCCTTGCCTGACAGTTTCTGCACGGCTGTCACTGTCTAGTGACAAGAAGATTCCAAGGTGGAAAGGTTTCCCCGTTTACCTCCGAGCCCATCCTGGCTCCGTGGAGTGCTCCTTGCCTCCTGCCTTCAGCCATTCCGACGTGGCTGCCCTCTGCAAGGCCCTCCTGGAAGCCCTCCCTGTGGAACCTGTGAGGGTGGAATCGCAGCTTCGTTCAGCGCACACGAGCGACTCCGCGCCACAGAAACAGCCCCCAGAGCTGAGAAATGCCACATAAAATCGATTCACGTTCCCAAATCACAGGCCCTTCTTGGCTGGGAAGGACCTCTGAGATGATCCAGTCCAAGCTTTGAATGATCACCACTGTGTCACCCAGACCAGAGCCCTCAGTCTACATCCAGCTGTTCCTTGGACACCTCTGGAAATGGCGACTCCAGCAGCTCCCTGGGCAGCCCCTTCCAAGGCCTGGCAACCTTTTCCATGGAGAAATTCTTCCTTAGGTCCAACCTAAACCTCCTCTAGTTCAGCTAGAGGCCACTGCCTTTTGTCCTGTCACTTTACAGCAGGGAGAAAAGTCTGATCCCACATGAGGGGCTCCTACCAGGGAGTTGTAGAGAGAGGGAAGGTCCTCCCTGAGCCTCCTTTCCTACAGGCTGGACCCCCCATTTTTCCTCAGCTGCTTCTCATCAGACTTGCGCTCCAGAGCTGCCCCAGATCCATTCCCTTCTCTGGACACCCTCCAGCACCTCAAAGTCTTTCCTGCAGTGCTGGACCCAAACCTGACCCCAGGATTCAAGGCGGGGCCTCAGTGGTGCCCAGCACAGGGGGACAGGCACTGCCCTGCTCCTGCTGCCCACACTGCTGCTGACACAGGCCAGGATGCCACTGTCCTTCCTGGCCACCTGGGCACACCAGGGCTCGTGTTCAGCCCCCAGGCCCTTTCCCTCTAGGAATCTTTCCAGGAGCTGCCCCGCTACCCCGTAGCTGGGGTGACCCAAGAGCCGGACCCGCACCCGGCCTTGCTGACCCTTCCCCGCCGCTCTGGGCCCATCCATCCACCCTGCCGGGCTCGGCCCCACTCTGCGCTGAGAACAGTTCCCTTGGCAGCCTCCTCCAGCGCCCGACCGCCCTCTGCATGAAGGGCCGCTCCCTGATATCCAACCCAAACCTCCCCCGACTCAGGCCGCTCCGCGCTGCTCGGTCTCTGAGAACGCGCACAGACGCGAATTTACCCCGCCCTCCTCCTCGGGCTCAGCGCTCGCCCTTCTTTCCCTGACGCTCCCCTGGCAGCTCCCACGGGGAAGCACAGGCACCGAGGAGCCCCGCTCGGGCCGCTCCAGGCTCCCTCTGTGCGCTCACCTCTCCTCGGCCATCACGATCCCATCGAACAGGTCCGCCATGGCGGCGCGAGGCACGCCGGGAGCGGACGGCGCGCCGGAGGGGGCGTGGTCTGTGCTCACGGGCCGCGCCCCCTCCGGGAAAGCCCCGCCCACAGAGCATTGCGGCGTGCAGCCACTAGGGGGCGCCCGAGCGCCGCCACAGATGCCGGTCTGTGGGGGAGCGTCGGTGTCCCGCAGATCCCAGCCCGCGATTCGCAAATTCCACCCCGCTTCTCGCAAATCCCACCCCGCGTTCCGCAAATCCCTCCCCGCATCCCGCAAATCCCGCCCCGCGCCTCAAAGCGTTGTCCGGGCTTTCCCTGAGCTCTGCCAGCCTTGGCGCTGCTGCTGCCGCTGTCTTGCGGAGCCTGGTCCCGTGCCCGGCCACCCTGTGGGTGAGGAGCCTTTTCCTGATATCCAACCTAAGCCTGCCCTGACATCGCTTCAGGCTGCTCTCGGGTTCTATCGCTGGTCATGGAATCGTTCATGCACATCTCTCTCTCGCATAATGTTGGTATCTGTGGCTTTCAAGAAGGGTATTTTTGGTGCATGTGCCCACAGTTCCTCCCTGTGAGGGTGGTGAGGCCCTGGCACAAGCTTCCCAGAGAAGTTGTGGCTGCCTCATCCCTGGAAAGTGTCCGAGGCCAGGTTGGACGGGGCGAGCTGGAAAGGTGTGCCTGCCCCTGGGATGAAATGGTCTTTAGGGTCCCTTCCGACCCAAGCCAGTCTATGATTCTAAAACATAAATACTTTTGGTGTAAATACCCACCCAAACTGTAGTGTGCCGTTCTAGGCTGCCCTGTTAAAATATTTAGGAGTTCTTTCAGATCAACACTGGTTAGAGGAAACATTTATACTCATTTATGAGCGCATATTTAAAAGTTAACTTATACTATTACTTTCCAGATTCTTAATGAAAATGTGGCTCTGGGTCACACTATTCTGCCAGCCTGGTGTCGGAAAAAATATTTTTGAGGATAATAAGAGGAATTTTATTTAATTTATCACATCCCTCATTCGTATGCAAAGTACACTGGTGGAGCAGAGTGGCCCCCAAATTTTCCACCAATGAGGTTTCAGTGATTTGAGCAGAGGTGAAACGGACACTGAATTTTGATTTTGATTGATAGGTTTTTACACTTCCTCCAAGTAGAAATGAAGACGCAGCCTTCCTGCTCCTCTAACAACTCGTATTTGCACATCACAGCTTCCAGCTGAGACTTCACAAGGAGACATTTGACACCTGAGCTTTAAAAACCTTTTAGGGCTGTAAAGCGTGCTGCTGCAAATGAAGGCACCGCCATTGTCCTGCTGTCTTCGAGCTCTGATGGACAGGGGACAGGGACGTGTGTGCCGAGGGGCGCTGGTGGTGTTTACATTCCCACAGAACCAAAGGTGGGGGGATTTTTTTTTTTTTTTTTTTTTTTTGAGGTTTTGCACACTCGGTTCCTGACCTAGTCAGGTGTCGCAGGGCAGAGGAAACATTTCCCAGCAATCCTCCCACCTCAAGCCGAGATCTTGTCAGATTTTGTAAGTAAAACACCCAGCTTTGGTCAGAGCTGGGATGGGAAAACTCCAACGAAAACTGAAGCATTCCAGGAAGTGGTGTGGGTTAATTTAGCTCCTGGCATTCTTCCCTCTGTCTGAATAAATATTGAACCAACCTCTAATCATGCTGTTGCAGGAGAAATCATTGTGCTGCCGGTGGAAGACCAAAAGGTGTCAGCAAATAGGGTCATGAGAGAACACAAGATCCTTCCCCAAAATATAAGGTTGCCTGTCTTTGCACCCTTGAGAAATATTCACAATGGTACATGAACTTTAAAAATCTCTCACTGGTGCAATTGAACTGTATACCCTCTAAACTCCATTATTTGCCATGTTTCCTGTCAAAACTGTGCAATTTTTAGCAGAAAAGAAAAAGTGACTTTTTTTTTTTCTTTTTTAACCAAACTTTTATCTGGTTTTCTGGTTTGGGGTTAATTTTAAAAAGAAAGGTCTTGAAAGGCATTCAAAGAAAATATAGTGACTGATCAAAACTGGAAATGAAACCCCCTGAAATCTGAAGTTTGGGAATAAAACAACCCGAAAATCAGAACTACCTCTCCTAGCACAGGAGGAGTGGGAACCCTCCGGACATGTGGCAGTGGCTCAGCACAAAAGAGTGGGAAAACACCGTGGCAGATGTTTGCCAGCCAAGAAATCTGCTGTTCACAGAATTTCCAACTGGAAACATTCAGGCTCTTTTCCTGCCAGAAACTGACAGCTTTTTCGGGCAAAACTCACCAGTTTTCACCCTGGCAGCACTGGTTAGAATGGTTTCTGTTTTAAAATGAGAGTAGCCTTCTACCCACAGGATGTTTTTGTCAAGAAGCTGCCCAGGGAAGTGGTTGACTCGCCATCTCTGGGGGTATCTAAAAAGATGGGTGGATATGACACTTAGGGAGAGACAAAAGAGTTGAGCAGATTTCAGTTTTGAAGATGATCTTCTCTTTTATTGCAAATGTACACATTACACTACTGATAATGTACAGAAATTTAAAAATAGTCTAAAATTTCGGCAGTTTAAAAATTGGCTGAAGATTGGCTATTGTTGGCTAAAATTCCGTTGATTACAAAACTTCACAAGATTTGTTACAACTAAAAAAAACTCACCTTCGGAAGTATATAAATAGAATTTTGAGCATAAATAACAGTAACAAAATAAACAGATGTATGTATTCAATAAATTAATTATAAATATTGCATTGGCAATGAAGTGCTAGGTCAGAAGAACACCGGTATTTCCAGTAGAGTGTGTTTGGGTTTGGGTTTTTTTGGTTTTTTTTTTTGGTACAGAAATCTTGATCATAAATGAACCTTTGGAAACAAGTAGAATCCCTGAACCATCCTTTTTTATTTTCCTTTTCCTTGGGCTTCACCTTGCGGATTCCTTCATTGAATCTTTTCAAAGGGAGAACAGAACTGGAAGACATTGTGTGCCTTGGCCAGAGGTGCTCACAATCCCTTCCTGCAAGGAGAATCCTGACCCAGTTCTGCAGCTTTTAACCCACTAAACCATCTCTCACATGGATGCTGAATCAAGCCTGGAAGTGACTGGAAAGAATTCCTGGTGGTTAAAGGTTAAAGACAAAAACCTATTTTACGACTGATTTGACCTATACATCCATTCTCAGTGTTTTTCTCTGTTTGCTAATGACATATAAATGCTTATATACAACAGAATCTTCATTTAAACATTCATTTGAGCTGCTCATTGCCCACCTGATGAACATCAGTTCTAGCCCTGGGCACTCTTCCAACCACTGCACTCTCACTGATTTTGATGAGAACTCTGCTGGATAACAGATGCTCTCTGATGCCACAGAGAACGTAATTTAGTCTACAAAAGAAATCAACCATCAAGTTTCTCAAAGTACTTTTTAACAGGAAGGGAAGGGAGAAATTTTTCCTTTCTTCCTGTATTTTCTAAGGGAAGAAAAAGCACAATATAAAAGCAGATTTGTTTCTTTGGTAGTATGCTTTCAAAAGAAGTTTTCCCCAGAATGTTGTTAGCAGCATTAACTCGAGTTACATCTAGTAGGATGTTTTTCTTCATCTAGTTTTGGTCCAAATGTTTGAATTTGAGATCTTTGAAGAGGAAAATGTTTTCTGCATTTGCTCGCATGAGCAGATTTAACAGGCGAATATACGTGGAAGTGAAGCTGGTGTAGAAAAAATATAGTTATTTTATCACCACCTGTGGAGGAATTTTGATAAAGCTGCTTAACGTTTTGCATTTAATCCTCCTTTTCCAAATAAAACTATGGATAGGCAATTCTTTAGACTACAGAACAGCCTCTTGGCACTCATCTCTTACAGGTACAACACGGACAAGGCTGGATCCATACTCAAATACACAAAAAGAATTCCCAAATATCACTACAAAAAAGCTAAAAACCCTGCAGTACTGCAGCGTTTCTGTAAAAGCACATGTGGGGGCACAGTCACTTCTGGAAGCTGGGGCTCTTCACTGGGGACAGTTTCGAGGTGATGCCAAAGGGGTCCATGCTGTCCGTCTCCAGGGGCGAGGAGAACACCTCTGGCTCGAAGGCCTGGCTGTAATCACCGTATTCTCCAAAGTCTGCTGACTCCATGGGCACGGTGTTGATCATGGGCAAGAAGTGAGACAGGGGAAGGAAATCCTTCCCCTTGAACTGCTGTCTTTGTTTGGCACTGCTCAAAGACACTGATATTCCGTGTTTTTTGGATTTATACACGTTGTAGCCGTCCGGGCGGATCTCCTCCTCAAAGGAACAGTCTTCAGTGGAATACCTAAGCTGAACAGCAGGGAATAGCAAGAATTACAAATGTACCCACCAGATAGATTATATTCAACCACAAAACAAACCTTGGATGGGAAAAGTCCTTGTCCCTCAGTAGGGGTGTCCTTCTGGCTTGTCCCAATCCCTATTCTATTCCAGAATCCCTGAAGTTCTTTCCATGTCCATTCCATTAAATAAGCTCTGAGTCCTGGGATGTGCTTCTCCAAAGCCTTACTCTGTCCTGAGCACTGGCAAAAGTAGTCTCAGATGCCAGTACTGGTTTAAATGATGTCCTTTGTGACAGTGTCCTAATTGCAGTCATGAGTCCTAACCTAAGTATAGAACTCCTGCTCTGTTAGAGATTTACCTGTGCAAGGGCTTCAGGATCAGGTCTGTAGAAGGGCAACGTGGCCAATTAGTAAAACAATGCTAAAAGGTAATTTCTGCCTTTTTCCACTCAAAATTTACTGAGGTTGGCAATAACCCTTTTAGAAAGTGTCATTTTCATGTTAACCTGAGAACTGTTGAATTAATACCAGCACAAGCTATGACAAGAAGAATGTATTTTCTTAGGTATGAATTTGTAGGGTTACCTTTGCAATGGCCTGTACAGATATTATATATGTGTAACATCTGAAGTTATATATGTATGATATATTTTTATATTAGACCCATATCTACAAGTCAAACCTCTCCAGATCTTTACACCAGCGCTGCGATTTTTATAACTCCTGTGCTATTTCAGTCTCAGCCACTGCAGGTGATTGAACCTATAAAAGAGAGTCAATAAAAGAGAATTGCTGATTATGTCTCTGTCTGCAGAGACAGAAATGTCCTTACATGAACGTTCTGCCTGTCTGAACAGAGAGCACGTTTAATACTTTACACCCTCAGTAACATGGAGTAAAATTAACAGCACATATTTGGTTAACTGTTAAATAAAAGTTTTTAACTAATGAAGTAATTTTAAAGAGATGTTTTCTCTAAATGAAATGAGGTAATATTTATCCTAACACACACACACACGTTATATGTCAGAAAACTATGTGTATATGACAAAAAAATTTGGGCTGGATTGTTGGCTATCTTTATGAGTGCCCAGCCTCACTAAAAAGGATGATGAAATAAAAGAGCTTCTTGCTCAAGAAGTGCACACTACAAACAACAGATATTGATTGAGTCCCCGTGTCTCAGCTAAACCTTTCCCTCTTCACTTCATTGGGATGGTCTCTAGTCTCTTTTTTAAAACACGTACTAAACACTTTTAAAGTATTTCCAGATATTTTTTTTTCCCCCACAGGAGGGATTTTTTTCAGTGGAGGAATCACAGTATGTCAGTATAATCAGCATTTCCTCTAAACTACTGACTACAGCACACAGCACATTCAAAAACCAACCCCAGTCATCAGTTTTCAAGTGTCAAAACAGGCCAAGTTGCAGGAGCGCAGGTTCAGTCCCAGACACGGTGTTTGCCCTTTTGTTCTCCCAGTCCTGAGCGTGGTGCTGATAAGGTGAAGAATTACCTGCAGAGCTGCCTGGCTGGGCTGTGAGCACAGAGGTGACAGCAGGTGTCCACAACAGGGAGATGGGACAGCACAGCTCCGTGCAGCTGTGTTTGCAGAATGAAACCCCAGCCCGCATCTAATACTCTACACCAGCAAACGCAGTTCCAGACAACGTGTATGACTTCAAACTGTGTTACAGGAAAGCCGTTCTCAAATTCTGTGATTGCTCAAGTTCAGCTGGTAGCTCCAACGGGAGGAGAATCCAGGGTCTGATTTGTTTTGGATATACATTAAAGAATTAAGCTAATAATTGACCTACCATATCATCTGAACCTGTGCACCTCATCTCAGCCTCGACTGATCTGAGCCCAGACTAACAAGAAAATTCATTTTCCCCCACAGGAGGGAGTGTTCTGCATTCTTAATTCTGTCTGCATTCAAAAACATCAGTGTTGCTGTAATTAAAGATACTGGGAGTTTTGAGAATCCTGGGCCAAATCCTTTCCTGGTTGAAATCAGCAAAAATTTTGCTGGAGTAATCAAGAAAAAAAAAAAAAAAAAAAGAAAAGAAAAGAAAAGAATAAAACTGTGTCTTTGCTGTGGCATCATGAAAAGCCATCACTCTGCGAACTCAGGCTTCTGTAGAGACTAAATCTGGACTGTACCTGTCAAACTCTAGAGTCAACAATGTATTTACATGCCTTAAAAATGAGTTTCTGTCAATGACTAGGTGCTAAACCTAGTGTAAAAGCTAACCTAGTGGCATCAGTGGGGCTCTTAACTCCCCAGGTTAAGCCTCAGGACTCCAAGTCCCGCAGGTGTGCTGTTTACAGCAGGGCAGAAGTGAGGCAGTGGAGAAGCATCCTTCCTCCCTCAAAGTACTTTTTCTCTCTGCAGCTTCTTAAGAGATGGCAACCCCATGTTCCTGGGAGTTGTATGCATGGCAGCCAGCTGGCTGCAGCTCTTCTCCAAAGGAGCAATCTCTTTACGATTTTTTTCCACAATACCTGACCTAAACAGTGAGAAAATATTCTACAGCAGAGCTTAATCTATTTCTGCAGCAGAATCAGAGTCTCCCACTGATGAAAATTCTAAACCTAAATGCAATTTTGCCCTGGGCTGTCCTTTCGGTGTGTTTCGGCAGGGGACACGCAAAACATCATTGGCTTTCTAAACGACGGTTCCTTTCTGCCTTCTAACAACCCCCCACGGCCTTTCGGGCAGTGACGGTGACACGAACCGCAGGGAGAACAGGCGGGGGAGGCGGGGGAGGGAGGGAGCCCGGCGGGCACCTGAAAGCTTTGTTACCCCGTTATTAGAACACGCCGCCGTTCCAGAGTGGAAAATCCCGCCGGGGACAGCAGCGCGGGTGCTCACCTGCCCGTGCAGCCGCCCCGCCTCGTCCATGCACAGGTACCGGGAGCTCTGCACGCCCTTGATGGCCACGGTGCGCACGGCCACGGCGCGGATCTCCAGCAGGGCTGCGGGCAGAGAGAGAGAGGGCACAGCAGTGTCACCTTCGCGGCCCCGGCCCTGCCCCGTCCCCATTTGGCCCC
>VWZN01019884.1:53558-67378 GCA_013396955.1 Regulus satrapa | reverse complement strand
AAAAAAAAAGGTCTCTTGGCATCATTTCAGTTTGGGTCAAAATAAATTGTTTGAAGGAAAAGACTTCGCTCCTTGCTGACCTTCAGTTTGCTTTTAGGAGTAAATGGCATCAGAGCATGGGGACTGAATTCTCTTTGGAATAAACCAGGCCTGGATTTGTGCTCACTGAGGTCCCCTGACCTGGTGTTAGCCCCAGTGGCCACTAAGTCCATAGGATCAGGTTAGACCTTCCCTGAAGCCACTCCCTTCAGCCTTGTCCAGTGTGGGTGCTGGGTCCTCAGCACCCAGGAAAATTATGGGATAATTCAGAATATCCACACCATCTTATGTCTTCTTACTTGTTTTTTTTTGTTTGTTTGTTTGTTTGTTTTTTTCCTGTGGCATATAGCAGGTGCAGTAATTCCAAATCTAGATCCATGTTGCTCTGATCCAGAAGAGTAGGTCCAAGGAATAATGGGGTAGATTATCACTGGTTTGAGATTATTTACTTGTGGAAAAACTAGCAATGTAACCATGCAAAGCAGGCTGCTAGGTAAAATTAGAAAGAAAAAACCCCAAAAAATCCCAAACAAACAAAAAAAACCACCAAACCACGAAACAAAACAACAAAAACAAAACAAAACAAAACAAAACCCAAACAACCAAATCACCAAAAACCCAAACAAAAAAAAACAGGATAAAAAAAGACTAAATCTATGGCAAAACCTCTTACAGATTTCCCAGCCAGAAAATTGAAAATTGCTCAAAGTCGTAACAGGGACATGAGGCAGGTCACATATCTCAGAAATCTTGTGGACAGATGCCCTGTTTACAGCTGGCTTACAGCTTTGAGTTACTTGGGAGACTGTAGAAGAGAGAAACAGAGTTTAGAGAGTGAGCCTCCTTTCTGGAACGCTACATAGCAAGTAGGAGCTAATTCTGAAATTAATTTCTCAACCAGAGAATCACAGGGCAAGATATTTTCTCAATAGTTTTCGTTAGTCCTCATTTGTGTTTTTTTAAGGCTCCTGTGGTCCTTAAATCTCCTGTCTACAGAAACCCTCTGTCCCTTCTTGATTCTCTGCTACTGTAGTATAAGAAAGGAAAAGATAAAGTGACATAGAGGCACCCATTCATGCCTTTTTACCCATTGAATTACTGGCCATTACAAATATAATGGCTAAACTATAGTCTATGCACACCCTGGAGGAAAAATATTGTTTGTGTGGGTGGCTGATCAGGAACTCTTTAGAAGCACAGCACAGAGTCTTTTTTAAATGTGCAGGTTACTCACCCAAGGCAGAAATGCCAGGGTATGAGTTAGGGATCCACTTGTCTAAAAGGGGAGGAAATACCATGTATGTGCACATCTTAAATACAGAAATTTCAGCAGTTTTTCTCTTTGAGACAGGTACCAGTCAAAAACTTAGGTTCATATTAGAAAGTCTCCACTGACTACTGTTTGAACAAGCAGTCACATGTTAATTAATTAGTCAAAGTAATCAAATCTCTGCGGGCAATTTACCAAATCCCATTTGTTGCTGTCATGGCGCATTCAATCACCCTGAGCTAAGAGGTGACTTCTTAAACTCCAGAAAACAACATAACCAAATTATAAAATGCCAAATGCAATTGCAAGGAGTTTTGTCAGCTCATGCTTCCCCTTATCCTGAGATTTTAGCGCTGGCCTTCTTCCAACATTTCCAATTCACGACTACAGCTTTCCTCACCGTACCCTGTGATGGCTTTGCTGGGTCTGCCTTTTCCCTCTTCATGCTACAGGATAACCTGGGTGAATTCCCCACAGGATGAGCAGGGCTGTGAGGGATCCCAGCAGAGGTAAATAAAATGCCAGCACCCTCTTTATTTGGCTGACATAAATGTCATGTACAATCTGCTTCATTAAAGGGGTGTCGCAAGGTGGTGATTACAGGGAAAGTTCAGCTGGTTTCCCTTTGAAATACAAAAGGGTGGTGCTCAAGTAATGGATGTGAACATCAGTGCTTTTGATGTCTGCAGACTTTGCACCTGCACATCTGGAGGCCTGGACACCTTGCTCTGACCAGGCCTCGCAGCTGGCTCTACAAAAGGCCAGCAGGATGCACATCACTCACAAAAGCCACTCTTCTTCCTCGGCTTGCTTCAAATTGTACCTTGTTACCTAGCTTTGGTGATGGTTTCATTCATTTCCTCTTTACCTTCAAAGAACAAGCAATCTGGCCCCACAGATTTTGTTACGTTTCTGTAGGGATGGCCAGGGATCTGGCTTTTTTTCTTAGAAGGCCATTCCAGCCCCACTAAGGAGCATGGCATGGTTTGGCTGGGGTGCCAAGTGCCCCTGGTCCTCCATGAAAGAATTGAGGGTATCCTGGAAATCAAAGGAGATTTGCTGCTATTGGTTTGGACACAAATCTTACTAATTTCAGGCTCTCTACCCCTATATTTAATTACCTTTTACATCTAGACTCAACTTCTCTATATAGAAAGAGTGAAAAAACATCATTATCATTCAAAAACTGTGTTCTAGAAGCAAAGCTCTTCATGTCACAGCTCAAAAGCAAAATGCACGTTCTCACTCAGAAGTGGGAATGACCAATGCTTTTTTAAATACTTGGGGAAAAATAGCATTGCATTTGAGGCACTGTTTGATTCAGAGAGTTGACCACCTCTTCCCAGGCCAGTGCTCTGTTGGTCATGCCTGGTGCCAGGTCCCTGTCTCACGAGATTTGAGGCTTTAAGGTTGCTCTGTTAAACATTAGAGCTTACTCCACGGGACATAATTTTTCAGATCAACAGTTTTCCTGCTTTCCAGTTGGGTTGTATGTTGAGTCATCTGATTTAGCATTAGTTAAACCGAGAACTTTGGTGTTCAACACCCTTCAAATATTTTGCTATAACTGGAAGAGTGAGTCTGGGGAGATTTACAAGGACTTAAATTTGGCTGGAACGAGCCAGGTTGAAGATGAGTTTAGTGCAGGATCCTGTCAATTTGGCTGTAGCTGGCCACAGATAACTACAGAACAAGACAAAAAGGAATGTTCACAGTAATTCTTCATCCTTGGGCAATATTTGTTAGAGAGACCTTTTGAAACAAAGGTTAAATTTTTTTTTCTTGTTTAGGTTTTCAAACAAGGCATCCAGTGCTAATTATTTATTGATTTCTATTTTTTTTTTAATAGCCTTCCCTTGACCCCTTTTGAAAACAGGCATAGCATTTCCTCTCTTTCCTTCATCTGATAGTAAGGCTGGTCAAGTAGTGTCATACCCCAGTCATCAGTTCAGTGAGTTCATATCTGAGCTCATCTCAACTCTGATACCCTTTGGTCAAGAGCATTGTGGTTAATTACCCCGTTGGATTTACCCCAGGATAGAAAGAAAATACAGTGGATGGACACTTAGACAATTAAAACATTATTTATATGACTAAGTGTGTATCAGCACTTCATCAGCTCATCTCTCTGTGGTGCTCAGGGTGGAGGTCTAAAACCTCCATCTAAATAAGACTTTAATACCTTTTTTTTTACACTGCTCACTCATTGCAATTTTATTTTTTTTTAATTTTCAATAAACACATAAATTAAAGAATCTCACATTTTATCTTCTAATTTTTGAAACATAAAGAACCGGAAAGTGCCGTATGTTTAGACAGGTTTTCAAGCTGATGGTTCCCATCCAAGGAGAGCCCGTCCTCCCTCCCCCTTCTCCTTCCAAGGGACACATTCCTGCAGGACCTCAGCTGAAGTGGCTTTGTTGTTTCTCGGCATGCCCTGCCAGCTCACAGCCCATGCCGTGACACAGCATTCCTGCCGCTTTCTTTGGCCTGTGCCACTCGGGGCTGACATTTAGCAGGGTGGCATTAATGCCTCCCCAGACAAGGGACCTTGTTGAGAGCAGCCAGCTGAGGCTGCAAGTTTGAGGCACCGAAGTGAGTGGGGTGTGGAGCCATGCATCCCAAAAGGAGCTCCCCCCTCGCTTGGGGGCGTAGGGCTTGTTTTGCCATTTTGTCTGAAATGGGTGTAATCCCAGCAGGATTAACAGGGAACAACCATGGGATGGGCACATGCTGGTTATATTCCCTTTCCAGCCTCTGGTTTAGGGCTTGGGTTCAGTCAAGGCTGTAGGAGGATCCCTACTCACTCCAGTAAACCTGAATCAAGGCTGCAAGATAATGTATTCTACATCTTCTGAAGTATAAAAGCATAAGAGTATGTTTGTTTATTGATCAGTGCTGACACATATTTGAATTAGCAGCAAATGCTCTTTTAAAATCATCACAGGGAAAAATTTTCACAACAAACCATTCTCTCTGCCAAAGGAGGCAGATTTTGCTAATAGAGGCTGGTAGGTGTTAGCTGCAAAGGAGAACTAAATAGTAAATGTTTGCTTTCTACTTAGCGAATGTCTGTCATAGCCCTGCTAAGTAGCCAGAAACAAATCATGTGTGAAACTCAGCATCCCTCTCGCTCTTTCTCTCCTGTGATTGATATTTGCTTATGCAGCTCAAGTCTTTAATTTAATTAACAGGAATATGCTTATTTTACAAATTATAACCTTGTAATCTCCTTATCAGGAAAAAAAGAGCGTTTTTAACACTGGTTATTCTTTGTTGCTCATCATCTTATTACCAACATTGTTGTGGCCTTCTATTTCTTCAAAAAAACCACCAACCAAGTCTATACTAGACTTTCTGATTATTTCCATTAACTTCCAAGTGGATTTTATTTACAGAAATTTTGGAAAAGACACAAAAATCTCCTGAGGCTGTGTGTCACTAAACAGACTTCTAAAATAGCTTGATTTTTTAAGTGCTTGTCTCAAATATAAAATGAACTAGCGCTGACTGTTTTTTAACATTTTCTTTAACAGAAATATTGAGTGGATTTGCCACCATTTTGAAAAAAAATTGTGAACTGTAAACTTCAGCAGAATTTCATAGACTCCCCCCATGACAGGAATAAGTGTTGATAGGTAACAGAGGTGGGTTTAAGTAGGTGTATGTATGTTTACATCTACAGACACATTCGCAGGACTGTGGCTGTTGCATTTTTGTGACCCTGTATAAAGAACCTGTGCTGAATCTACCTTAAATGTGGATTTATGGTTGTCAGTTCATTCACTCTTCCCTTTTATCAAGGAATATGTTCCTCAGTGCACTTCCACCACCGACACAAAGAAATATTTTTATTGGTGGTCACATGCAAAGGTAATTCTCTTAACTCAGCACCCTGTGCAGTGAGTGCCCCTGGCAAACCTGCAAAGGGAGTGGGGCTCTGCACAATAAAGGGAACAGTATGTTTGATGCTCCTATGAATAGAATCAGAACAAATTGGCAAGGCAGATGCATGTTTGCCTCTGTATTTTTCTTAATTAACTTCTGGAGAGTGCAAACAATGAATAAATGCAAATTTGTACTGCATCATCTTCCACAAATCTAATGGAAAGAAACCTCAAATTTATGTCACAAGGAGAAGGGAATATGGCAATTTTCAATATGCAACCCTGACACCCACAGCTTTTGATTAGATGTATATCAGCTCCTTATTTCTGCATCTGCTCACCTTTCTGTAAGAGTTAGAAGGTGATTGCAGCAGAATATTTCCATGACTATTAAATTCTAATTCAGTGTGGGCCATTCAGTGACTGAACTGGTAGCCCTATTTATTTTATGTCACCATTAAGCAGCAGAGCAGAATTTATTTTAAAATTGAGCTTTAAACTAATAATTTAATAAACTAATAATGCTTCCGAGCAGATGCCTTCCCTCATTCTGCGAGGGCACTACTTCACTCTCACCTGAATTGCAAGCACAGAATACCAGGAGTTCCTTTTTACAGCGGATCTACCTCAACAGGTATTCAGTGATTTTTTAGCCTTGGTTTGCTGAGTGTTTTAAATATCCTTTTCCTGTTCATTTTGCTGCACACCTGGGACTAAGAGTAAGGTGAGGTTTACAGACTCCTGATTAAACCCTAATGATACATGATAATTATTTTATTAGAGTCACATAGGTTGCTTAGCAGGACTTTGTTTAGAAGTGTGGTAATTAAAGTCTTGTTTCTAATGTCATTGCCATTGTGGTATTTATTTAATAATAAAAAGTGTAAAAGCCAAAGACTGAAATGAAATGTCTGAATTTGTAATCTCAGGAAACATTTTGATAGACTTCCATCACATTAACCATTGTGCTTGCATTTACTCCTTTAATCCATAATTTGGACTAATATAAATTCCAAAATCATAACATTTACCAAATAAGCTCTAGTCTATTACACCCTGAGGAGTAATCACTTGAGATAATCTTATTCCATGCAGTCACATTCTCTGCTATTTACTAACCATTAATCCAAAACATCAACTCCATAAATTATTTGCCAGTGGTATTTTATGGTACATTATGTAATTTAAATTGTGTATCTCTGTTTATATGTATATTTAAATGAACAAAATAAATAGCAAGAATTAATTTAAAACAAATGATGGCCTTGGATGTAACTCGTATTTCTAAAGATTTGCAGAAGATGCTAAATTTCTGACCCTCAAGGTCAAAGATTTTCAGTTTAGCTTACTCTGTGGTTTCTTGGGTTTCCATTTATAGATCTGACTTCAGCAGCAATCAGATTCTTTCCAACAAAATCACTATCAATCCCTTTTGAACACAAAGCCACGTGAGATGGCCATCTATATAGATATCTTTCTGATGAAAACACACTTTGCTGTGATTATTCCATCAGGGTATGCCTTCTCTGCAGGACATGAGACTATCACAACTATATTTATAACTTACATAGCTCTATAAACACTTAAGTGCTTTTCCTTGACCACCCTAAGCATGCTGAAAAACCCTGTACTGAAATGCCCATGCTGTGATTGCTAATACAGATACAGCCCAGTGAATCACATCTGATAACTTATCAGGGAGCATGAACAACCTGGTTTTTATGCTTTTCTGGTTAGTAAGCAGACACTCAGTGTTCTAATTCTCCTTCCATCAGGATTTGTGACTGGTACACTTTGCTCCTCAGAGGGATGTGTTGAACTCTTCACAGGTTGAGCTTGGCCATGGTTGGCTGAAAATTTGCTTGGTCACTTCTGCAGCCCTGAAACATGGGTAGAGGAACTTCAGGGGACTGAGGGTTAGGGGTCAAAATTAAACATGAGTAAGTCAGAAGCACCATGAAAAGGAGAATTTACTTCTGAAGATGAAAACTAAGGGCAGATACAGGTACCAACCAGAGCAGAAACAGAGAGTTTGAAACTTAAATAGGATAGATTCAGCCTAAATATTAGGAGCAACTTCTTTAAAATGAAGGTGGTGAAATACTGGCACAAGTTTCCCCATTCTGAGAGGCTGTAGATGCCCCATTCCTGGGCACTCTCAAAGTTAGGTTCAACTGGGCCTCGAGGAATGTGGTCTTGTAGAAGACGATGAAGCCGGGCTCATTAGACTGGATGACCTCTGAAGGTTCCTTCCAACCCAAGCCATTCTGTGATTCTGTGATTCTGTGAAAATAAACCCACCCTGACAAGAACATAGCAGGCAGTCCATGCACATTAACATCTGCAGGAACAAATCTGAGTCACAGGGTTGGATGCGTGTACGAGTTGCTCCCACGTTGGCAGAGTTTGCATCACTGCTCTTGTGACCCTGCCTGGCCAGCAGGCAGATCCAGGCCAGTGCTTGGATAAAATTTAGGTGTCTTTCTCCGTGAGTATCTTTGGCCTTAACATGGTTCATAAGGTCTCCAGAATACAATCTATGTGAAAGGAGAAAGAAAGTGTAGAAAAAATGGAAGAGAAATTGAAAGCAGAGAGAACACAACTGAAAAACACCAGGAAAGGTGGTAGAAAATCAAAAGAGGAGCATGTAAATGTTTCAAAACAGGATGTGGAAGAAGAAGGAAGGGTGTTGGCTTGGATGGGGGATGTTTCTGGGCTAATACGAGGAGGAAGGGTTTCTGGGGAAAGGCAGTGCCAGTCACCCTGCCCTGGCAGAGGAAGGTCAAACCCAAGGCGAAAAGCAAGGTAATCTCACCTAGGGGCCGTGGAAAAGCTGTAATAAATTGCAGCTTAAGTTCTGGCTGTTGGCAGGTCATTCCTGCCCAGGTTCCCGGAGCAAGCATTGCGGGGGACCCAGGGTCGTCGCACGGGAATAACCCGTGGGTTACTGCAGCACCTGTGCCCGGGGAGATCAGCCCTTATCTCAGAGCTCATTGAAGGAAAGGCACCAACAGAAAGACACTCTGGCTCCAGAGGGAGAGAATGCAAGGGAGATACGGAGCTAACTGCCCAGGTTAATGTGTAACTCCTCATGGCTGAGCTCCTGCTCACTGCAGCGTCCAGGTGCCTGGACGCTGGATTCGGGATGGAGGGCGAGCACTGAGGAGCTGTTACCTGCCCATTCCCAGAAAGGGCAAAGTTTTGGAGCACAGGAGGAAGAGGAGAGGGGTGTCCAGGCCTGGTAGAGCAGAGTTATTCTCTCCTGGTGGAGGAGTGAGTCTTTCCTGGCTGCTGGGGCTGCCCCGCCACAGGCCACGAAGAGCTTGAGATGAGAAGGGACCGTGACAGTGCTGGGGTTTTGTGTTGGTACTGGGCATGGGGATGCTCTGGAGGAGCCTTGGCTTGCTGATGGAGTCCTGAGGAGATCATCCATCCCACTGTGCTGCTCAGCTACGAGCCTGGGACCATCCTCACCCTGGACAGGGATGAGAGCAGGGATCCAGTTACCATCTGGACAAGAGAAAGAGTTTCTAAAAGGTTTGTCCACCTAAAGCTTCAAAATGCTCCTCGTGGGTGAGCCCTCAAGCTTGCAAGCAGCTGTCACTCAGAGCTGCATGGCTGGACATTCCTTCTAATCTTCTTTAAGGAGATGCCCACAGGGCTGGGGTCTCTCCTGTCTCGAAGGAGTGCCCATCCTGCAGGTGGTGCTTCTCTTCCCTTTCTTCTCACAGACACCCTTCCCCTCCGTGACATTCACCAGCTGCACTGGCCCCAGCCAGCACTACAAACACCTTTCCCGAAGGCACTGGCAGCAAACAGATGTGGCTGAAGAGATAATGAAAAAGTATGTAAATAGTAGCTCCCCAGAAACCACCAAGTTTTACCAAGTGGCTTTGACACTTCCCAAATACCTTTAAGCTGATAAAGATCTGATTTGTACTTCAGAGGTAACCTGATTAGCAACCAGTTTGAGTCTGGAATATGGTAATTGGTACAAACATCACTAAATCACTTTCTTTAACCTATATGCAGCAGTGTGAATGAACAATAGGGGAGGTCAACACAGCCTGCGGAGTCATAGAGGATGGTACTTCTATATCTACAACCATTAAATTACTATGGCAAGTAATAAAATTCAATTGCATTTACACACACAGAACGATGCTAGAAGTTACCCAAGGTCAATCCAGCACTCAGAATTTAAGAAAAACTCAATTAAACCTGCTTTGAAAGTAAAATCTGGTTATGCACCACCTTTTTTTTTTTTTTTTTCTTTCTTTTTTTTCTCTTGGAGTCCTGCCTCTTTTAGTGCCCAGTATGAAGGCTGTTCAATAAAAGAGCACCCATTCCTCATTTTGTTTTGTTCGGCCCCAAGCTGACTGACCTCAAGCTCTTGCAAACCCAGAATCTTCATGTCTCACAAATTTTGATCTATTAATGAACATAGTTTGAGGACTATCTATGACAGCTTGGAAACAAGAAGCTAAAAGCACAGGAATATTAGTGTCAAAAAGTTGAATTAATGTGAACTGCCCAGGTCCAAACCTTCCTGGCATGATTTTTTGTAGTGCTTGTCATTATCAGTCATTTACACCCACCACACATCTGCAGCTGAGTTGAGTTTTGGGTGCTCACCCAAATGCTCATCTTTGTCACCCTTCATGGAGCCTGGCTGGGCACTCAGGAAGGCAAGGCTGGACCTTGCTGTTGCTCCCTGTGGAGAAGAGAAGGCTCCAGGGAGACCTTAGAGCCCCTTCCAGTACCTAAAGGGGTTCTGGAAGAGATGGAGAGGCACGTTGGGAAGTGTACAAGGTGGTAGGACAATGGGAAATGACTTTAAATGGAAAGAGAGCAGGGTTAAATGGGATATTGGGAAGAAATTTTTCCCTGTGAAGGTGGTGAGGCCCTGGCACAGGTTTCCCAGGGAAGCTGGGACTGCTCCATCCCTGGAAGCATCAGGGATGGATGGGGCTCTGAGCGAACTGGGATAACGGAAGGTGTCCTGCCCAAGAAAGGGTGCTGGACTGGATGGTATTTAGGAGCACAGAATCCTGGAATGCTTTGGGTTGGAAGGGACCTTAAAGCCCATCTCATTCCACCCTCTGCCATGGGCAGGGACACCTTCCACTGTTCCAGGTTGCTCCAAGCTGCATCCAGCCTAGCCTTGGAACTCATGATGAAAATTATGATGTAAGCAAGAGGCATTGTTTTGCACTGAGTAATTATTTGCCTAACATGACTGCTGGTAGACTCTTCTTGGATGATATTTTTAAGTAATCAAATTTTTTTGACCAAACATTTCAAAGAAATATTTCTTGTCTGAAGCCTGGAAATCATGACTCATATGCAGGGAGAAGAAATTGTGCCGTGTCCCTCTTTTGCATGTTGTATTTCCAGATAGCAGCTTGGCATTATGATTTTGCACCATGCTGTCCATTTTTAGATTATTAAGTAGCAGGAGAACTGGGGTGGTTTTGTTTGGGTGGGGTTGTTTTGGGGTTTTTTTAGCTTCACACTGGCTTTTCCGCATTAAAAATCTGTGCTTGACAGTCAACAGTGCTTTTTGTCATATAAAGGGAGATGCAGCATTTCAGGGAATCCCTTTTAACTTTCTCACTGCGATGCTCACTCATCATTATCAAAAGCCTCCTCAGCCCTTAGCAGAGTGCCTTTAATTGGCCACTTGCATGGTCAGTTCACAGGCTGTGATGGAAACCAAGTGGTAAAGTGTGAACAACCGACTCTGGCACCATAAACTCAGTGACCGCTCTGAAAAACCTGTGGCTATTTATATACAAGGCAATGTTTTGTCATGCTGATTTTTATTAGCACAGATCAGATACAGACAACATGGGAGATGTCACGGGTGAGTCACAAAATGCTCAGCATGAGCTGTTTAAAACAGGCAAGGTTACAAAGGAGGGATGGGGCTTGGAATCTCTGTCTTTCCCTTGGCAGGCAAGGGCACGGCGCAGGGCCAGGCTGGCACAGCTCCTCTTCTGGTTGTCCCACAGACTGGACCATCCCTGGGTGGAGGGGAACCTGCCTGGCTTGCAGAACCCATCCTCAGGAAAGGTTTTTGGTTGTTCCGTGCAGAGAAATGTTCGGTAGATGGAAGGAGCCTTGGCCATGGCAATGCTTTCGATGGTCTCAGAAATGTTGCAACCTGGCACATATCAGTGCCTTCTTTTGGAGGGTTAAAATTGATTTTTACCTTTAATGCATTTCTTTTACTGCCTCAAAAGGTAATGTGAGGAAAGCCCATCCCTGGCAGTGCTCCAGGCCAGGTTCAATGTGCTCTGTGCAGCCTAGTCTAGTGAAAGGTGTCCCTGCCCATGGCAGGGCGTTTGGGATGAGGTGACTTTTAAGACCCCTTCCAAGTCAAACCATCCTATGATTTGATGATTCTATGATTCTATGAAAGCTGGCTTAGCAATGAAGCAAAAAATGAGTGAAGCCAGAGGAGGAAAATTTCTGCAGAGTCTTCTGTGGCATCTCAAGTTGATCAATCTATGGTGGCCCATATATTTTCCTGTGGGTAGGACACATGTGCAGCACCAGTACTCCAGGTCCTATGAATCTGTAAAGCTACTAATCTGAAATCTCATCTTCCTAACAGGAATCTTTCCGTAGGATTTATCTCCGGTCTTAAAATTGTGATTGATAAAATTTCATCTCCAAGGGTGAAAAAAATTTTCAGCCCTGGTGGCAAATTTTTGTTATAATTTTGGCAGTCTTAGCAGTGATAAATTTGTGTTTGTTCTTTTTAGAATATTGTAAACAAAACAGTTAATTATGAGAAATTATTATGTCTGCCTGCCTATTTACTCTGGCTCTATTCATAGCAGCATTAAATGTGCTGCAGCTATACTTGTGCAGTTATAAAAACTCCACCTGTGCCACATATTTATAGAGCCTGTACAACTTTAGAGAGAAATTGCCCTTGTTCAGAGTAAGGGCACTGGACATTCCAAGCTCATTCATCTCCTTCCCCTTTCCAGGAACAGAAAAAAGAGCATCACTCAGTGGAAAATGAAGTGGAGAAGTTTGTATGGTGGGGTCTGGATTTCTCTTTTGTATGGTCCTTACTGAGCTGGACAAACTCCCTTTGCTATCAAAGTGTGGAAAATCAAACCTGAACATTGTCTCTCCCATTATGAAACCTTTCCTAACTGTAGGGAAGGGGTAAAACTGAAAACATGGGAATGGGACATGATGTATGTGTGTGTGTATGCAAGTGCACCTGTGTGAGTATTTATAGATAAAAGTTGTGCCAAAGAATCACAGAGTCATTCAGGCTGAAAAAGACCTCCAAGATCATCAGGACCAGCCGTCGATCAGACATCACCACATCCCCTAAACCATATCAGAAAGTGCCACAGCTATTTGTTTTTTGACACCTTCAAGGACAGTGACTCCACCACTTTCCTTGAGAGCTTTGACCACTCTTCCAGTGAATAAATTTTTCTAATCTCACCATAGAATGTCGCACAGCACTTCAGATTTCTGTACATTTGTACTGCGTATGAACACTAATTTTAAAAGTTCCTGTCCCAAACCAAACAGGTTTCTTGCATCAGTGCTGTCACACTTCACAGAGAGAACAACTCATTGGAGCCCAAACCAGGCAATCAGGTTGGTTTGTAACATTAACAAGCAACATAAACCTTGCAGCTGGTTTGTGTCTCTGACCATTAATTTTGGATGCTGCCTTTGTTAATAGCCAGAGAAATAACACAAGTGAGAGCAGCAGCATGTGGCAGATGCGAGTGTGCATATCTGTTACCGAGCTTGGAGCCGGGCTTTCCTGGACAGCTTCCAGCTTTGGCAGGGGGAACTTTAGCTGAGTAAGAAATCCAGGCTGTCAGTCCTGGAGTAGCTGGCAAAGGTGCAAAGGCTCCCCAGGCTTTGGGAAAGTGAAGTAGCATCTTTTTTTCCTTCCTTCCTTTGCAGGATGCATTCCATTATAAAGAGTTACAAATCAATAAGAGGGTGTCATGCTTTGTAAACGTTTATCATTTATTATGCATTTAAGTGTGCACAGCACATACACCACAGTCTTGAACAGCACCTGTATAAAACTACAGACAGATTCTGGTAAATGGTGAAAGCTCATACCATGTAACATTGTTATCAAGGTTGCATCACAATATTTAAAAGTTACAACAACTACCTCTGAACATATTTTGTGTGAGGCCATTGGTTGTGGATTTAATGAAATGAAAAGTGGCAAAGAAGAACCATTCCCAGAGAGAACTTTTGTGGTCTGATTTTGCTATTTGAAATCTGGAACAAAATCATCAGTTGTCAGAGGTAGTGGTGATAAATACACAATGATTACTCTCATATAGAAAACATAGAAAGTACAGAAAATTCCCACTTTTACAGAAAAAAAAATCTAAAACTCTTTAGGTAACATTTCCTTAATTATTTTTGCTATGAGGGCAGCTGCCTTAAGGTCTGGTCCTGGTCTGCTCTGATCTTACTGAACTTTGGTGAGTGGAATTTCTCTTCAAGGTCATGTGTAAGTAGAGAATACAGGCAGGTCTATACCATTACAAATGAACAAAGGCTTTTGTAAAGGAATGTAAAGAGGAAATGAAAAAAAAAAAAAAAAAAGCTGA
>VWZN01019884.1:17359-47496 GCA_013396955.1 Regulus satrapa | reverse complement strand
TCTTTCTTTCTTTCTTTCTTTCTTTCTTTCTTTCTTTCTTTCTCTCTCTCTCTTTCTCTCTTTCTCTCTTTCTCTCTCTCTTTCTTTCTCTCTCTTTTTTTCTCTCTCTCTTTCTCTCTTACTTTCTTTCCCTCTCTTTCTTCTTTTCCTTATATATATCCTTTCTCTATATTTTTCCCTTTCTCAAATGCCTACAAATGTTAATGCAAGATACAAAAATCAAAGAACGCCCAGCACACTCTCCCCAACACAATGTATGACTATGTAAATCTGTGGAATTTCAGCTTTTTGCTGTATCCAAGCGACATGGTTTACAGTTTGCTGGATGCAAGAAAAAAAATCCCTTCATTAAAAGCCAAAACAGTTGTTGAATGGGAGGTTTAAGAAATGAAAAATGAAAGAACTTGCAAAACAACCCAAAAAGCCCAAACAAACAAACAAACAAAAATCAAAACAAAACAAAACCTAAAACAAAGGAAAGGTCTAAGGTTTTAATAAAGAGGAAAACATTTAAAGAGGCAGCAAGTGTTCAAAAGTGGCAATGAAGTTTTTGGTTCTAAGTATCCCTTTAAGAAATCTGGAGTACCAGACATGTGGAGCTCCCTCTTGGTCACTGTACTGACAGGGGCTGTGGTGACACAAGTTTATTCCAGAGCTTAGAGGTTGCCCACTCATGCAAGTATTGCTGCACTTTTTAATGGGATGGTTATTTAAAAATCTTTATTTAGATGCTGCTGCTGTTGCTGCTGCTTCTGCAGTGTTTTAGTGATGCATTTGTTGTTAAGTAATTGCTTAATTTGGTTTAGGTTCCTGGAAATGAAGCTCAGTATTTAAAAGGAGGAGAAGTTTTGACCCCATCGGTTTAGAAGGACTTTGCTTAGGGCAAATCCCATATGTTCTGTCACCTCCCATAGCTTAAGCCTCAGCCCTCAACAGGTTTTCAGCACAAACAGGTGAGGAGACATTAGGACAGTTTTGGAAGGTCCCGAATTAATATGAAAGTGTGTTTCGGGGGAGGGGGGAGAAGTAGTTTGTGACTCAAGTCCTTTACAGCCTGAAGCCAGTTTAGTCTTTCACGCCAGTAAAGCTCTCCCGCTGTTCCAGCAAAGGATGCGAGAGAAAAGAGAATTGCCCCAAGGCAGATGACAGCTCACCTAGGTGCGAAAATCTCTGACCTTCGCTAAACCTGAGCAAACTTAGATGATGTGCTTTTATTTCTTCTTGTGAGGTGCCCATGCCACTGCTTTGGGGGTTTGTCAGAGAGCTCTCAGCCTGCCATGCGGAATGGCAGGGGGTGATTGCAATCTCCTCGGGGTAGTTTTGTCCCAGCCTCAAGCAAGTTCACTCCTCACTCCTAGGTGTGTGCTCAAAGACAACACGATGTAGATTTGTGATTTTGCTGTGGAGATGAAAATGCCCCATCCCTAGAAAAGTTCCAGGTTGCACAAGGCTTTAAGCAGCCTGGTCTAGTGGAAACTGTCCCTACCTGTAGCAATGGGTTGGAATGAGGTGATCTTTAAGGTCTCCCAAACCTAATGATTCTGTGATTCTATGGAATCCACTGATATGAAATGCATAGTATTTGCTATGTTTTTATTTGCATCAAGTCCCCCCATTGCACCTTATAAGCTGAGTGGCTCAGTTCTGGATGCCAAGTCCATGCATCAGGCAGAGACCATCTGCTCCCAGGCTTGGAAACTGCCCTGCTCTGCAGGGCTGTGCTGGACACCTTCTCCTTCCCCAGGGTCTTCAGGGCAGTGTGATCCCACCTCACTTCAAACTCTGAATTATTTGCTCCTTGCAAACAGCAGCGGGTGAATTCGGGATTAAGTTTATTTACCTTCTGAGGGACAAGGAAAAGGAATGGGACTTGTGCTGACACCCCTACCCAGCAGCTTCCCTGTTGCTGCACAGGGGTGGCCCAGTGCCCGTGTTTGATGGAGCAGGGCTGGCTCTGCTCGGCCTCACTGCCACGGACAGCAGCTCTGCCTGGCCCAGAGCAGTGTGAACTCTAAGCACCTTCAAACTCCAAGTTAGGGATGTGCCCTGGAGGCTCAGCAAGGGATGATGCTTTCATCCCTTTGGAAAGTATGGAAATGGGCCCTAGAACACCCTGTTAGTCTCCCAGTCCATCTGTTTGCAAGGTCAGGTCCTAAATAGTTACACAGAGAATGCAGAATATCAGGCGACATTGCCACAATATCACAGGTTAATAAGGGATGCTCCTGCAGCTCTATTCTTAAACCTGCCACAGGATTAGGCACCAGTCTTTCCAAAAAGGCGCTTCCAATGAACTTTACTGAGAGGAAAAGCAATGAGTTTCCAGCTAAGAATGAAACAATGAGGTTTGGGTTTTCTTTCTGGTTGTCTGTAGTCATGTGTGTGTGAGCTTGTGTACGAAGTACCTATGAAACTCTGGTCCTGCTGCTACAAAACTCTATGCTTTGTCTTCTTTGCACCTGGGGAAAAACCCCACAGGGGTGGAGGCAGAGCAGAATGACATCACTGTCAGTTTGCCAGGTGTAAATGACAGGTGGAAGACACTCACCTTTGGGGTCTTTATGCTGGAACACAGACATTGTCAGCCAGAAGTTATTGGCACAGGAAACCATTTAAAGCAGGATATTCCCCATGGAAGCAAAAAATCAGTGTCAGGCAGTCCAGGTCAGAGAGGAACAGACCCTCCAATGTGCCATCAGCTTTCAGGCAGTGAATGGTAGTCAGCTGTCTCCAGATCATCCCATAATTAATTTTGAACCTTCCATATCATGCCATATTCTGCTGCTGTGTTCCCACTCCTGGTGGACACTTTCCCAACAATAACTTAGACATTAAACTGGGGAAAATGTCTCCATCTCTGTATTTGGACTCTTTCCTAAAAAGCATATGTGGATGTCACATTCAGACAGCCCTTGTTTCCAAATTCCTCTAGGTTTAAAGTATAAAAGGAAGAAATGATACACAGAATTGCGGTACACACCCAGGTTCATGCCCCATATCATGCATTCTGAAGGAAAAAGGGGAAAGAAGAAGGAATATTTACAGCATTATTTTGTAATTGCACTGGCTTAGCAGCCATCCAAATTGGGCTGTCTGCCTTTCTAAAGGGATCTAGGTCCACAATTTAAAAATCAATTTACATATTTATTAATTCCAGTAAATAGATGTAAATGACCCTGAAAGTTATTACTCATGAGCTTTTCTCCTGAAGGCAAACATTTCACTGACACCCTTTGGTGTGGAAGGATGGGGGGCTGTACTGGAAGGGGGACAGAGAAGGATATTGTGAGGAAAAAATCCCTTTCACCCTGTTTGCGTGCTATGAAGATGTGGCAAAAAGGCACCTCCAGCTCACCCTTTGCTTACGCCCCTTTTAATTCCAATCATTTTGGAGGAGAAGCACCCAGCTCTCTGCAGAAGGGCAGAGCCTGGGAAAGCTTTCTGCCCTTCACATCTGACTGCCTCCGTGTGTGAGCAGGGGCAGTGGTCCCAGGAGAGGAGCCTGCCTGGAATGCCGGGGTCGCTGGGAGACCTCGGCCGTGCCACCTCTGCCTCCTGCATAGCGCACATACCCGCGCCCGAGCCGGCAGCCAGCGGCACTCCGTGCTTTTTCCTCTCTCTGTTTGCAGCCTGTCTATTTGATCTCTGCGTGCCTGGGCTGTTTGCTGTGGGGAGCGCCTCGCCATGATCAAAACCTCATTATCTCCCGAGATGCTGCTGTCTTCCATATTGGAGAGGGGCAGTGGAGTGTAGCGGCCATAGCGCTGGGAAGGACACAAAGGCAACAAAAACCTCCCTCCGGTGTTTGGATGGATTCAGTGAGGGCAGTGAGCTTGGATTGGGATGGGTGTGGATGTTTCCAGAAGCTACTGCCTCTGCTGCTGGGGAGCTCATGCTGTGCCACATCCCCGTGCCAAGCAGAGACCAGAGAGGACAGGACTGTGCCCATCTGTGAGGGTCCTGTAGGGCTTCGACAGCTCAGAGGCTGCCATTCAACTTCCAGCTTGGGTCCACACTGCCGACGTACACCTGTTGCTGCAGGAGTGGGTGCCCAGAAGAGCTGGGACATCAAGCCCCAGACCTCTGACTGTCTGGGTACTCCATTCAGTGCCGTGGCAGCCCTTTCTCAGCTCCTGCGCTTGATTTGCATGGGTTGGTGTTCCTGCAACACCACTGCAGATTTGTGAGATCACCTTCTGGGAGACCTGAGGCTGCTCACCAAGCAACCTGATGTGGCCATGGCAAGCCATTTCCTCATCGTCCCAGCTTATGGACAGCTCTCATGTGAAACAACACATTGAGACAATCAATCTATTACATCTTCTGCTTCTCAACCTGTTTCCCAGGTTGCAGCTTTGCTCCATGCTTTTCTTTCTCTGTGTGCTGTCCAGAGTGAAAATTCCCTGCCCTATTGTCACTACTGCTCTGCATTTCCAGCAGTTTTCTCTGCTCAGTGGCCTCTGCTCCATTATCAGCTCTTCTGGCTGCATGTGCTTCCTGGTGTCCACTGTTCTCTCTTTTCCTGTAGCTGTTCCACTCCTTCACCCATCCTCAGGATAACAAGTGCCCTTCGTGGAAGTTACATTCCCAGACATCACACTGACCTTAACTGGGTGGTGGGATGGGTGGAGAAGGTGGAGATGTGGGGAGCCCTGAGGAGCACAACTGGAGTTGTGTTACTGAAGAGCAGGACTCAGTGGGATGGGACAATGGGAAGCCATCAGTCGAGGCAGATTGTTTTGGGGGGCCAATGTGCTTTAGGGTTTTGTCACAGCCCCATACCCCTCATCTTCATGTAGTTTGAACCAAAGTTTGGAAGGGAAGTCTGCTAAGAAAACAGATGGAGAAATATGCTCAGGAGGCTTCAGTTACTAATGCTGGTCTTTGGAAACCTTTATTCCCAGCCAGGCTCAGGCTGAAGCTCACATGCTGATACTTTCATACTCACTGCTGACATTTCTGCATGTGCTGTTTTGTCCCTCCTTGTCCTGTATGCTTTTTACCTATTGAAATTATAAACACTTTAAAACTAAAAATATACTTTTTTTTCCTTTTGTCAGATTATGGCACACATACTTCTGCTGATACATTGCTTGGCATTCTGCCAAACAAAACTGGTAAAAGGAAACATAATAGAAAATGAATTTTGAGAATCAGAGTAAGTGTTTGTTAAGCTTATTTTTATTATTATTATTGTGGGAAATAGTAGCTTAAGTTGACTTTTTGTGTGAGAATATTTTAGCTGACTTTGAACGTAGCATAACTGGTTTACACCAATCTGTTCAACATGTGGCCGTTTTTGTATGAATCATTTCTTACCCATGGCTAAAGTGAATAAAACTGGCTGTTGTAAGCAAATGACGTGTATTGCTGAATTTTAAAACTTCCTAGCAAAGCACCACTTAGAACCTGTCAGAACATATATGGACACAGCTGTACAATCCATAACCTCCCTGAGCGTGCAGGAGAGCAGCTTTTCCAGTTGACCTTTAGTGTCACAACTGTGAAACAAATCCCCTGCTTTCCTGATACCACTGGTAGTATTAACAGTGGCAACAGTTTTATCTTTCACTCTGGTGCACAAAAAGCCCAAAAACAGGTATAAAACCAGGTCAGCATGACATTACTCCTGATGGAGCCAGCCAGAAATATCTGTAGGGTTTGGATGGGTGAGTTTTTGAAAGGCAAACTGCAGGCCATGAATGGTGCACACATACCAGCCAGGCTCCTTGAAGATCATGCTTGAAGATCAACCAGCATGGAGGCTACTCACCGAATTCTGCCTTGTTTGAGGGTAGTGACAGCAGTAACATGTCAGGTAAAATGCATTTTCTTCCCTTTCATTTGGAAAGCAAAGCTAAGAAGATCTCTGGCTGGGCTCTATGGCTGAGGAGCATATTGCAGCAGTGTGTAGAACAAGTTACCTGTCAGCAGACATGTCAGTCATCTGTCAGCAGACCTGTCTGGGGATTTGCCATAGGTTTTGTTACTCACTCTCTTTGTGCTGTTGAGTAACAAGCCTTGCAGGTCACAATGGGAGCCAGTTCTCACTCCAAGTTCAGATCACACGAGTTACAAGTAAATAAGATTTGGATGAATGATCTGTGGTCAGAAAAACTCCCTTGACACCAAGAAACCAGCAGAGATGACATGGTTTGATTTTTGATTTAATAATTTAATTCCCCTTTCTAGTCAAGGCCCCAGAGCAGCTTTGTTCTAGTCAACCATTTTAATATTAACTATTTTTACTCTCATCTTTCTCATTTCACTGATAAAGTTTTGAGAGCTATAGGAACATCAGCATTACAGTAATTAATCCATGCACCTTAAGAAAGGTGCAAAAGAAATACAAGCAAAATAAACCAATAAAGGCTGCTCATCTCCTTTTGATGACTCCTCATGCTGCTCTGAGAGTACATTTCCCACGGGGTTTGCTTTTGTTCCTGTAGGTGAAAGAGGGAACAGGACCAGGATCTGAATCAATTTGCTCCGTGAAGCCACACAGCCTCCTCAGCTCTCAGCAATGAATAGTGAACATTATGGATCTTCTTGCGTTTCAGAATATGTTTATCTTCGGACCAGGAGAACGTACAGTTTCTATCCTGCCAACAAGCTCTGCAGGAATTAGCTCAGATACTTACCTGGCTTGGGACTGCTTATTAAAAAGCAGAATGAGATAAATGCAAATTAGAAATGACTAATTTGAAGATTGTCTTGTGAAAAAAAAAAAAAAAAAAAAAAAAAGAACAGTCTTAAATGACGCATTCAAGAACAGAATGAAGGCTTTGGTATTTTTAATAATTTCCAGGACCAGCCTGTGATTCCCTCCATTGACTAGAACCTAGCCAAGTGTCCCTCCTGAATGTGTGTGTCCTACAAATGCTGACTGCAACAGCATGGCCATCTAATACCTCTCAGATGCTGCATGCCAGCAGAGCATGTCCCAACAACTTTTCTCCCACATTTTCTCTTTGCTACCATATACCTGAAATACCAGTTAAATTATGGTCTGAAAGGTGCCATTGAGCTCATTTCCATGTAACTTCCCGGGATAATGGGATTAAACAAAATAATCCTTGGCTGCACAAAGTCTGATCCCTGCCAGAGACACTACTTTTACATCAGAGCATGCCCACTGAGGAGGATGATTATTTTGGCACAAAACTCCACGTGCCTTATTACCGATATTAGCGTGAATGGAGGATGCACATGAGAGCTGTTGGAATCAGGACAGTGGGATGGGAATGACACATAATGAAGGGAAAACTCCCTGCCCAGGGAATTCAGACAGTGCTGTGCAGTCACTGCTGTGCTATTTGCCACATGCTATATCCAGTCACAAAATATTCCACTCAGTGACATGGCCAGAAAAAGCCCTGCGAACCCCAAAGTCTTGGAGTCTTATAATAACCCCTGGAGCGCACCCTCCCCCACAAAAGGAGCCCAGCAGTGCTCCCAGTGACCTGCCTGGGACACACTGCATGCAGTTTATTCTGTATTTAAAGAGTCAGGCAAAAATCACAAGGGCTAGTTTCAGTCCCCTCATAGCCATCTAGCATTGCTCTGGAACATGGAAACAAATATTTTTTGTTCCCCTAATGAAATTTTATAATGTTGGAATGAGGTATTACAAAGATATCTGGAGTTTTCAGAGTATCCATACAGTTCAGTGGTTGAAAACTAAATTCAGAGACCAGTATTGGGTGAAAAAGGATTCTGTCATTAAAAAAAAACAACCCATACCTTCAAAATTATCCTGCTTCTTTCCCCCACCCCTCCCCTTTCCACTTTTTAATTTGCAAATTTATATTCCTGATAGATGCTGGACCAGCACAGTAGGAGGCTATTTGTCACTTGAAGTTCAAATGCAGAATTTCAGAAAAAGGAAAAAACATTGGAGTCTTTATGAGCATTTCTTGGATTGGAAGACAAGGTAACATAATAATGGTACAATAGTTCTTACTGTAAAATGCCATTAAAAAGAACAACAACACCATACATTATCACTACAGTTTTCATTATTATTTTTCTGGAAAATGATCCTTCTAAGTCTTCAGTCACAATCAAACCACAAACAGGGTGGAAAAAAATCAGCTGCTGGCTGACTGGTAGAAGGAGAGCAGCTGAAAATGGTCAGGACATCGTTCCAGGACCTCTGGGAGCTAAAGCTCTGCATCAAACCAGAGGCAGCCTTGGAGAAATCAGACCAATCTTCAAGATCCTGTCAGCATAACAGGGAAGGTGGGTGTTTGCTGGCATGAGCTGTACCTGAGGCTGAGAGTGGATGGAAATCCTGGCTCAGAACCCTTTTTTGGGGAAATGAGGGACTGTGGGTCCTGTAAAATCCCACTACCTGGAGACTAGAAAGTGTTGGAGGGAGCAGGAGCCAGGGAGCCCTCAGGGCTCCTCTGTTTGTTTGCCTGGAAGTCCTCACTGAACTGCTGCCAAAATAATTCAGTAGAATGTTATTTTTGGTGGCAGTGATAGTTTTCACTCTGAATGCTGAAGAGTCAATAAGTGTCATTCTTAACAACAGCTCAAGGATTAGTCAGATCTTTTCCTTTCCCTCTGGAACTTCCCTGCTCTTTCTCACACTGGCTGGGGCCACTGCTGAAAAATTATGAAGATGATGGAGAGTAGGGAGGAGAACTCTGCTGGCAAGTGCTGTTATACTATATATTTTGACAGAGCTTTTGAAAATTTCTCTCCACCCTTCTCTGTCATCACAGTAGTTTTTCTGAACTGCAGCAGGCAAATTGAGGAGTGCATATCCACAAAACTACCCCCAAACTCCCTCCTGTACCAGCTCTGTGCAGTCAGAACCATGGGAACATAATTCAGAACCATGGGAACAAACGTCACACACTCTGTTGTAGATTATTATTTAATAGCAGCAAAATCCTACTATTTTTTACCAAGCTTGAGGGATGGTTTGCAACGCATTCTCAGTTTTTCTGGTGCTTTCAACTCAACATGGACACAGGCTGAAGGGTCAGTTCCCAAATACAAGGGATCGTGATTTGCTCATGTTGGCAAAGTGACTTCGGGAACTTTTCTTGCCTTTTGGGAATGCCCTGCTGTGGTTCTACTCCTGCATCACCAATGCTGTATTTTGTAATTTATAACAAAGTTGCATATAATTCAAAGTTAAATATTACTAAAATTTGCTTAATACTATAAGTTACATATTTCTAAAGCTTCTGTGACAGATAGGGATAAGGGAATGACATTTCCATCACCTGCAGAGGAAAAAATGCAGAACACCTTTGCTCAGGGACTAACCCTATAATGCTGAAGGAGCTGCAGCACCTCAACGAAAAACAATCCCAAAGAAATCTGCCAGAGACATCTAAAGAGCAATTTGGAATCACCAAATCCCAGACAAATATATCTCACTGTTGTTACAGCATAAATATAATTACTGCTATTATTAGTAGCAGCAGTAGTTACTATTAAGGTTATTATTAGCCATAATTTTTACTGTGGTACCAGTTAGGAATTCCCTCTGGAGACCAGGGTGCCACTGCAGCACGCTCTGTGTCACTGTTACCATGACAGTTTTGCTCTGTTTGCTGGTGTGTTTTGGTTAGAGAGCCAGCTGCTGACTTCCTGTGCTCCAAGTTGCTGAGCAATAAATCACAAACCAAATTCAGGACCAGATTTCTGCTCCAAGTCTCAATCCTGTAACTTGCCATGGAGGCTGCTCCAAAACTCTGCCCAAGTCCACCAAGTCTCTCTGCAAAAACACCACTCCTACCAAAGCTGGCAGCTCTCAAGTCAAGTTTTTGAAAATATATGATGCAGAGAAGGAGGTGCTGCTGGTGAGATTGACACTAGTGAGGTTATTTGTGGGAAACGAGGAAGATGAGATTTATTTCTTTGCGGTACAAGCAGATAGAAGGACATTATATGAGGAATAAGATATTTAGGTAAGCAGGATGAGACTCCTCATAAGATCATTGGTGAATGTTCATGTATTCTACATGAATACAGGTGAGATTTCCCTGGCAGATTGTCTCAAGAGATCCATGAACTGTTGTCCTGGCTCTCAGCTTCATGTTGAATGTGCTAATTTTGTTAATCCTTCCAAGAAAACTCAGTCATTTGACTTTTCTGTCTTGTGAAAAGAAAATGGTCACTGCACACAAAGAATTCATTTCTCTGTGGGCTCACTCAGAAGTTATGATCTCCCTTAAAATTTCCATAGGCTTCTGGGCATATGTATACTGAGCCAAAAGTGCAGCAGAGGTGTGTGAGATGCCCTCAGCTGCTCAAAGAGACCACGGAGGGAGTTGCAGCTGCCCCAGGACCGTGGGGTGACACAATCCTCCTCTTCCCGGGCTGCAATCCATTAGCATCCAAGGGTAAAACCACGGTATGTGAACTAATGGTCCCAAACCATTACCTACAGAGTTGAAATCCTTATCACAAAAGCACCAGAGGTTGTGATTTGCATCTCTCCTGGTGTGGGTCCAGTAACTTCTCCATCTGTCATCACCAGTAATCTCACTGTGTAATCTTCCTCCAGCCACCAACATCCCCACTATAGGTGTTGTGTTTTCTAATGGTCCACTTAGCACATTCAGAGGTCTTCCATGTTCCCAGCATTGTTTGATTATGTCTTTTAGGGCTAAGATCAGATCGGGCTTTTGTCCACCCTCTTCTGAAGCTGAGCTGACTTCTCCTTAAGCCTGCCATTCAGCTTTCTTGTTCACAGGCACTCAAGCAGAGGTATTCTCAAACACAGCAAACAGGCTAATGCCTCTTGAGTTTTATATTCCTTCCTGCCACCTCCTTTTCTTTTTCCTTGGCTTGATGTAAGCACAGCTGAATGCCAGGGACAAGCCCTTCCGTAGCTTCCAAGAGCCCTGAGCTCTGGGAACTCCTGGCAGTATCCCACGGGTGACACCTTTGTTGCCAGGAGGGTGCAGGGCCGTATGTCACACCGAGGGCTGGATCCAAGGAGCCACAAGGACCTGCGAAGCCACTTCATGGCTTTCAGTGTCAATTCATGCCACCTACCTTTGCTGGTTTTTCCCTTTCAGAATTTCCCAGCATGCTTTAGCAATGCTCCTTTTAACAGGTTTCCACTCTCTCTTCTTCCCTCTCACTTAAAGTCCTGCCTTCTCCTGTCTCCCTTGCCCATAAAATCAACATGAGAGAGATGAACCATCCTGACAGGTTTGTGACTTTAGTGTGGAGCCATGAGAGTTTGTGACCTGCTGTGTGTGTCCCTCACCTGCCAAAACACAGAGATCTCCCTCTGAGAGGACCTCTTTAGAAATACATAACTATTAAAAGTACAACTAGAATTTGAGTTTAGGTCCTAATTTAACACATGCTCAGCCCTTATTCAGGCTAATCACAAAATTGATCTGTCTCTTCATGCTAAACTCTTTACATTGAAGGGAATTCTGTCCTTGACCAGATTTTTTCTGATTAAATATTGATACAGATGTACCATGACACAGGCAGGCAAAATGGTACATTTATTTAAAAGATGATGAGCATTCAGAATTACCTGTTGTGACCAGGTGAAAACAGCAAGCCTTGATCTCCTCCTTTGGCCATCTTGGTAACAGCTTTCTGAGAACCCTCTCCATCACTGCCAGAATTCTGGCTCTCACAGCTCAGATGTCATGGCCAAACTCCTGAGAGAGGCTGAAATTAAATCAAGTCTTCTTGAAACAAATGTCCAGTCCCTTCTCGTGTCACTGTTACTGCAAAAACAAAAAGAAAAGAAAAGAAAAGAAAAGAAAAGAAAAGAAAAGAAAAGAAAAGAAAAGAAAAGAAAAGAAAAGAAAAGAAAAGCAAAGAAAAGAAAAGAAAAGAAAAGAAAAGAAAAGAAAAGAAAAGAAAAATCAACAAAAAAGAGATACCAAGGAAAACAGCTCTCTAACATTTCTGTATTGTTCAAACATTGCAGACATGGCATGAGGCATCACAAAATCCTGCAGGGTAAGGCACTGCTCTGAACAGCTCACAATCTTGCTTGGTGCTGATGTAAAACAGCTATTTCACACTTAAAAAAAAATAGTACTGCTCATGGCAAAAGTAAAGCCACTACAAAGAAATAAATCCATATTTATGGTATTTATGCCTTTTAAAAATAGTCATGTCGGCATTCACACCTTGGCATTTTAATGCTTGAATATGTAATTTGTAAAAGCAAAGGAAAGAAAGTTAAAATATATTTCACTAATAAATTATTTATATCATGTGGAGTAAAAATATCTCTGGACCATGAAGAAAAAATTGTGATGTTTTACTTCAGCTGGAAATCAGTGTAACAATTAAGGCACCCAGCTTATGTTCCAGGGAGGTATCTTTCTTCCATTGCATTTTTCTCTGTCCCTTCTATGCCAACTCTTATAAAACAAGATACCACAGGATTTAATTCTAAAAATCTAATATTACTGCCTTGTGGTGAACTGAATACTACAGATTCCTTCTTGATAATACTGTCTCATGGGATTCCTGCGTGGTAACAGAATCTCCTGGGATTCCTGTCTGGTAACCATATCTCACTGGATTTTGATAGTATTTCTCCCATTGGATAACCCCAGCCCCACCAAATAAGCAGTCATAAACCTCACACTTTCTTTATTTTACATGACTTTATTTTGCTAATATCAAATCCTGGGGGTTTTTTTCACCGCGTTTTTTCACTAAATTGGAATCAGGACTCTAAGAGAAATGAATATGATGGAATATTTAGTTTGTTGGACAAGAACAATATTAAGATAGTCCTTTAAAGAAGCAATAATTAGAATGCTTCATGGCTTCATTACACTTAGCCATATTTGGACTAGAAAACTTTCTGTTGTTCTGAAAGTGAGCTATGGTAAGAGTTCATCCTCTTCATGCCTGTGAGAGAAACCACAGCTGAACAGTTTCAGAAAGAATGTACTGAGCAGCTCTTGAGAGAGGTTTTCAGCTCAGTCATGAAGCAGCAACCTGGCCTTTTTGTCCTCAGCCACTCTCTCCACCCAGTACCTCACAGCAAGTTGATGGGCGCAAAATTATTGCAACAAGTCCACAAACACACAGAATTTTGTTTTTACAGTCTTGCCTGGTGTTGTCAGAAACTTTTGCACCTTCTCACAGGATAGCCTGGGAAGTCAAACTGGGAAATTCTGTCAGGAGAATTGCACAGGGCACAAACCTGTTCCATCACCCTGCAACACTGAAATTGGTTCAGGAGAGATCTGCTCTGCTTCACCCTGTCCGATTTTCAGGCTCAAAAGTTTTGTCTTGAGCTTTCCTTTCACTTATTTCTTGTCTCTAATAGCCAACTTTTGAGAATATGTGGTTGGGGGATTGCCTCCAGGGAGTTGCTGCTGAGCTGGGATCCAGCCTTGCTCCTTCGTGGGAGGGAAATTCCAGAATATTTTCCTATTGCCATGATCCCCCTACTGGATACTCCAGTACTCCAGTACTACCCAGTCCCAAAAACATGGGTCAGATAAAACACTGATGGGCCCTGCAAAGAATTTTTCAGTAGGATTTGTGTCACTGAGCTCTTTGATGTGCCAGCAGACATCTGGGCAGGTCTTGATCTTGGCTTTGGCAGAGCTCAGAGCAGCTGCACCTCTGGCTCAGTAAGAGGTGGAAGGTTTGAAACCCAGATGCTACCAAGGCTTGAAGCTCAGTGAAGGTGCCTGATGAAGACAAATGTTAGAGATGAAGGAAGGTAAACAGGCAACACCTTCTATTAAAGCACTGCATCTCTTGCCATGTGTTCAGACAAAAAAATGGACATATGCCATTTTTCTTTTTCACAGCTGTCCTTCTGTCCAAATATAACACTCACAACTCCAGAACTTACAGCTGTTCTGAGCCCATTTTTGAATCCAGACCATGCATCAACACCAGTTTTTCTCTGATCCTGCCCAAGTTGTTGAATCTCATCACAATTGGAGGTACAAGGAACCGTGGTAACAATCCCTGGCAACTTTATGTTATTTCTGAGAAGATCAATAAAGTTTATGAAGCACTTCTGAAGGTTAAAAAAGAAAATATGACTGACGTTATCAATACCAGATCTACCAAGATACCTTTATCCCTAAACCCTGGCATTTCCATCACGTTTATCTGCGTAAAGTACCACTGGAACTGGCGGGCCAGTGAGCAAGTGGAGGTCCTGGCTGGAACCTTGGCAGTCCCTGCAATGACAGGAAAGACTGTACTGGCTGTTGCTGTAGACTGGGATAACCAGGACTGGTGTCAGATCAGGGGCTGCACCTCACCTCTTATGCCTTTTAAGTCCCAACTCTCCCTTGGACAATGAACTGAGAAAACCATGTCAGAGCACAGGACAACACAAGCCTTTTACCAGGGGGCTTTTGATGGTCTCTTAAGGGGCCATTCATGACTTCATGGTGAGTCACCACCCCAAAAATACTGCCGGGGCTATTCATTGAGCGGGCTAGCAGTGCAAGCTGGAAACAATCTAGGGAACTCTCATCTTCAGGTCAGCAGGGGCTGGCAGCGTGGCCGCACTCCACCAGGGAACGAGGGGCGAGACGAGAAAGAGCACGGCTCCCAAATTTCTTTCATGCATGCTGTGCCTGGGGACTGGCCCTGCAGGAAGGGAAGGGTTTGTTCCATGCCCAGGAGCTCAGCTGTGGGTCCCTGTGTTTTGCTGTGAGGAGTACTTTTCCACATAAGGGATGATGGAGCTGGTGAAGGTTTCTGTAAAACTGAGATGAAAAGGAACTTGGAGAGAGCTTGGGGGAGACGCAGGAAAATTCCTGCCATCCTACACTGCTGGAAGGGTCAGGGAGCAACTTTAGTGTTTATCCTCTTTATAGCCCACAGGACCTTCTTGGGGCCTGAAGCCCTCCTGCTATAAAAATAGGGGAGAATCCATAAAACCAGCAGCAGCATCTCACATATAGCACAGCTCATTTCTTACGAGATGGGCAAGGAGCAAAATGCCTTAATTAGAAGTTCACCGAGTTATTTTTTGTGTGTTGCAGCCAACGACACAGAACATGGACTCCTGATGGAATACCAAGGCAGTAAATCAATGGAGGGTCTTTGCTACCGTTCATGAAATGCTCCAGCTGTGCTCCTAAGGATTATAATGTCAACAGAACTCTTGATTTGAATCACAGCCTTGCCTTCACTCAGGGGCCATATATTAGTCTTGAAAAGCAGACAGAATTTCACTGCTCAGGGAAAGAAAAAAAAAGAAAAAGAGAGAATTGCTGAGCTGAAAATAAAACAGTGATGTAGGGGAGGAACACCGCAGTGTAGCAAAGGGGACACATGGTGACTTTAAGTAAAAACTTCTAGACACTTGAACTTAGAGTTCTTTCTCTATGTTTGTTTAGGTTATATTTCACAAGTCAAATTTAATTTTTCCCAGAACACTTAGACAGTGCTTAGGCACCTGATTAGGCTCTCAGCTTCATTAAAGCCATTAGAGCAATGCCAGCTGGCTTCAGCCAAGGATCTGGTCCTTACTCAGAGTATAAAATATATCAGGAATCCCAGGAAACAAAAATGGATCATTTTAGACAGTGGCAAATTTGCCTGGAGGTAAATTTGTCTGTTTGAATACCACTCATGGTTATGCTTCTGCTTGAGGGCATGATCAAATCATCAAAGCAGAATCATAAAATACCCCGAGTCACTGGAGATTGGCCTGTATTCCATCAGGCTGGACTCTCAGAAGCTGTGTAAAAGGTGTAGTTTTGCCTTAGTAAAACATGTGAAGATTCCCAGGAATCTTTGGACATCTAGCAGGTGCTCTCTAGCAATGATTGTAATAAATCTTAACAATCCACATGTAACCAGGAAAAAAAAAAATTTAAAAAAAAAAGGGGAAAGATTTTCTAATGATGACCTTGAAGTTGTTGACGAGGTCACGGTGGTAGTGTCATGCTGCATTTTGCACATGTTCTTACTTTCTTATTCCTACAGGAATCAGCTGCTGCCAAAGTATACATGATACAAAGCAGAATCTTGATTATCCGAAGCTCAGTCATAGTCTCTGTTGCCTATAATACAGTTCTATCCCTGGCATTTATTGCTTACACTGAAAAGTATCTCAGTTATTCAAAACCCTGGTTACTCAGATTCAGTGCCTGAACGCATTAAATTAATTTGCAATTAATTCAGTTGGCTCAAAACCATTTCCCCTCTCACAAGTGTACTGAAAGTATGCAAAGATTTGAACAAAAATCACTCAGAAAGGGAGAGACCTACCTTTGCTTTAGTCAGAAGCAAAAAGGAGAAATAAATCAATCTCATGTAGCCCCAGTAGTCCTGGAACTGTTGGCAGGTTTGTATCTTTTCAGGAGCAAGAAGACCTCCTCTCTGAAATGCAGACTTATTTGAAAATGTTGCTTTGTGCTACCACTAAGGTTGAAGAGCAGCTGAAATACAGTGGGGTTGTAGAGTTGAGCCAGTTCCTGAAATGTAATCCTGGTTCTACTGCCCCGACTCCCGCACAGTCACGGTGCCCAGTGGGGATGGGAGCAGCCTTTTTTCTTGGTTTAGCATTTGGTTTGTTTTGGTTTACTTCAGTTCCTCACCAGCTCATGTGGAGCCTGTGCAGATCTGTGCCAGCTCCTGCTCCCTCCAGCCCTGGGGCTCCTGCCCAGGCTGCCAGGATGGGCTCCAAGAGCCTCATCCCATGGTTTCCTGGGATAGCATGAACTTCTCTTACCGTGGTGCTTCCAAGGGCAGGCACACATATGCCCCCAAAGCTGAAAACATGGGTTTGCATCCATTAAATATGTCCCTGTTGTACCACCACCGTCTGGCTGAACAGAAAATATGAGTTTGTTTCATAAATAAGTGAAATTGAAGTTGTCACACCAACAACTGGATGGTGTCATTCTTGTGAAAATACATGTTGTATTTGTCTTTAGTCCTGCAAGTGTGTGCAGAATAAAAACCCACTGGCCTGCACCTAGCAGGGCTCTCCAGGACAGTTTTATAAACTGATTCTTTTCCTCCATCTGTCTCATGGAGGAAACCAACCCACAAGAGCAGCTCAAGGTGTAGGAGTATTTTTCTTCTCTCTCTTTGCATTTTTACCTGTCCATGTCTCTTTTCCAATTCTGTTTTACCAATGCTGCATGGAAGAGAGGCACAAAGTTCTTTCAGTCTTCCCATAGCTTGTTTTCCTAATGCTTCACTAGTTTCTAAAATAAATAATAATTATTTCTTTGTTTGACCATCAAGTTCTTTACATGGGACATAACCTAGATTTTCTCCAAGATTTATCAAGATAGCAAACTCTTGTCTAACCTCTCTAAGGTCTTGTTAGACCTCTCAGATTCAGTTCTGAAGAACTTTGTTTTACCATCCTAGTCCCCTTCTGGAAAGACAATAGACAATCTCAGTTTTCCTGGCTATTTTTGAATGAATTTCCAATAAAACACTTGAAATACAGTTTCATTCTTCGTTCAGAACTGGTGAAAGAAGGGGTTAATCTCATCCTGAGGGTCTTCTTTCCATATACACTACTGAAAATGGGTAACAGATACTCGGAGCAGACAGGCTATGGGACACAAATAAACTCAGTTTCTGCTGCTGTAGTTTTAGACCCATGTTGCCATGAAAAAATGTCTAAGGATTTAAGAATAATTTTCAGTTGTTTTCACGGTCTGAGCAACACATGCCTGTGAGCCTCCCGTGTCTGCAGCGTAAAGCAGGCACACAGGGTCACACCACAGCTATGCTGTGCCCAGCAGTGTGTGTCACCTTGCCTCTAGTGGCACTGCCTCATGGCATTTCTTTCAGACTAGCTTGCTTCTGGCTCCATAATGTAACATTTGTGTGGCTTTTCCTCATGTAAATACAAAAGGAAGGTGGAGCCGGGAACTACTGTCAATTCTTTCTTAATTAAGCATCTAAAGGCACTGGATTCTGGTCACACTTGGTGAATGAGCCCATTCCTCCCTCCAAAATCCATGCAAGGAGGAATTTCTAAAGATAAGGATTGATTTAAGACAAATTGTTGGCTGGTTATGACATACAATGTATTATTGAACAGAATAACCAAACCTGTATAAAGAAACCTTCAAATAGAAAATTATTTCCAAATGAAAGAAAGATAATATTACCAAATGAAGCAGACATTTGACTCAAGGTGTGAAATCTTGTGATATTTTGGTACTATCAGATCTAGTCTTCTTTCTTTTAAGACAAAAATTTGCAAATCAGCAGCTGGTGCCAGAGATATTTCCAAGCTGGTAGAACTGCACATCCCACAGGGACTGGATCCTCCAGGAGCTCTGCAGCCACCCCCACTGTACTGTGTTTCTTACATTTGCATTAGCACCAGGATGTCTCTAAATTCTCCTCACAGCTCCCCTCACTGTTCTTCAAATCCACACATTTCAGCAATAAAGGCACCCCAGCATGTGGGGGAAAAAATATTTTCTTTAACCTGCAAAGTGAAGACCTTGAATAAAAACCCTGATGTTTTGTGGCCAAAAAGGGGCTGTTCCCTGGATTTTAGAAAGGCCTCTCTTCTGCTATGCAGTGGTGGCATCTGAACTATTGCAGGACTAAAATGGGACAGTTCTCTTCAAGCATCTAAATTTGGAGGTGGCCTGAGAATGCTCACAAAAGAGGGCAGTTACCATCAACTGCTCTTTAATTATAGATCTGCTTGTTCACCTTCCCAAATCCTTCAAACCTTCTGAAAGGAAACAGGAGACATTTGAACTTGCAAACTTCAAAGGACTGTTTAAGAGAGCTTTAAAAAGAAATAAAGACCAATCAGTTCAATGCATTTTCTCCCTATGGAAAGCATTTTACCCCTGAAAATCCAAGGAGGAAAAGAGCAAATCTTTAATGGAGGAGGAGGCAGATATGTGGACTAAAGGACTGCTACATTATCCAAGCTATTCAGTTTTGTTGTATTACTTAGTTCTCACAGGAGAACAAGTTTTCCAAAGTTCCCTAAAATTTTAATACATATTTTCACTCTCTTTTTCCCTCTGCTTTGCTAATTCATGCTGCTGAAATAAATGTTTCCAACATCATCCTTATGGGCAATGCTTTTTCCTGAGCACATCCAAAAACAAGGCACCTTTTGCCTACAAAACAAAATATTTTGGCCTAAAATTAGAGAAAAATAAGCCAAATTCAAGTAAATTTTTTACACCTACATACTTTTGCATCTGCTTTTATTCATTAAGTATTTTGGGGTCAAATTTCTTCATGTTTTAGAAGCTGGTCACTTTTTTTTTTGCTGTCATCTTAATAGCCACAGTAAAAAAGGGACATTTGCAGCTGGCAATGTTTCCTTTCTTGGGTGAGTTTGTGTTTAAGGGTTGTGTCCATGTCATGGATGCAGGTGAGAACATACATTTCCCATCCCAGGCGCCTTCTCAGGCTAGGTATCAGCAAGCAGAAAACACGAGAAACAAAAAATCAAAATCTTTTTGGCAGGGTAATAAATTGATATCCCTTGGTTCCTAGAGAAGAATTCTGCACATCAACAATGCATAAACAGTTGTCCTAACTGAATGGCTCTCTTTACACGGCCTTCAGCATATTATTGGTAATTAATATTTAAATTAATATTGAAGCATTTCAATTCCAGGAGTGTAAAATTAGGTGGAACTTGTTTGCTTTGGGTCCAAAGGTGCAAATGTCTTTGCTGTGTCAATGTGGCAATCAGTGATTTTGTTATGATTAAACTTAGAAAGGTTTGGCTTAATTTGTCTGTATTCATTTTTGGGGAGGTACATTGCAGACTTTTCTCTTTTAGTGCTCTCCCTCAGCTTTTGAGGCCAGAAAAAAGATTCCTGATTTCTAATATTATACATTTTTTTCAGAGGAAAATTCCATGTTACTATGAGATACACGGGCACACGTGTGAAGAATCTTGAGCTTTATGTCAGACACAAATAAGCATTAAGATTCAAAGTTTTTGTGGTTGTTAACAGCTTTGTTTTCTGAGGTTATTGTTTAGGTCTGAAGGAGATTTTGGATGTCAGTGCTCAGTGGTGGCAGGGTGCTCAGGGGGAAGGTTTTCAAAGCAGCTGAAAGAGACTTTTTTCAAAGGCATTTTTCTGTGATATCTTATATATTGGTCTGCCTGGCTATAATTTTAATATATTTATTTTTCTGCTCCTCTGAGTTCATATTTACAGATGAGGCCATGAATCGAAGATATGATGGTGAATATCAGCACATTGTAACAGCTTCATTGTAGAGTTTTTTTTCCTCCTGAACTGCTCTGGATGGGAGAAAACCTTCTGAAAGGTGGGGGTGTAACCACATCCTCGATTCAGACAATTATAAGAAACACTTAAGCCTTGTTGACTGAATAGTTGAACTAACACCAGCCCCATTCCAACATCAGGCCCTTGCAAGTATCCAAAGGGAAGACACGTGTGGCCAAAGGGATTTCTTTGCCTGTAGCCTCCCAGAGGGTTGTACATCTGTGGAAGAAAAGCAAAGAAAAAAAGTAGAAATGTCAGGAAGTAAAGCAGGAAATCCAAGAGCTCACAAAAGGACTCGAAGCAGAGAGGGTTTTGGGGCTGGTTAGTGCTATTAAAGAGTATGAACAAAACATCCCCTCCAGCATTATTTTCATGCTTGTGGTAACTGAGAAAAACAGATTTTGTACATTCTTTGTAATTTAAATAAAATTACCTTGAGAAATGTCACCAGGCCCTCGTCTAAATGCTGAGGGAATAACTGTGAAGCAGTTTCCAAATACAAATGGAGCTCACTGCTGTTCTTGCTGAGGCAAACAGGAAACAGGAGCAGGGCTTGTAGAAATGAATATGAGACCTCTATAAAGGGATGAAACAAAGAGCCAGAAATATAACAGAATTACTAGAATATAATCTCAGGATGGCAAATTAATACTGCTCAAAAAGAAGGAAAATCCATGCTTAGAAAGTGGAGAAAAAAAAGGTGTGAGTAAATTTGGAAATGATTCCTGCCTTGTGACTTGGTTATTTGGTATGGGGGAGCTATTCGTGTTTCAAGCACAACTCTTGCTTTTTATGAAGAGAGAACCACAAAAGTCCCAATACGATCACCAAAGGCCAGGGTATTTTATATGAGGTTGGTGAACCGAGCTCTGATGTGCTAAAACTGCTCTAGATATAAATCAAGAAGTCACAGACCAGGCTATGTGTCTTCTTGTCTGGCAGCAAGTAAATGAAAACTTTGCCAAACCCCTCAATTCGCTGTCCTCTGCCTCATGAAAAGACAATGATATTCAAGCCCAGTTCAAGTAATGTATCAGTGAGTATGAAATTTAAAAAAAAAAAAAATTGTACAATTTCTACAGAAAAAAAAAAAGTTATTTAAAGGTAAAAAACAGTGAAATGGTTCTACAAGTGCTACAGAGGAAATGGTTCTACAAGTGCTAGAAATGGCACCAATGGACAGAATTTTTGCCATGAGGAGGAGGTGAAGGAGCTGAAGGTACCTTGTGGAGTATGGGAAAGAGATGGTGGGGAGGAGCGACCTGAAAAAATAATTTTTTGAAGTACATAGAGCAGCTACTCAATTCTTGTTTGTACCTGCCAATTGGGCAACTCTACAGAATGTGCAAGAAGTGATTTTAAGAGAGAGAACAGATAGTTAGTACACCAGGTTGCTAGAGTGGGGTGCAGAATTACTGATCCCAAACTGAACAGCATTTGTGAATGGAGAGAAGTGGGAGAGGCCGGGAGAGGGAACTGCACTCTAAAACTCACAGCAGGAACCTGAACATCCAAAGGTGGGGGCAAACTAACAATCAGTTGGAATTAAGTACAGCTAACCACTGAATCACAGACTGGCTCATGGGTGGGAGCTCTGGAGAGCACCTGGTCCAAACCCTCTCCTCCAGCAGGAGGGTGATCTAGAGCAGGTGGCCCAGGAGAAGGCAGCGAGTTTGTGGCGAGCATCCTCTCCCAGCTCCAGGGTGAGAACAGCAGTAGCTTTGTGCTCTGGAGTATGTGAGGTTTACAGAAGCTCTGGAGCCACCGAAGGGGTAAAGTTCACACCCTCCTCAAAAAAACACACACACAAAAAAAAAAAAATCCTGATAACAGCATGCGCAATGGAAACGTATAGAGTCACTCAAGGAACTTTTAAAAGAGGAGACACATCTTGATGCTTTAATCCTAAGGAGAAAATAGCCCAAATCTACTTCCTCCTGTAAGGTACCCACTAGGGTTCTGGTCCAAATAAATAAAGTGGGATATAGAATAAAACTGGGATTGTTATCATGAATAGAATTTCAGCCTGTCAGTGTCTGGGTACTGTGGAATTCAAGGTTGCTAAAAGAACATTAAGCAATGAATGTCTGTAATGAAAAGCATTTCAACAAGAACATTAATGTTTCTTAAAAGATAGAAAAAAAAAAAAAAAAGAAGACAAATCCAAAAGCCATCTCCTTTGAAATGCTGCAATGGGACTGAGCAAAGAAAAATCCTAAGAATGTGAATGAAATTGTTTTAGGTTGATGTGAAAATCATCACTTACCTACAGTAGTTAAAATGCCATTGTGTCCAATGAGTTAATAATTTTTTTCTTTTGCCTCCCCTCTCCTTTCCTTTTCCATGATAGTATTTTAGGCTTTGTTGGGATGAAAAACTAACACTAAAAGAATTTAATTCATGTGTTAAGCTAATTTCATTGTGATTTCCTATGGGCAAGTGGTTAAAACAATATTCCTACAAGCATGAAATACAGCTCTGAAAAAAGGCAGGAGTAAGCAGGTATTTTGTAATTAGTGATATTCCTGTATCACCCACAGCAGTTACCTGCTGATCCTCTGTGGCAGGGAGCTGGGCCATCTGGAAGAGAAAGGCAGGAGAAAAGAATGAGAGGAAGAATTTATAACAACAGAGGAAAAAGAAAAAAAGAAGAAAATAAAAACCCCCCCAAAAAACCCCAAACAAAAAAAAACCCAAAAACAAACAAAACAAACAAAAGCCCAAACAAACAAACAAACAAACAAACAAAACAAAAAAAAAACAAAAAAAAAAAAAAGCAAAGCAAGGGATACAGCCAGCACAAAAAACTTGCCCTTGAGAAAAGCTGGGACTGAAGAGTAAACATTTGATAGGAAATGGACTTGGAGCAGGGATGAAGATGCATCTTTGTATCATGGGAAACAGGAGTTTGTTCCTTTTCTTCAGACCATCTGGTCTGTGTCAAAAATACCTGAACCTAAAGTCATTGTCTTTACAACAGCAATTTTAGGGGAGAGAAAGTTGAGAATTAATCTTGCTTTTGTTACAAATTGAGGTGAAGTAAATCTGAAAGCGGTCAAAATAAATATTTTTCATTTATTTATTTAGAAATTAGACATGAGGGAAACCGTCTCTCTCAACCTTCAGCTGTATGTGATCTTTCCTTGCCAGTTGGGCTTGCTGACACTTTCCTTCCCTTCCATTTTGTCCCTGGAGCTGGAAAGCTGGGAGGGCTCCCTTCATCCCCCTATCCTGCCCAGTCCTCTCCCACCTCTAGTGGGCAGTGAAAATGGGAATTGACGTAGGGGAGCTGGCAGAGCCAAGTGTGTCTCCAAAACAGACCCAATGCCCAGGAGGCAAAACTTGGTTTTATTCCCTGGTACAAGCAACTTTCAGAAGGCACCTTGGACCCTCTAGCAGTTTAGGTCCTGTATGTTTGACAGGAGAGTGAACAAACAGGAAACCTGAATTCTTCTGTTTCTTTTCCAGTCCCTCTGTTTCCTCTTTGAGCTGTGGCTCCCGACATGAGGCTGCCTGATTAAGTCTGTGAAGATCCCATTGCTGGTTTTGGTTATTTTGTAAAAGCAGGAAAATTTGGAAACATGGGCCGTGGTTTTCCATGCTCTTCTTCAAACCTAGGTCTGTTCTTTGTGCACCATTATTTAATGTACGCCATTTAAGGGTTGTTTTACATTATTTCAGTATAAAGAATAGAGATCAAGGAACTTTGACCTTCTTATTGAAACATAGTTTCCTCCTCTGTTAGAATATTACAGAAAAGATAGCAGGGTGGAAGGAATGGAACACAATATTTGATATAAAGATACCTTTCTGGTTTGACATTTATAAGGAAGTAAGCAGTGCTAAACCTAGGCATGTCACCTCATTCTGTAAACTCATCTTACTTCTCTCTCTCACAGATTTCACCTCCTGGTGAATGGAAGATTTTTCACCACCTACTTTTAAATAAGGCATCTAAATGGGCATATTCAAAAGCGGCCCATGAGAAGAGCTTTTTTCTCAATATGACCAGGAAAGGGATTCAACCTGTCTGTTTCTATGTCATATCAGATTTAACTTACAGATCTTCTGTTAAATTCAGATGGAGCATTTATTTCAGTGCAGTCTTTCTTTTCTCCAGCTCTCCACTCTCAGGCCTAATTCTGGGAAATTAGGAGCACAAGGCCAAACCCCACTGAAATGACCCCATTACTTGTGCTTGTCAAACACATCTCAATCTTTGTACTACTCTCTCATCCCCTGGGTACCAAGAAAAATGTTTAAACCCTAACTCCTTGCTCAAAATTGAACCTGTGATGGGGACTGTCCTCATTTTTGCAGAAATTAACTTCCAGAATTACAGCAGAAAAACCATAAGATCATGGAATGGTTTGGGTTGGAAGGGACCTTAAATATCATCCCATTCCAACCCCTGCCATGGGCAGGGACACCTTCCACTATCCCAGCTTGCTCAGAGCCCCTGGCCTTGGACACTTTCCAGCCACAGCTTCTCTGGGCATACTGTGCCACAGATTTCACATAGACGTTTGAGGACTATTCTAAGAGAAAATTCATCTGTTGGTAAACAGATTTATACTGCCAAAGCCTGACCAATGCAAATGCCACTTTAGCACCATTCATTTATTAAAATGACAAGATCAGGCATCTCAGCATTTTAGTTTAACAAAATCAAGGATAATCTCATAATGTGTAGGTCTATTGAAGTGTTTGAAGTAGCTGACAATCTTACTTTTCTTGGACAGTCTTGGAAAAAAGTATGATTGATAATGGCTGGTCATAAAATACAAATAAATATATGTAAATTAAAAGAAACAAACCACCCACCAGTTTTCTAACTTCTGTATTATGTAAAAATAAGAATGTAGCCTCTTATGGCTAGAAGAGCCATAAGAGTGCTATACCTTCTCTGTGGACATAAATGTTGGTAAGTGTAAAATACCCATATGGTCTGGGAGGGCAGCTTCACTGGGATAATAGCCTATGGCAAGTTAGAATGAAAATAAATTGATTTTTTTTTTTTTTTTTAAGAAGAGGAAACATGAAAGTCATTGACAAAATCATTACATCCAGCTAATTTGCCTTTGAATGCACCTCAGTTTATGTCCCACCTCTTCCCTTCACAGGTAACCATCCTACAATAGCTAAAAGCAAGCAATGTGGTTTTCAGTTATATTACACAGGGCGTGAAACCTGTCCGTGTTAGAGCCTCTCATACAACCACAGCTGTTAGTTCCTTTAGCAGCACTTTGAAGGCTCTCCATGCCTGCCACCCCCAACATGAGCTCCCGCCACCCTGTCAGTGTCCTCTCCTTCTGCGCTGGTTCTTGCTCGGGGCCTTCAGGAGACTCTCCCGGTATTTTGCGCTCATGTGGAACAGCCGGACCATCTCGTGGTCTTTGTTATCCAGCACTCTGGGCAGAAAGAGAGAGGATTTCTGTGTCCTGCGGGTTTTAAAGCCCCTCCTGGGTCGTCCTTTGCCATTGATTGAGACGTACCAGAGTCTCTCAGTGCTGGCTTTGCGCTTGGTGCCGGCCCTGCTGGGGACAGTCCGGTACAGACGGGAGGCGTAGGTGTTGTATCCCAGCTCGTGGATCCTCTCCACAAACTCACACTCAGAGTTGTAGCTCTCCTGGAAAGAAACATGAAAAAAATCTTAAGCCAGACTCTCCTCAGTTTTAGGACAAGGACACACTTGGTAAGAAAACCATGGTCTGGTGCTACAAACGGTTGAAGGGAAACTGAGTATGAACAAGGTACTCCCTGTCAGCAGTGGGAACACACTCTCTGCATCAGAGACCCCAAGAAGAGGTCCCAAAACCAAACTGAAAACAAAAATATGGCATGTGAATTGGAGTGAATAGCTCTGCTGATTGTTCAGCTGTAAATTTTTTTGTGCTTATGAATTTAATGCAGCTGTGAACCAGACAGATCATTTAATTGCTGCCTATCAACCTCTCCCCTCTATTGAAAAGGTACAATCCTGCGTGAGTCTCTTCAATTGGTGCATTAGTCATTAATACACTTGCAGTCTGTTGCATCCAGTTCAGAACAGATATTTGAGCAGTAGTAGAACCAGCACAGACAAAGGAGCCCCCCACACTGTGCATCTTTCCTTGACTCCAAACCCACCCTTGCTTCACCTGTGGGGTTAAGATTTCAGGATCTAAGATGTGTGAAGCATAGAGGCAGAAGGGAACTACCACCAGGGGGTTTTATTTTTCCTTGTCTGGAAGATGTGGAAAGGGCACAGGTAGCCAGGCTGGGACCAGAAGAGCCCTAGACCCCAGGAACAGAATGTCTTTAATGCTGTTCACTCCCCAGAAACACTGATGGGCGTTGAACAAGATTTTAAAAGACTCCACATGTCCCAGCTTCCCAGCTGTGAAACGGAAGCGCCCTTCCTTGCAAGGACAAGGTTTTCAGATGCTGTGGTGCTGGAGCCCACGCAGCCACCAGATGTAGGTGGATTTGTGCTGCTGCCTGCCTCCCTTCTGGCTGGGGAGGGTTTATCACACAGGATAAATTGAGAGGATTATCACGATCTGCTAAGGGCACAAAGGAATTCTGCAGGCTCAACAAACCCATCGTGTTGACATGGGGAAAACTGGTGAACCGAGGGATAACGGAGTTTTTCTAGTACCATTTCATAAAATGCTCCCTGGATAATTATCCCTGAATTAGTCAGATTTTTAAAACAGGGTCCTTGCACAGGGTCTTGGACCAGTGATATCCATAAAGCAGTTGGACAGGAAAGCAAAGACAGGAAGTTTCTCCTGAGCTGAGTCCTCACCCATTCCTGCTCCTGTGAAAAAAAAGCTGGAGTGGAACAGCTTTCCCGGAATTGTCCCTCCAGCTCTGAAACAGAAGCTTGAAACAGTCTCTCTCAAACTTGAGCTGGAAGGGGACAAATTCTCTTTCCCAGCTATACAGAAACCTTCCATGGCTGATATTCTTTGGCAGGAGACAGATGAACAAACTTCAGGATGGCCTGATGCTCCTCACACCAGCAAGGGAAGTCCAGGAGAAGAGCAGTTTCAGAGCTATCCTGCTCCTGGCTTTTCTGCACTTTAGGAAGTTAGGAATTTGTTTAGTCTTATTTTAATTCAGTTTAAGTAATCTGAAGGGAAAACTCCCTATTTTGAAGAACAAAGAGAGAAAGATGAGAAAGAACTTGAAAAAAATCATCCTTCCAAATAATTTCTTTGGGGCAGATGCTGGCTCTGAACTGGTGGAGGAGGTCCATTGAAAAAGGTACCCATTTTGATGTTAACCAGAAGTCTACAACTGGACAGCCTTAACTTTGGCAAGCAGAGCTACCATGCCCTCATTCCTCTTCAACTGCATTTTCCTTTGCCAAAATAATTTGTGGTGTGGTTCTCTGCAGCTGCAAAGCATTTTTACACACAGGCCCCTTAATCAGTGAGCATCACATGAGACACTTTACAGAAACTGGGTCGTAAACACTGTCAGAAGGCTCCTGAAAAGATGGAGTTAAATGTGTCAAACTGGGGAGGTACAGAGTTGATTGTGTCACCTAGGCTGGGTTCTCATGGGAAAAGATCACATCACTCAAGATTATGCCCTGCTGCTCAAATCAACAGAATCATATCTAATGACTTCTAGGAGGGAGCAAATTTCATCTCAGCCGTATTTCCCCTCTTCAAACCTGCTTCCATGCCCCAGGATTCATGGGGGAACTGCACAGTTTGGCTGTCCTGCAGTAAGAGATCACAAGATTGCTGGGATGTAATCAAAGACAGTGGAAGAAATTCAAGCAGGGAGATAACGTGTGTGGTACAGGCTGACCAATGTGCTCTGGTATGTCCCTGAGTGTGAAGAAGTCTAAGCTGGAGTATTTTATTCACTCAGGGGAAATACTGTCTCAGCTGAAAAGGCAAGACTCTCCTTTATATCAGCACACCCCTGATTTTATGTCACAGTTCAAGGAAAAATATTAGGTCAAAGGAGTAAAATAAGGTGTTAATTTTCACCTTTATCTTCTCACACCTTCTCCTTCTTGCTTTCCTTGCTATTGCTCTGCCTCTTAGTACCTGCAAATTCTTCCACTGCCCAACTAAGAGCTCTGTGCAAAGAAACTCCCATCAGGAGGCTGATTTCCTGTCACATCAATGCTCAGTTACTTGTGGACATTCTTTATCTGACATGTCTCTGCCAGCATCCAAGATCCATATAAAATATGGAATTCTGTGGATCCATATAAACGTGGAATTCTGACATTGCACATACCTGTGGCTGTCCAGGCAGTAAGACAGCAAGAACATAGCTTTTCCCCCACTTTTAAGAATATACTGACTGGTTGCCCTGAAAGAATTCCAGGCAAAAACCTCTTGTAACAATACTCTTCTCTAGAAATGTGGATTTATAAGAAATCAGTGCTCCCCAATTGACCTCTTCTCCCCACAGAAAATGACAGGCATGTGCCAGGCTTCAATAAAACTTACTGATGCATAAAGTCTGCCCCTCTTGTTCATGGCCAGGTATCTGCCAGAGAACAGGCCCTTGATGGCAACGATTCCAACGTCCACAGCAGTTATTTCCAGAATACCTAGAAACAGAATTAGGAGATGTGTTATTGCTCAGGTGTAGTTTTTTGAGATACATTTGCCAGGCTGCTTACCTGAGGAGTGTGATCTCACAGCTACCACTTGCTCACATAAGAATCAAGGCAATCATGTGGATGAAATTATGTTTATTTTGGGTATTATTACAAAACAAGGACGGTGCGGGAATTGTTCGTGACCAGGTGGACAATAAACCCTGAGATGTCTGATTGAGATTGAACTCTTTGAAAAATGAAAAAGATCTGATGCTGAACTAGAGGTTCACTAAATCCTATGTGTTTATATAAAACTTTAAATCCTCTTTAATGCTTAGGAACACAAGAGCTCTTGACTTATTGAAGCCATGCACAAAGCCATCCATTTCAGGACAAAGCCCTTGTTGAGGTCTCCAGAGGGTGAAACAGAGCAAGGCCATTGCAGTTTAGAGCCATGGACTAACTCATGTAGAGTCATGAAAGGGACTTGAGATTTAGGAAGTCAGTGCAGTCCTCCAAACAAGGACTGTATGACTGTCTGAGACAAGTTAAACTGGAGGAGATTTTCAGGCCATCCAAGATGGGGTCCTGCAACATGAGAAGTGTCACCGGCAAGGCCAGTGCAATACCTGCCCAAATGTCCAGCCAAAGGTGCCAGGACCCTGAGGGAGGCACAAATAACTCAGAAGATGCTGTTGTATGTTGTATGATGGCTCTCCATCAGGCTCACTCAAACCCTTCTCTCAGTTCTCCAGCCATGGCCTGATGCCTCTGTTTTTTCCATGAGTGCTTGAAAGCAAGAGGTGACCCTGGCACCCAAACCCACTGCAGCCTTTTGGAAACCCTGAGGGCTGAGCCGAGGGCCTGTTCCCTGTGCAGAGTTGGATTTCTGGCCTGGGAGAGCTGGGCTGGTTTGGCACAGCTGGTTTGAATCAGGCACCGGTCGCTGCTGAAGGATGCCTCCTCCGGGCTGTGACAGCGGGAGGGGTTCTCTAGGAAGTAGTGGTTTTCCTTTATGGACTTCAGACAGATCCCTGAGGTCTCCCTATCTCCGTGTGCCATAACCAGGCGGGATTTACGCATCCTGGGGTGGCGGGGCTGGGGCGGAGGCCGGGCCGTGCCCGGGCTGGCTGCGGGGGCGCCGGGGGCTCCCTCGGTGCTGAGCCCCGCTCTCCTCCCTCCTGCCGCCCTCGCACAAACCCCCGCACTCCCGACATATCCGCTTTCATCTTAATTACCGCCGCTGCCCGGCACATGTCAGAGGGGACAGATGTGATTTAGCCGGCGGAGGCTCAAGGCCCCCGCGGGAGCCAAGGGGGACGGGGACATGCGGGCAGCCCCAGGGGCCCCGGGAGCGGCCCCGGGAGGTGCCGGGCACCGGC
>VWZN01019876.1:0-18092 GCA_013396955.1 Regulus satrapa | reverse complement strand
AGATTTTCATGAGCTTTACTTTGGGGGTTGAGGTTTGTCTGATTGTGTGAACGCATGTCAAGGCATAGAATGTGTCAGGGAGGTCCACATTAAAAATATATATTACCCAGAGATAAGTATGCAAAACTTGATATTCAGATCTCAAAATAATAATGGCAGTCAGTGTTCTCCAAAGTGACTTGGTGTACTTCAGCATTTGCTGGGGAGAAAATCTATTTGGGTTCATTTTCCTAATCTCCCATTCTCCTTTCCATGTCTTCTGATCTTGATTTAAAAACCTTGCACATGACATTTCCTCTTCTTTTTCCTCTCCACTTCATGCTATCAAACAGTCAAAAATCAGTCCTACCCTGCAAGCCACAGAAAAGCTTTACTTACTAAGCACAATGGGAACACTTGTCTACAATGAATTTTCACAGGCATGCAAGTCATGTCCAAAGAAGTAGCACAAGCTGCTCATCAAATCTGTTTGTAATATCAGTGGTCTGTCTTTCTTAACTTCACAGTTTATCACTTTTTAACTTCCTACCCCTGCCCTTTACACAATGGATTCGCTGGTAGGAAAATGAAATTACACAAGATGTGAAAATAGGTCAAAATTTTCCCAGGCAGGTAAGTTGCAATTTGCTGAGGGTGTTCAGAATGTTTATATCTTGACAAAAAAAGAGCTCCTCATGAGTTGTTCTTTTGGTTTTGTTTTTGTTTGTTTTTTTTTAACTGACATTTTTTTTTCCTGCAAAACTGAATATAATAGGTAGAGAAAAGGACAAGATATCTCCTTAAGATAGTAGCAGAAACTCAACTGATGTTTTGTTAATGCTTTGTTTGAAGAAATAGTTAAAGTTAAATAAAACACTCATCAAATACCAAGTCACATTAAAAAAAAAAAAAACTTATTTAGAAATATAAATGGCCACTATAACTGTATTTGATGCAAGGGCACTGACTAGTGTGAAGAAATCACAGGAGGTTTATATGTATACACTCTACAGAAGTATTTTACTATAAAAGCAAGGACCCCTGCTGGCATATGTAATTTAATGTGCAGCATGCCTCTCCTAATTCAATCAGGTCTCTACATCCCTTCTTTCATATTCTGCTTGTATTCTGTGTGCTAAAGCCATCGAGATTTTCAGGATGAAATGGATGCTTGTATTAATCCAGCAATTTCCATTTAAAACACAGCATCGATTTGATTAATAGGGTTTGATGCTGAATAATTATACGGCAAATATGTAGGGTACAGAAAAACCACAGATGTGACCATCAGCTAAAGCCTTGTGGGAGAAGGGGGTCAAAGGGAAGCAATGGCCATGACTGAGGTGATAAATTTTTGGCTTTTCTCTTATGCAATTAACAAGCAATGCTGCTATTAATTTGCCACCCTCAGAGTCATCACTGGTCAGATGTGTCAGGGTCAAGGGGCATAGGGGCAGAGCAGGGGTCAGCATCTCAGCAGCCCTGAAAAGAAATGAGAAAATGAAAGAAATCTAAATTAAATGGTAGAGTACACTTTTAGCAGTGTAGCAGGGGGTGGGCCATCCCTTTAATATTAAGACTCCAGGTTTAGAATAATAAAAATGTTCTCTGCACATTTAATTCAAAGTAATCAATCTGAGGCACAGCACTTGAGCATCCAATAAAAGAAAATCAATGTAGTCTCTACAAGAGAAGACAAACAATGCCAGCTTTTACTAAAGGGATTATAGGTTAACATTTATTCATTGTATTGTAATCTGATGTCAAGTGGTATAAAATCAAGCCAACAATCCATTACCACCCGTTATAGGCTAGGTGCTGATGTCATGCAAATTGACTTTTCATACAACTTATTAAATCATTTCTGTGTTCTAGCTATAGAATTTTTATATTTTTATACAGTTGCTGAACTTCAATAAATTCTATTTCATACTTGCAGTGAGAAATATCAAAAGACAAATATTTGTCATTTCAAAGCACAATTTAAATTTTTGCAATGTTTCTTTGCATTTCCTATCATTAATTAATCAAATGGAATGTAGTTTGTCTTTGATTAGTAACAGGCAAAATAAAAGCCTTAATCTGAGAACTGACACTAGGTAGCAGTTCTCCAAGTCTCCAGTTTTGCCCTACCTCCCTGCCGTCAATGTTATTAATTTTCAAGTAAAATAAATTGAAAAAAAAAAAAAAAAGAAGTCTGTTTTTAAAAGATGTCTATGATGTTTAGTGAGAATTACTGTAATTTTTAATAAATCACCCTACAAGGAAGAGGGATTCCATGTAAATGTCAGCCCTCAAAAGAAATCTTTGACAATGAAAGGCCAAATCCTGTTTCTGAGCAAAATCAATTGGAATTTTCCAGTGATGCTGATCAGGATGAAATAAGGCTCATATATCTGTGTTTAATAAGCCACAGTAAAAGGAGTAAAGCCTTCTAAATGATGTATCATAAAAAAAGGATTTGTATCCATCAAAAGCATTTTATAGGTGTTAATTCATGGGAATACAGGGGGTTTGGGCATGTGGCTCAAACCCCAATTTTTTTCGTGTTGGTTGCTGGCTGTAGTAAAAACCACTTAAACATATTAGCTGGGACAAGGGTAGGCATGATGCTCTTTTCAAGTCTCAGGAAGAGTCAGTATGCTTGAGTTTAACATAAAACCAAACAGGAGTTGTCAAAATTAATGTTATTTTTGAAACAGTCTCGTTTGCTGTTAGGGTTGGGTCACTTTTATGTGTGTGGAAAAACATTACCACATGTTTGAAAATAGTGTTGATATTCTGCAGATTGTATTGCACTGCAGCTCTTTGCTACTTCAAAACACTAAGGAATTTAGATAGTGGTAGGAAGGGAAATTGGACATGACACTATTTTAATTATAAAAGCTAAGTTTGGTTTTGCCACCCTTGACACAACAGAATATTTTAGCCAGGAAGAAATCTTTCTTTTCTTCACCTTTTTCTTTTGTACTTAACCTTGTGGTTCTAAAAGGAAATTAAAGCTCTAAAGTTCTCAGAGTCAAAGTATCAACCCTCTAGCAGGCCAATGAGGGCAGTGCAAACTTTGATTATTTGAGCAATGGAAAATAAGAGTAAAAATTTATTGTATGGATTTGGTAATGACAGAAAATTAATGTAGTTTTGCTTCTTCTTTTGCTTTGTTAATAATGAATCATTTTACAAGTGGCTGCACAAACTTCTACCTCAGTTTCCCCTCTCTGAAACAGCAAAATTTTCTCTATTGTTGCAACATTTTTCAGCGTTCTGCTTTGAAAACCCAGACGAGTCCTACAGGAAGAAACACTTTTTTAGAGGCTGATGCCAAAAAGCTGCCCAAGTCTCAAAATTTAACTGTGTGTTGGGAGGACCAAAATTTTTATCTAGAATTTTTCTCCAGTCAAGTTTAGGCTAAAGTAAATCGGAAAAGCCCATTAGGATTTCCTCCTATTGCTCTGCCATACAGGTGAGGCAAGTTACAGCCTTGCATCCTCTCCAATGTCAATGAATTTTAGACCTGGCACGTTTTCTCAAGCCCCCCACTTTCTTCTATGTTGTCTGCATTTTCTGCAGGCAATGCTTTGCTTTTTCTGCCCATGGCTGCCTCGCTTGAAGTCCATTTCTGCAACATCCAAGACATCAGTGCCAAGGAGAAAGCTGTGCTGCAGAATTGATAGCTCCCATTCCCACCCATTTTCACAGTGTCACTAGCTTTGCCATGGAAGTTGCTCCAAACTTAAAAATCTCATCATTAGAATCCAAATTTAAAATGCCAGAGTAAAGTTGGTACCTTGTATCCTCCACCCCCACCATTAAAATTAGGTTATAGTGCTTCTTTCCTCTCTGAACTGAGAATCATAATGCAGGAGATCCAGAGTGCATGAAGAAAAAGTGAAAACAAGACAATGGCCAGACACAAGAGGCTGATTTTAAAGTAAAATAATCTCCTGATGGAAAGTACTCTGGTTTTCAGTTTCTGAATTCTTTATGCTAAGGTTTTAGGAAAAAAGGGGTAATGGCTTGACCTGAAGAAGGACATCATAGACCCTATGACATTGAAAAACATCCTGTTTCTACCTTTTTGAGCTGAGGGCCACAAAAGGTCTGTAGTAGGTTTCCGTATAATTCTGGTTGACTGTGGGGTTTAGATAGATATATCCAGTTAAAGGTGACAGAATACCATGGGCTGAGCAGCACTTTTTATGCCTGCTGCTGTGAAACTTCAATCCATTATTGTAGCAGACTGAAACAATGCAGCAGCTGCACAGGACATGGTTGTAGTATTGATTTGGCTTCTCAAAAGTCTTCTCTTAGGATGCAGAGGGCAGACAAACATGCACAAACATCACTCTGTTCCCCTTATTCTGGTATGCGCTTCCTATACCTCCAACTAAGGCAACCTCAAGATACAGCCAAATGTCTCTTTAGTTGAAGGCAGGCAGTGCTCCAAGCCTGACTCCAAGGGGTTGTGCAGATGTGATGACCTGTCTTGCAGAGTCCACATTTCACACTCAAATTGCTATTAGAGCTCTGTGCTCCCTCGAGTCCCACAGTCAATTTTTTTGTCAACCATCCACTGGGCTTAAAAGTCAGTATGGCATTGTGCCCACCCTGCATACTAAACAGAGTTAAGCAAAAATAAAAGGCAAATCAGCCCTCTTTCCAAGAGAAATTGTACCTTTTAAAAAATATTTTTAATACAAGCTATTTGCCATAGTGATAAATGTAATATCTAGCAGGGCTAGTGGGAGTTTCTTGATGTGAACTGCAAATGCACAGGAAATACTGCACTTTTCTCACTCTAAATTAACTATAAAAATCAGTGCTAACAAAAGCAGCTTCTACTTGCACCTAATGTCAGCAAATGATTTTTGGAAGTGCAGAATTGGAAATGAAGGGTTTTATTTCTTCCTTTAGTCTAACCTAAACAGAATCTTTATGTAAGAGACTTGAGTGTTCAGCAGGGCATCAGCCACCCAACTTTGAACATGACACAGCATCTCTGCAGTCCTTCCATGTGAACTACCATAGGCAGTTGGCCAGAATAAGGTCTTTGATTCTCTGCACACATTACAGAGAATTCCTGTGAAAGCTAAGTAGTAATTATGCTGTAAAACTCAACATAGAATTTGTGTCATATAGATGTCCAGCTATAAAGCAACATTTTAGACTCGAGACCTTCATCAGTTCTGTGGGCATTTCTGCTTCCAAACGAAAACTCCAAATTTCACATCTTAGACCAACTTACCAGCAGTGTGTGTAGAAAATACAAACTTGCAAAGCTCTCATCCCCTTTGCAAAAGAACCCCTAAACTTCCAAAAGCTCTTTAGTTTAGCTTCCTAAACACCCAAAGCTCTCATGTGCATACTTGGTATGGCAAAAACAAACTTGATACAATGAACACATGTGGACGCTCTGCCTTGCTCTTGAAGTGGTGAACAGCTTCTAAAAGGAGTAGACAATTTGATCTATCTCAAAAGTGACATCTGAGTAAATGAGGCTTCAATTTGCATTTAATTCCTTGAAGCTTCCCACTTGAAAATAATCTTTCCATATGTAAAACCGTATTCCTATGGCTGCAAATGGTAATGGCAAAAAATACCTTCTCAAAAACTGCTTGAAGAAGACCTAAAATATTTTCTCTGACATGAAATGAACCTATATTTAATTGTGAAGGCTTGTTGACATATCAGAGAAAACTGTGTCCCCACAGGTCAGTGGAGATTTTTGAAAACTCATATGATGAGACATTTAACCTACCTGACCAAAGTTTTAATCAAGATATTGAGAGAAATCAGATATGTTTAACCATAAATTAAACATGTTTATAAACTGTTTAGAATTTACTTCCTAGTGCTAGAAAGAAAATTTCCTACACAGACATGCAAGAAATAGGAAATATGTCTGGCAGCATCAGGTAATTCATGGTGGTTTCTCTTTTAAAAGTTTTAAAGGAAGACAACAATTTGCAGTTGATTAGAGGAATGCTTTTCTATCTGCACCCCAAATTATTTCCCCCTTCTTTGGTTATGTACAGTATTGGAAGACAGGCCCAAGTTATTAATTCATCTGTTTTACCATTAAATGCAATAAATTCACAAAACCCCATCGCAGCCCAACAGCAATCTGTATTTTGTGTCACAAGTCTTTCATATGGCTACTAAACACCTTATTAAACATGAGTTTTAAAAGGAAAATAGCTGCCTTAAATGCCACCATGGCTGGTGGTTAAGACAATTGATTGGCCAAGGAATTCAGTGGGCAGCTGTACCTCAAAAGGAAATGTCCTGTATATACTCACAGCTGGAAATTAATTCAATTATGAATGATATCTACTCTAACTCCTTCATAAGCTTGTATTACAAGCTCTTCTTTGATATAAGATTTCTTGATCTTGTCTCAAAGTTAAAAGCTGAAAGAATATCCATTTTAATATTTTCTCTAACACTTGAAATATTTGGGTCTCAAGGAAGGTATTCAATTAGAAAATACTTCAATGTCAGAAACACGCTTTTTTGCTGCATTCCTCCATCCACCAAAAACAAAACAAAAAAAACCCAAAAACAAAAACATAAACAAACCAACAAAATACACACAAAAAAAATCAACAACAACAAAAACAAATATTTGGTCCATAAATAGATTTATTATATGTTTATTGGATATATTGGCATTCCTTTTTAATGAAATGGAAAAGTAGATGTAGGTTAGCACCTTTTTTAAAATTTGGTCATGCTTTTCCAAGAGGCTTTGTACATTGCAGACAACCTGCATCACAAAGCAAACCTAAATTAACATTTTTTTTTGCAACCTGTTGAGAAAAATGAATGTTTTCTGTATGGGTCACCATATTTGATATCCTATGCTAAATTACCAATGATGTGATAGCCTCTGAAAAAAACTGCTTCAGATCAGCCAGAGCAAAATATTTTCCCTAGATGCACATACACAGAGATCTTTTGTCCTTTGCCTGTTTACCCTTAATCTGCTCTCTCCAAGTTCTGCACAATTACACAAGAAGGGGTTCGTCATTCTGAGAGGTGTTTGCTCCTTTTTTCTTTATTATATATCTCCGTGATATCTTTCTTTGGTTGTTCTTCAAGCCATTGCTAAGACATTTCATTTCAACTTCGTTTACTTGCCACTAAAGATCTTGGTAGGATTTTTGGCAAGAACTATTAAAAATAGGTTATTGTCATATTAAAAAGACAGAAAGCTGACTAAAATAGAGTGCAAAACTTCATGTTGACTTTCTTATGTCTATCTGTTTGTTTNGTTGTTGTTGTTGTTTTATTTAAAGAAAGATTAATTTGCCCAAGAAGCTCACAGCTTTAAAAGCATGAAGTTTTTTTTTATTACCATTTATCTGTTTGAAAATAAATCTTCTAATAAGAGACCCAGAGTATTCTTTTAAAAAATAATAAATACTTAATGAATGGTGTGGTCTGTTTTGAAAAACCTATTGAACTTTTAGGCATATTAATTATTATATGTGTTTACTTGTCCATTCTCTTATAGTGTATTGAATTTGTCAAGCCAAGCATTCCTGAAAGGATCATTCCAGCCTATCAAAGTGACAGTGTGAACCAAGATACAGGAAGCTGTCCACATTTCAGTATCCATGCTCTTTGTTCTAATGTAAACCTTTGGGTATTTAGCCAAATATTTCAGGGTACCTGTAGTTCTGAAAAAGGCCAGGAAATTTTTGACCTAACACTGGACAAAATGGTGCATTATCCTCATCAGCTCTGTGGAGGTAGGACTTTTATTCTTCTAATTCAGAGTGTGCACTGGAGGATACACCAGTTTTCATAGATATATGCATTGTAAATTAAAACTTAAACTCAGCATTAAAACACCAGAAATATTTGTCCAAAGTAAGTAAAAAAAATGGAATAAAAAGAAGAAAATACAAGTGGGCATTACAGATTATATTTCAGCCCCAAACAGAGTTGCAGAAACTGCAAATCTTCATTCCTTTGAGTACTGTCTCGTGAGATAAAAGGGAGATGTGTATGAACAGTAGCACCCCTGGTCTTTATGCTGTCCCCTCAATTTGGCAGGTGCCAACCCAAAAATGTTTTGGCAGGAGCATCCACCTGATGTGGCATCCCAAAACAAACACAACAGCTCCTCCCAGTCCTTCCTTCCTCCTAGCTCCACTTAGGCAGGGTTCCTATGTGAACTTGTGTGGTCACACATGATCTGTGGAATCAGCCCCTGGGGAGGGTCCTGTAATGCAATGAGTAAAAGGCAGAATTGCAACATAAGAATGGAATCATCTAGAGATGATGGGAACACACATTTTATTTTAACTAATAGGATTAAATACTTCTAATGTTTTCACTCTCAGTGGTAAAACTGGTCATGTAAATTTCTTTCAGGTTTCATATATATCCTCCCAACAATAATGAATGTACTATATATGTATTAAAAACATATTTAAAAACAATGGTCATCCCAATGATCTTGGAAGACTTAATAGTTTTTAAAAAGGAACTGAAAGAGCATACTAAAGGGGGATGAATCTTAAGAGAGAAACACAATCACATTCTGATTTGTAATGGGGTAGTATTTTAGGTATGTTAGGTGACAAGGAGTATAAAGCTTTCTTCTTTATCTTGTATAATTGAGACCAGACTGAATTTAATACAGTAATATTGTAATATAAAGCCATCATATGCCAGGCTTCCAGAATATATCATTACAACAACAAGATACATGTTATTCCAGAAGTACTAATCCTAAATATGCCATTAAAGCTAATAGAGGAAGCATTAAATAGGGGAAAAACCCCACAAAAGCAGATAATTAAGAGAGCTGTAACTTTTTAGACACATCAGATATCCAGACATGAAAAGATCAAGTTAAACCACACTCCACAGTAGTGTTAAAATTAGGGGTTTGTTAGCAGTAACATATATGATCCTGTAGATGAAACAATGTTTGCCCCACCCCTAAAAAGGGCTCAGAAAATAGCACTGACACCATTTGTACCTGGAACACATTATGTCTGCTCCTGCTGCATGACTTTTTAGGACTAGAGGGTTGATTTTGGCAGCCTTAAATCCATAAGAAATACTAGTTTTATCATACCTTTTACAAACATTAGACTCCATCTATCAGAGCTTTGAAAGCTTATTTATAACGGTCCCACCTACAGCCACTAACCCCCACTTCTTACCTAGGACATAATTAAACTACTCCAGATCCTCATTAACCTGTTCCTTTGATCTCTGCTGTGATGATATGCAAAGCCATCTTATAAGGCCTCATCTCTTGCTATTGGTTGGGATTTTTGATAACTGTATGCAGAGTTCTGAGGAAGCAAAATCTATTGAAGATTTTCTCAAGCTATGGAGAAATCCAGCTCAAAAGACCAATTTTAAAAAATCCACGTATTGAGTGAAGTGCCTTCATTAGGGTCCAAGGCCTAAAAGAAAATACCAGTCCAGGGAAATGCTGAAGGTCTGTGAGTGACCTTTCTTTGGTTTTAATCACTGAAACTCCCGACAGCTTAATAAGTTGAAGGTGCTAGATCACAGTCTAACTTAATAAGGCCCCACAGCAGTCTTGGCCACCTTTGATTGCTCCCATAAGTCTTAGTACATCTGGTACTCTGTCCTTGGGAGAAAAATGTTTTCTATAACTTTCCCTATGTTCACTACCCTACACGTGAATTACTTTTATTAAGCAAAAATGATACAGTACTGTATATTTGTATCAGCTTTTGCAGTTTACTGTCACCATCCAACTAGGAGGGATTATTGTTTTCTCCAAAATAGAATTAAACAAGGTTTACTACAAGAATTTTTTTCTTAACCACCATTCGTTTTGTTGAGAATAGTGGGTCAACCTAACCTTCAGCTGGGACACAAGACTCAAGGACTGAAGATTGCAACATGTTGGGCAGGAATCATGTTCAATCTGCTACTTTTTTTCTTTTTGAAAAATAACAACACACAAAGGTGAGCACAGACTTGGCTAGGAAGCTTGCTTTTAAGTAAACAGTAAACCAAAACCCATTGTAACTTAACCGGAAAAGGTATTTATTTTTTGTATAATAGGTTAGCTATAATGTAAATTAATAAAATATGTGAATTTGTACATACGAATTGTGGCAAAAATGAAAAAATGTCATCATCTTGTAATGACTGTTGTGTATAAATGTTTGACTGTACTACACACACACACATATCTAGACATGCAGAAGAATAATAATGATTGCAAAAAAATCAGAAACCACTATGCCAAAAATCTTCTTGTTCCTGCTAGATCTCATTTTACTAAACATTCCCATATTTTGAATGCATGTCTATTTGTTTGATTTCTATTTTCTTCAGATTATTTTGTATTCAGAGCTGTAGGACATCTCAGCAACTTCTGTTAGGGCTGAAAAAAAAACCAAAACAATTTAACTTGTGTCAGGGATCCCTTTTCTTCCCATCCTTCTTTTAGAATAAGCATCCAGAATAGCTTTAGGTTTTCATATACTTTGGATTTCTGTTATTCTTTAATACACAATGCAACATTTATCTTGGAAGATCAAGACAATGTGATGCATCATGCCCTGGTAATATAGGCTGGTGACATTTTCAAAGATCCTCAGAGTAATTTTATAGGGTTTAGTTCCATAGTTTTGTACCAGCCCTTAAGAAAGGTTTGGTACACAGGTAGTTGAGCAGATTTTTAGACTTCTCTACACATAAATGAAAGGTACATTCATTTGAACAATCTGAAAATTAGTAAATGCATATAAATTCATGTACCTTTTTTTTATATTTTGTGCAATACTGTGTCTCAGAACTGGATTGCTGAACTGTTAAGGAAATTGTGCTCTTCTTACAATGGACTTGCAAGGTTGGGGTCAGTGCTTTTTATGGAAAATGAATACTCTTATTTCAATTTCTGTGTGGCATTCATAGTGCTTTCTAAAAATAATGATTAGTCTTGCTTACATTTTTTAATTAGTGCAGAAAAATTTTTTACAAATGATACAAATAATTTACAAGTATCTTATCTAAAAACAGGGGAATATGAAATTCAGGGGACCTGTTTTACTTATAACTGTTTTTGAATTATTCTATTGCGGCCTAGGTACATTTTATGTGTGCAGTTTTAAGATAATTTCTTCCTGAGAATTGTTTGAAAAGATAGAAAAAAAAGGACTGCTCTATAAATTTTGACACATGCTCTCGAAATCCTAAACTTTGTCATTTAAATAGGTGCTCATCTGAGTAGCTACAACCACCTAAAGTACTTCCTCATAAATATCATCCTCATAAGACAGATTCTGCTGTAATAGTAGCAGAAATTTCATTACCATACAGGGTCCAATCATTGCCCATTTAGGAGTGGCTAGAAGGGATGTCCAGGGGTGAGAAAGAAGGAAAAAAAATTATATGTTAGTTGCTTTAGTGCTTTCCTAGACTTTCACTCACTTTCAACTCAGAGAATTTCCAAATTTGAATGTTTTTAATGCAAATGTTATGCAAATTCTGCATGATACTCAATAGATTCCTCTTCTGTGAACTTACTCAGTGTAACTTGAGCCCACCTATAGTTACAGATTCCCTTGTGCTCTCTGGCAAAAAGAAGACTTTTTCCAGCCATAACTTCTGATCTAGTTTTTACTTCTTGGGTGCCTACTTTTTCATGTTAGAAAAGATAGTGAATAATTAGCCTGTAGTCAGCCTCAGAATGCCACTTGTGGCCTTTGGAACTCTACCAAAGCTGTCCCAACTCATGTTCTCTCTTTTCCAGAGTTCTATGTGATTATATTTCATATGGAATTTGTGAAGTAGCCCTTTAGTGACCCCCTCTACACCTACCATTTTCAGTGCATCATCCACAAAGATTCTCCAAATGATTTTTTGGGTCCCTCTAGCTCTTCAGTGTGACAAAATAAGGCCAAGACAAGGGGAGAGTATCACATGGGAGGTTTTGATTCCTTTTTCCCTTTACTATTAAGTCTTCCCCAGCTAAAGTGGTTAGCTGGTTATCCTAAATTCAACCAGCTCAACTTCATTTTCAAAGGAAAAAAGCCTCATTGAACATTGTAATTTTGTCTTTTTATAACAGGTTGCATTAAGAGGTAAGGAAAACGGGCAATTTTAGCAGACTCTAGAAAAGGTATTCTACTAGTTTCAAGGTTTCAAATAATTTATTGCTGGGTCCAGGCATAAGACAATTACAGATACACCTTATTTTGGCTGATCCAGCAGCTTTCACAAGAAAGAAAATCACGGTTTCTTTTGTTATTGAGTGTTATGCTGCAAGATAGAAACCTTGTATGAGATTTTTCTGACCAGTTCAGTATTATTAATTACAGAAATACTATAATTTTAAATGCTAGCTCTTTATTTTCCTAGTCTACTAAAAATGAGCAAGGTAAAAACTCAATAGACCTTATTCCTTATCATTAATTTTATAATCATTAGCTTACAGTGCAATTAATCTTATAGTTGTTTGACTGGGATTTTTTCTGCTTTTTTTTAAGCCTGTCACCACTAGAACATTCATAGTTTTTCCAGAATGAAGTATCTGAAGTCTATAACAAACATAAGAGCAGAAAAAATTTAAAAATATTAAAAATTACTTCAGGTTTAGTTTAACTAAATATTTCCTGAGGCTCTTATGAGTGTAGCCTGGGTAATTCAGCAACAGACTTTAAAATTATATACATGTAATAATATTATTTGCAAATAATACTATTAAGAAATGAACGAACTGGCTCCTAAAGCCACATGCTTTGACTCATGTTCACTGGACATTTCATTTCTTTGTCCAATTTAATCCAGCCAGATTTGAAGGATACAACAGAGGCATCTAATTAAAGTCATAACTGCGTTAGGTTCTCCTGCTCATGAGTAGTGAGAGAGGGACATCAAGGACACAATTCAGGTTTTAAATATAGGTTTATTTGTCTTTCGATATACATGTCTCTCTCCACTGACTAGCTGGGAAGGAGAGAATAATTGCAATTCTAATTAAAAGCCTCTTACATGCTTAAAATTAGGTAAGATGAATCCAGATTTCTTTGCCTTAACTTTCTTTTGTGAAACAAGTTTCAATCATACTTTTCCTCTGTGAATCTGCCACAGGAAGCATGGCTGTAACATATGTGTTAGAGATCTTTGTAGTGTAAGTAAATATCAATAGCAGTATCAGTAGCAGACTTACCTAACATAAAGCTATCTTTTCTCAAAAAAAAACCTGAATCATTAAGATTTGAAAAAGCTTTAATGGTATATTTTGTGTCTAATTGGGAGTCAAACCTGTACAAGGCTTTGAGAGAGGCTCATCCCATGAAGCCCCTTAGAAATATCAAGTGATGTTACAGCTGAAGAGAACTCAGAAGTTAATGCCTATTTACTCAAATCTCCTCCATTTCATAGCTTATCCATAGCAGAAAACCCTCCCCACTGAGAAAACATCTTCTTTTTTTTTTTTTCCTTTCACATTTACCATGTTCCCGGTATTGCTCAGAGCCACAGACATCATCACCCATGGCCAAACAGCACCACTACTAACACATAACACATCCTGCTACTACTGCATACCACTGACTCATTGCTGGACCCTCTCACAATGGTGGTCTTGCAGACTAATGGAAATATGAGTGCATATGAGCAAGAGAGCTCAAGTTAATTCCTCCTACATCCTGCACTGCTTAGTTCAAAAAAACCTGTCTCTCTCCTTCTTTTTCTTTCTCTCCTTCTGCTCTCTATTAGCAGCTATAAGAGTAATACTATTTTTTTTAAGTTAGGGGAGTTCGGTTGGAGGATCTCCCCCATGCAGCTGCAGATATGAGACAGGTTTTAGCGGCTGAAGTACAAAGGAGGGAAAAAAAGCTGTTTAAAAGAATATCACCTGGCTTTTTGCCCTAAAAGAACTTTCCTTCTTTTGTTGGAGGGTTCAAGGCTGTCTTCCTTTTGCTCTTTTGGGTTTAATAAAACCTTTTGTACTCCTTCCACTCCCCCTCCCCCAGGTGGTCTACATGGCTGCTGATTGAGGTCAGCTGCAAGAGATGTAATGTCCTGAGTACAGTTCAGCAGCCTTAATCCTGATGCTAGAGTTACAGCCCCTGGAGGCTGGAGACATTATTGTTTTCCTGGCTGGCTGACCTCAGCCAACAGTTGCTCTGGTCACCCAGCATGAGCCCACCTACCAAAGGCATTAGAAGAATGCTCTGCACATCTTTTTTGAGCAGAAGCAGCTCTGATTATGTAAGTGAGAGGGCAATATTGATAGGGTGATGCAGGTGGGCAGGGCAAGATCACCAGTCTCTGCAAGGCTCAGGACAGAGCTTGGGTCTCCCAGACAGATGAAGGCTCCAGGACCCAGAGAGGTTCTGTGAACTGCAGTCCACAGGACCAAGCTATTGCTGTGCAGAGCCCTGAGGCAGCTGAAGGGGACAGGAAAGGAAATTGTGGCTCTAAAGCAGCAGGTTTATTTATTCATGCCTCCTGCAGCCCATCTGGCAAATAAATAACTTAGTCCTTGATTACATGTATTGGCACCCAGTCTGCTGCAGACACAGCTCTTCTGTGTCACTAAGGAGACTGGACACAATATTTCCTTAACTCACAAAATGGCAAAGAAGATGATCTCTTTCAAATCAAATCAACTGTTTAGAAATCTGCTCTTCTCTTTTATTGGCAAAGAGCCAGACTGGACAATGAAGTACCCTGTCTTCTTTTCAGGTTCTCATTGGTCCTTGAGACCAGAAACATGCATGTATCTCAGCTTGGACCCAGGATAACCTCCCTGCTCAAGGCACATGCTTTCCATAGTTGGTGGGCAGAGGCAAGATGATGCTCTGCAGTGCAGTTCAACATGCTCCCAAACCTCTTTCACAGTTAATAATGGAAAGTCAAGCGGTGCAACTGCTTCAATATGATGAGAACTAAACATGGAGGCATTCATCAGCTGCATAATAGAGACATCAAACACTATATTCCTTGGGAATGTGTGCTGATGAGTAGGAAATCAATATATTTCACATTTCTCTCATTATATCCATGGAAAATACATAAACTATAATAGAAAGGAAAAACAATCACAGATTGGGCTGTTTTGCAGAGGTATCAAGGATTTATCACAGTGGTTCTCACCTCAGTCCATAGCTCAGCATACCCCTGTGATGGAAGTGCTTATTTTCTTTGTCAGCCACAGATAAGCTGTAGGATGCAGAAAAGGGAAATTAACCTCAGATACCCAGCATCCTCAGAGAGAGTCAAAAAAATGGACAGTTCAAACAGTGAGAAACATCACTGTGGCTTTTTCCATGTGTTTTGCCAACACCATAGCCTGAATCTTGAACTGCAAAGTCATGAAACTGATGTGGGGGTATGAAAGAAAAAAGGGGAAGAAAGAGCAATCCCTTATCATATGTTTGCCTGTGGGAAGAAGACAAATCTTTCATTTTTGTTGTTGCCTTACTGCAGGCACATGACTTGGTAGACTGCATCACTCTCCCTGAAAGGGCTGCCTGCTATAGGCAGCATTGCCGTGCTTCCTATGAGCACTCACACCTTCATGGTACATGTGCACATTTCCACAACATGGTTTTCAAGATTAGATTTTAAAACAAACTTAGAAAAGGGGCAGAAGTATTCTAGCTTCTAGATGACAGGTAGTTTCCCCAGCAAAGCTCTTTTTACATCCACATGCCAGTTTACCAACTGGTTTACAAAGTGCATATCACCAGAAGCAGCTCCTACTCCCTTATGCAGAGTCTGTCCTAGCTAACTGTGGGACTACTGAGGTGTAGGACAGCAAGACTGCAATCATAAAGTCGTCTGGTTGATGGGTGAATTGTCCCTTTTCTCAGCTGCTTATTGCTAAGTTTTTCTTAAACATATATTTCCCATGTGTTCCAGCTGCTCTCCTGTGCCTCTATGAATATATGGATAAGAACTCTTGCAGAGAAGCATCTTCAGTTTACTTTCAGCAGCTACCTAGGACTTATTAGCATTCCTTACTGTTAAGACAGGAAAGTTGTGAAATGTTCTCCAACTTAGTGTCACAGATTTAAATAGTTTTTAAAGCCAGTGATTTTGTTTGAGTATTAACCTCAGAGCTGGACTTGTTCAGCAGTTTTTCTCCCTAGGCTTCAGCATACCAGGAAATCCAGCATGATAAATATACATAACTCTGAGGTCATTATTGTTCAGATTTTGATGTGTCTGCTGTTCAGTTGTTGAATCAACCCACATAAAAACCTGATATTTAATAAGCACCGGCACTGATTTAACTTGAGATATTTAATAGAGTTTGGAAGATTGTAAGTCATATAATATTTAAACAGTAAAACACCACAGCTGTTTCAGTCAGTAGTAAATATTGTATATATTTGTCTGGGATGTGAAAGATCCAGATTTGTATTGTATTCCTAAGGCTTTGAGTACAACATGTAGAATGTTGCAAAGGTGATATAGCACTGGTGGGTGCTAAACTGTGAGAAAAAAATTGGGGGTAGTGGGATATGTAGAGAAAGCTTGTAACGAAAGGTTGTGTTAAAAATCCATATTTCTTACCTATCACTCCAAATTATGGTAACCACGCAGGCAAAGAAAAACTAACCTGCTCTCAGATGGGGAAACTTCCAGCACCACAGTTATATAAAGAGTGGATATTTGTTATTTAGTGTGTCCCCTCATTCTCTGGCAGGGAGACCAGATGAAGTACGATTCACAGTGACCAGCATTTCCAGAGCTGCAGTCCCAATTCTGAAAATTGCTCCTTCTGTGGACTTTAAATAAATCATTTTCTTCTGCATTTTGGCTTCATTATGTTTCAGAAGTGCTAAAAATAGCAAGTTAACAAAGACATTAATTTGGAAGCTGGAAAGCACTTTTCACACAGCATTTTTGTTTTCATGTTTCTCCAGTAATCTGCTTCTCTACACCATTTCCCAGAGGAATTAATTCTATACAACATTACTGAAAGAAAGAGGGAGATCAATACAAGACTGAATCTCCATAACATCTGTACACAAGGATATTTGGGGTGGAGATTAGCATAGTGAAAGGATGTCACTGAGTTTTGTTATTTACTATTGATGGATTAATGTGAAATCTGCAGTCAAATATGAAGTCACCATTCAACTTGACTCTAACAAAACAAAACAAACAAGCAAAACAAACTAGCAAAACCAAACAGCCATCAGAAAACCCCAAACCAACCTAACACAGCCCCAAAGATCTTTCATTCTACCTACACTTTGGAAAGCACTGAAATATAAACATTTTCTGGAAAATTTTATGTCCAAGGCCTGTATTCAGATAAAGAGTATCAGCCTGTGAATCTGTATTGATGTTTGATCTGTCCCAAGTGGTGATAAAACATAAAAATAGATATCTTGCATGCAAACTGCTGTGGTGGGATTCAGCCAGTCTTTGTGGGGACAGTACAGAAGACTTTTGTCCATGTGGGGCACAGTATAAGGAATGTCAGAAGACAATTTGAATACCAAATTTGTTCTTGATTAAGGAAAAATCAAAACCACTATGTTGTGTTTTCAAATGAGCTCTTTGAAGCCCAGCTTTTAATCTTGTGGTGTTTTGAATGCAAACATGTGGAATGTTTATACTTGTCAATTCAGTCAAGTGTTTTGTAAGATAGAGTATTTGGACTTTTCTACTGCTGGCATTGGATTTTTCTGCAGAGTGCCTGATAATTCTGCAAGTGTTTCATAATCAATATTAATTAGCTCCTTATTAGTAATCAAGTAAATAAACATATTTTGAAATTGTTTTTGAGCTTGCTCCCTGTGAGATCCTCCTTGAACTTGTGAGTTCCTGATAAAGGAACAGGCAGTGATCATCTTCTCAATAGACATTGCAAAGTCCAGGCATGTATTTTTAAGGGTATTAATTAATATAATCTCTTATAACTCATACAGAAAGATATTCCTCTAATTTTAATTGTTCAGTATTGTCTTGTTATTTTTCTTATTGAAAATTGCCTTATAAAGTTTTCTTCTATTTTTACTTAATAATATTATTCCAAACATATATCTTTGTGGGAAACTATAGATGAGAAAGATATCAGACAACATGAAGAGGGAAAGAAAATCATGAAACCATGAAAACATGCACATTCACTATGC
>VWZN01019804.1:34460-45064 GCA_013396955.1 Regulus satrapa | reverse complement strand
CCTGTCCTTGAAGGACTGCACTCTGTGGAAGACTGACCTGTGTTGGAGCCGTTTGTGGAGAACCGTTGCCCATGGGATGGACTCACACTGGAGAAGCCCATAGAGAACTGTCTCCCATGGGAGGGACCCCATGAGCAGCAGCAGAAATAACTTGTATTGACCTGACCATAACCTCCATTCCCTGTTTCCCTGTGCTTCTGGAGAAGGAGGTAGAGCTGTGAAAAAGGAAGGGGTGAGGGGAAGGTGTTTTTAAGGTCTTATTTTACCTCTCATTAACCTGCTCTGATTGTGCCAGTAATAAATTCAGTTAATGACCCCAATTCAACCTGTTTTGCATATGATGGTATTTGGTGAGTGATGTCTTCTGATCCTTATCACATAACCCTTCATTATATTTTCTCCCCCCTGATAATGGTAGAGGTGCCTTGCTAGATAACAGGTAGATGACTGGATAGTCAGGGTCAACTCACTACAGAGGCAAAAGGATTCCATGATTTCTGGAGATGAATTCTACTGAAATACCCGTAAATGAAATGTGGTTAATATTTTGCCATTCGCATACTGAGAGAAGGCACCCTGCAACTCAGCATTTTCCCAAATACCCAACAAATGTTAGTGATACAAATTAAACAAATCAAATAACTGATTACTTGATATAATTAATTCTATAACTTAAATAACTAATTTAAGAAAAAAAAAAAAGAGAACATTTAAGCTTGTGGAAAGTGGGAGAACCCAGGTTATTGCAGGACTAGGAACTGTGGCTACAATGCTTTTCTGCAGGGACATAATTATTGATCCCCAGAATATTATCTCCAAGGATCAGAAGAGATGACTTGAAGATTGACTTATTTTTCACCAATACTGTGTATTGTGAGGATCTTCAACAGGTGAGATATTATCAAAGACTGACTCTAGTTCAGTATAATTTTTGTACTGCTGAACTTCCCTAATAACTTTTTCAGAGTAGATGATGGGGTTATTTTGTACTCTTAAAATGAATATTTATCAGTAACTGAAAAACTATTAACATTTTCCCCTAGTTTATAGATATAATTTCTGAAATATACCAGCCTTACTTTTAATCTTCTTTAATTCTTAAGAATTTACTTAGATAAAATCAATCTGTTTCCAGTGGTCTACAACTTCAGTGTGCAATATTTAATCTTGAATATTAGATGTGTATGTGTATTTTTGCGTAGGTATATTTACCTATTAAAAAAAAAAAAAATCAATCTGTATTCTAACCTTCCATAGTTGAGAAAAACCTCATTCAGTAGACAAATTGACTTCTGAAGTAAATGAGGCTTCAATGTAAAGTCTTTTCCTATGGTCCTATGTGCTCTAAGCAAAGCAAAAACAAAGCTGTTGCATATTTCTCAATACTCCAATGCAATAGCAATTTTTTGTCTAATGCAAATCCTAACATCACAAAGCAAGAAGGCTCTTTGGGATTCAACCTTTCAAATAATACACACAGATGTTCAAATTGCCTCCTACGATAACATCAGGTTGCATATGCTACAAAATACTAATTACAGCCCAGAGGAATAATTCTTTAAAAATTGACCTCATAAATTTTTCTTAAGGGTTGAAACTAACAATTCTTTGTAGTTTATGATTAACTGTATGCATAAATGAATAGTAATAAAATGGTTACATATTTTCTGAAGCCTACTAACATTGCCACATGAAGAATAATGCATTATTCATCACTTCTATTCTGAAAACACAGGGATATTTAGGATAAGAAGTTTTATTGCAGTACCTATATTTTAAGGGAATATCATGTATTGTTTAGAATTCTTCTACAATGCACATAGAAAAAAAATTGAGGTTTTTTATTCCTTTTGGAATAAATACATATTATCAGAAAGAAGATGATATTACCATTATATTAAAATTTTTAATACTCTTCTGTTTTAAATTCCAGGTTTTGAGAGAAATGCAGATGTACAGCAATACATTTTGCTACAGCATATGTGGGTAAAAGAAAAATTCCAAACATAAAGTAAAACCTTCCTGGTATCAAACATTTTTTTCTTTTTTTTCTTAAAGATGGAAAAATTTCATTTCTGCAATCAAGAGAAAAATTTAAGGAAGGAAATTGTCCACTTTCTGCAAAACTTGCAAGAAGCAATGATGTTCTACAGAAAACAATAATTGATTTAACTAAATTAATAAGAAAAGAGCAAAGCAGAATCCACATGAAATCTATGCTTGAATCATAGCTGCCCACTTTTGAAAAGCAAAAAAAGATTTTTTTTTTCTATAGTACTCTATGAATCAAAAAGAATTATTTTCAGCAATAGGAAAAGTTACCTTTTATGATACTTAATTAATAAAATAAAAATGCATTTTAGAGTTTTGAATAGATAGTAATATTATTAAAGATTATTTTAATATTTATTATATTAAATAGGGTATCTGTAAAGGAGATAAATGAAATTCAAGACGGGCAGGAAAAGTTGCAAAGTAAAATTTTATATTTGTCTCCATTGCTAATATAATAATGTGACTATTCTAATAGTTAAATAGTGTCAGAAAAATCTATTTAAATATTAAAATAATTTTAAATTTCATTCTACAGCAACATTCTGACACCATAGACATCCAGACCCTGCAGAGTTTGATTCTATATGCTTTGTAAGAATAAGCAAAAATCTCCCAGTGTGTAAGTGTTTGTGAAAATAAAATCAGTTAATATTAGAAGAGTGACTGCTTTATTGCTCTTGTTCAACTTGAATATGTAAAATTCAATCACAAAAGTGTGGTTATCAAAGTGCTGCATCTCTTTACTTAGAGATCTTATTTCTAGCCACCAATAAATATAGGCCATTTAAATTTTTGTTTTAGTTATGCCAAATGTAATGGAAAAACCCAATCACTTAGTTTTTCTAGTTTCATTTTGATTACTTTTTGTCTGACCTCCATGTCCCTGAAGTTCATAACTGTACAGTCAGGCCAAGTTTGGTGTCACAATTTTAGAACAAGAGATGCCACAATAAATTAAGGAATGCAAATATAAGTCATAACAGCCTGTGGATAAAAGAGAAAATAATCTAAATATAGATTTTGTAGTTTCAAAAATCCAGAGGAGAAAGGAAATATTTCAGTCTAAACATGCCATCCAAATGATTCAGGTCATAACATAATTGTTGTATCATAGCTGTGGGATGTCATACAGGTATTGACACACATTTTCCCTACCATCCAGCTTCTTATAATTTGAAGTAGGGGTAATACTCTTTTAACCTTTAACCATTCAATAATTATTTTCTCTTTTCTTTCCTTCCTCTAGCTTAAAGCTATTTTCAGTCATGTATTTCAAAATATATGCTTTACCCTTCAGATAATGAGAATTCCACATTGTCCACAGAAAACTGTTTGGCTGCGAAATTCATCAAATCATGGAATCATTTGTGTTGCAAATGACTTTAAAATCTTCTAGTTCCTATCCCAGTGCCCTATGTAGAGACACCTTCCACTAGACCAGTTTGCTCAGAGCCCAAGCCAGCTTGGCTTTCAATACTTCCAGGGACGAGGTATCCACAGCCTCTCTGGGCAACCTGTTCCACAGTCTCACCACCCTCATAGTAAGCGACTTTCTCCTTATAGCTAATCTAAACCTGCCCCCTTTCAGTTCAAAGCCATTACTCCTTGTCGTATCACTGCCTGCCCTCCATGAGGCCCAATTTAGGTACTGGAAGTTGGCTTTTTGATAAAAGTAAAATTCATTAAATTGCAGTTAAGAAAAAAGGTAAAAAGGATGTGAATGTTCAAAACTAATGTCATCAATGGTATAATTTGTGTAGTGAGCTAATTTACTGAGGAGTACTTAGGTATACAACAGTGAGGGAGAAGGAGAGAGAGGGAGAGAGGCATTAAGAATGCTTACGTTAAGTTCCTGCTTTGTTGAAATCATTAAAATGGGCTTGTTTGGAAACTTTTCTCCTAACTCAGGCGTATAACTGAGGCATCTGGAATTATATGGTATAAATATTCATGAATATATTCATCATGTGGATATGTCATCCTGCATATTTGGTTTTTTTTTTGAATAAATTATTTATAAACATTAAGGGAAACAAAATGGGTAATGTATTACACTAATACTAGTTTCAGAAAACACCCTGAGATTTGTTACTTAGAGATCTTATATGCCCACTCATGAAATTGGTAACAGATCAGTGGTTGATCAAAAATACAGAACAAAAAAAATCCTCAATCATCTCTTAAAGAAGGAATGGAAATTAAAATAAAGAAATATACTAAATACTAAATATATATCAAGAAATAAAGTGTGGAATGGTGGTAGAGAATGAACACTCTTCTTCATTTTTGTTGGACTCAAATAAAAAAAAAAATGTTTCTTTTAGTGCTTGCTGGCACAAGAAAGAGCTTGTGTACTCAATTGTTCTATTTCACTAAAATTGTTCAACCAGTTTTGACCAGTGCATGATATTTTTCCTGTGATAAAATTTGAGAGAACAGTACTTTTCCTTGTGCTTGGCTTTCCTGTACTCCTCACACATATTTTAAATGAAATTTTGTTGCTACTTCTTTNCATTTGCATTTGAAGCAGCCTTGTACTTTTGTCTCCTTTTCAAGCATCCCGGTAATCTTTTTTTTTTTTTTTTTTTAATATATGCAAGAAAACTTTTTACAGTGAAAGAAGCACTTGATGTTTTAGATTAAAACATCAAAGAAGATATGCTGATAAACATCTTTCTTTCCTCCAGGAAATTAGCTTTTATACTTGACCTAGCAACAGGACACCAAATTAATTGTTTTCCATAAAGGCTATGAATCACAATTGTGACAATTTTCCATAATAAGCTACCACAGTAATTGAATATTGCCTTTCACTTTGAATACCATTTTAGTCACAGAGCAAAGTTAAATGCTGAAGACAGAAAAGTCTGTGAGTTTTTGAAGATGATCCATGCACTAATTGCTAGGCTATGATGGCATTTTCATTTATTATAGGCTGCTCAACCATTAATTGTGTATGGTGATACAGATCACTGAGTTTTCTCATTGAACAAGTTACAAAGGTTAATTGAACCTGAGTCTTTAAAAAAAGAAGAATAAATAAATTACACAATAATATGATTTTAACTCATTGACAAACTCTACTTTTAATAAAAAACCCCAAAGATTACTGCAAAGTCTCTATAGTTAGTTCAATTTTTTAAAATAAAGGCTTAGTATATCAGGCCACAAAGAGGGAAGAAATAATGCTGATCCTTTGTATCGGATATACTTAAAACTTTTGGTGATAAAAAAAAGATTTCTTTCACAAGTTAGTGCTAGGAATGAAGTCACAGCTTGTCTTGATATTTCTTTCAGTGAACTACTACACTCAAATGTACTATCTTGCTATATACAGTATGTTTTCCTGGTTAATAGTTGTTATTAAAAAATAACATAATAAAGTCATATCCAGCTCCTAAATTTCAGATCCTTGAGGTATGCATTGGTATTCTTGGAACTAGTCAACATTCTGTGATAGGCCCAGCATTCTAGTTTTAAGAATTATGAGAGATAGCTGCTTTTCAAATAATTTATTCTAAATAATATGGGAAAACTTTTAATGCCAGTATATGATAATGTTTGAAATTCATGTTGTAGCCTATTTGTAAGAATGAAACAAAAATTTGAAAGCATAACCACTGATTTTTTTATGGATAGTTATGTAAATACACAACTAGAGGAAATAAAATTCCATAAGGAATCAGAAGTACTGGATTATTACTGTTTTACTAAATGCAGTTATATAGGGGGGTGGGGTTTTTTTGTAAAAAAATATGAATTTCAGAATTTTCTTAAAACACAATCTTGAATATATTTTATTCTGAATGAAAAAATATTCATTAAAAAAAACCCCCAAAATTGTAAGGTGATAATGGATCTTCAAACCTCTTGATTTTAAAGAAATGCACACATCTAGGGAATTAATAAATACAGAGAAGCAAAACTGAAAATAAATTGTTTACTGAATGAATGTTTGTATCTAAAATTTAGACCAAAAGTAACAATGCAAAGACAAACATGTCTGAAGCATTAGAAATATTTCAATATACATTTCAGTTTCATCCCCAGCTTTGCAAATATTTATTTAATCTATCAACTCTACAAGTTCTGTATCTCTTTCCCATATATAACCAGCATCATAATGTCAGGATGATTAAAAAAAAAAAAAAAAAAACCAAACCCAAAAAACCCATTTTAATAGCAAACTACTTTTGGATTTTAATGTGTGGTATGTGCCTACATCCTATATATTTCATATTTTTCCCTGTTATCCACAATATTCTACTATGTTGAACCTGTTTCTTGAATCCACTGACCTGAGCCATCGTGCCTCTGCTGCCTTGTCATTGAGGCTGCTCTCTGCTCACCTTCATTTCAGTCCTATGGGCTGTTATCTGAAAGTTCCTTGTAAAGCCTTCCATGTACAACTGTAAACCAGCTCATTCCACCAACCAAAGCAAAAACCACAGAATGCCAGAAGCCATGGTTATGAAAACATCATGATCTCGGAAAAATCACAAAACTCAGGAATCTGATGACAGCTGCTGTGACAAGTTCATCCTGCTTGATGAGGAAGTTCTTTTTCACTTTTTAAAAATGCTATTTACACATAGATAGCTTTGAGTCTGTTATATACAGTATCTGTCATGAATTTTTGTGTGATGGGAATAAAATTACTTCCTATCACCCTATATATAGTACTGTGGTTGATATTCAACCTAATGTGTTCCTCACCTGTTGATTGATGTTTTGTTGATAGTTCTGTTTAATGTCTAGTAGTCACTTGCAGAAGATACCTGCTTGATACTTTAGCCCTACCTATCCTAGCAACCTTAAATCCTGGATTACCTCCTTGCTGAGCAAAGTATTTTGAAAATATTGCCCATTATAGCAAGGCTTTCAAAAAGAGACTGCTGCATAGAAATTATCATCACAGAAATGTCAGATACTAAGTATGTGAAGAAATGGGTGTACATATGGCAAATCTGTATTCAAAAAAGGCATAACATCAATTTCCTAATTCAATTTTGTATTACGTATTATCATCTGTTATTGTAAAAATGCTTATGATTTGCAGGAAGTCAGATTACTAAATCATAACAAATCTTCAGGTTTTATCAAATAAGCTATTAAACATATATATTTAGACACACCATTGTGAGGAATCTATTTTCATTGAGGAAAAATCAAATAATAAATTAAACTGAGAAAAAAAATTGAGTGCAATCCGTAGGCACATAACATTTATTATCAGTTTGTTCCTAACCCCATAGAAATAATTTTACTTCATAACCTTAAGAGCTTGCATTTTGTACTGTCATACAGTGAAGCCACTATATTGTTACAAAAAAAAGCAAGATATGGTAGAGAGCTTTGCAACTCCTATTATGTGACTAATCCTAATAAAATTTTCCTTTTCTACATGCAATTTTTTTCTTTTTTTCATTTTTGTTACACTGTTCTACAGGGTCTAATTTTGTTGGATCAAGTATTTCTCTAGAAATTAATGGGAAGTGGAGGCAGGAGAGTTGTGTTTTGCTTTCACCGAAATGCTTAATATTGGAATAAAATCTAACCATTCCAGCATTTAGCCCCAGTGAAATCAAAGGAAGACATCCAGTTAAGTTCAGCATGGATAATATTTCATTAGAAAATCCTTTCCAATAATGGAATTATAGAATAATCAGTTGAAAGGGAGCTTAGTTTGGAAGAGAATTGAGGATGTATTTTTCAATGTCTACCATAAAGTAGGATCAAGCCTGAGGTAATACAAGATTGCTCAGCACTTGATCCAGTTGGCTATCAAACATCCCCCAAGGATGGAGATTGAACCTCTTTGAGCAGTACGGTCAGCTGCTTGCTCGTTCTCCTGAGTGCAATGTTTTTCCTTCTATCCAGCTGGACCTTTTTCTTTTTTCAATTTATGCAAGTTTCTCATATCCCCTTGCTGCCACTTTGAAGGAGCCTGCTTCTGTCTTTTGGATGCCCTTGCATAGGTCAGGTTGCTGTCAGGTTTCTGTAGGGACCCCTCAAAGCCTTCTCTTTTCCAGGCTAATGAACCCCATCCTCCTCAGCCTCTCCTGAAAACCTGCTACTGCATTCACCCAGTCTATCAATATCATTACTGACTGGGGTGCCCAAAAACTGGGCACAGGACTTTACCTGCACCCTATGAGGAAAGTGGGTGATCACTCCTCCTAACCTCATGCCTGGGTTCCTAGTGGCAGCCCAGGACCCTTATGGCCTTTGATGCTGGAGCACACCAGGTCCTTCTCCACAGAGCTGCTGCCCAGCCAGTCAGGCCCCAGCTTGTGACACTGCAAGGGAATTTCTGCCTACCCAGCAGCAGGATTTAGCATCAGTGTGTGTGAATTTCATGAGCTTGCTGACTGGCAGCCCATTCTTTCAGCTCCCTAGGTTCCCCTGCAAAGAAGCCTTGCTATAGAAAGTTAACTGGTTCCCCTCCTTCTCTTTATCTTTGCCTGCCAATTCGGGGTCATCTGGAAATAATGAGTACACATTGTTACCTTTCCCACACCTTTGATAAAGACAGACCCCTCCAGTTTTTGGTGACCACTAGATAGAAAAAAACTTATTAACCATTATCCTCCAAGACAGTCCTCCAAGCTATGTTTTATCTGTTCAGCTGTCCGCTCATCCAGACCATTATTTTCTAACTCAGATACAAAATTATCCATGATATAAGAATAATAACTTCTTTAAGCTAAATACTTATCAACTGAAGCTAGTAAAAACTGCAGAAAAAGTTAGCACAACATAACCATGACAGGGGAGGAATGCTAGGACAAAATTATTAACTTCCTGTTTGAAAATCTAGAATTGCTATCCTAACAACCACCTAAAATCAGACCCAATGGTTCTCAAGTGTTTCAGGTTTTTAGTACAATTATATATATTGTATTATTTTTTAGTGGAGATCTATTTATAGAGAAGTTGTTTTTTAGTAAACCCTGGATTATAATATGTTTATTAAAACTTAACATTTATCAGACCAAGGAAAATGATCATTGATGATCACTGATGAAGCATGGCATAAGTAAGATGGTCAATTTCCTGTGTTTTCTGTATCCCAGAGTCTATCTAAACCATAATGGTCTTTAGAGTTCAGCAGAAAATTACTTAGGAACCTGAAACACTTTTTTCCATGTTATTGCAAAGAACAGACTATAACTGTTATTGCTCAGTGGCATTCTAGCATCTCCTTTTTCTCCTGGTATTGTGTATACAACTGACAGCTTATTCATTAGATGCTAACTTTTTTAGATGCTTATTTGCAGACATTTCATTACAAAAATCTTCTTGTTGAATGTTTACTATATATTTTCTGAATCTATTCTTATCTAGATTCAATCTATAACCCTATTCTTATAGGGTTATTTTTTGAAGGATGTGTTTGTGGTCTTTAAAGTGCCATTGCAAACATAGAGAAAGGCAAACATTTGGAAAAATAGTCTTATATCAGTCAGCAGTATTATACGTAATTTGGGTTTATATACTTAGGGATTTACTGAATTTCATAGTTGCTTAGCATGTAGTTACTTCCAGTTTTGAAATAAAATGAGATGATCTGGGGTTGCAGAAAAACATCAGGCATGCTTCACAGTTTTGCCATGCAACCAAAAGAAACTCAATTATTTTGATTGATTTTCATTTTGCATTTTTTACTTTTCTCTGAACCAGAAACTCAAAGTGACCCTTGAAGAAACAGTGGGATAGGAGGTGCCAACTGACAAGGATCAGACCTGAAGAAAATATTCACACCAACATCTGTGAAAGAAAACTGTGAGGTTTCACATACAGTAGTCTGCAGAAGGCATTTTGTCAGGGAACTAAAGCATCAAACATTTTTTTTCTAAGTGGACCACATTTGCCATCTCTGTATCACCCTTGTACATTTCCTGTTATCTGCTGCAGAAAGTTAGGCAGACTCAGGATCCTTGATGTAGGTTTGAGAATGCTCTTTTATGAAAAGCAAAATAATTACACCTGATCAAGTTCACTCTATATATTTGAATGAAAATGGCTAAAACCTAACAATTGTGATAGATTTTTAAAATTCAGATGACAAAATTGTATTTTTAATTTACTAAATCCTTTCTCTAACATAGAACTATTGCAAAATTGTATATAATTAATCTATAGCATTATAATATTTTTTAAAAGGCATAATTTTCTGAAGAGTGTTGGAAGGTTGCAATTGCACAACATTATCATGACAGGGGAGGAATGCTAGGGAAAAAAAAGATTAATTTCCTGTCTGAAAATCTAGAATTGTTATCCTAACAACGACCTAAAATCAGTATAATTTATTGCTTAAACAAGGACTTTTTCACACCAAGCAAGTAGGTGTGTTTACAGATACTGCAGGTAAAGCAAATCATAGTGGTGGGGTGTGGAGAAAGCCAAAAAAACACCTTTCACAGATTGAGTTCAGTCATAGGAAAGAAAGGATGTGAACTAGAAATCATAGAGCTTTGGTTAATCAAGGAGCTACAAGAATATTACCTGCAGAAAGCCTAAGCATCTTGAAAAAAAAAAAAAAAAAA
>VWZN01019804.1:14174-26950 GCA_013396955.1 Regulus satrapa | reverse complement strand
TGATTGGTTTAAATTCTTGTACCATGTCCTTTTTGTTATTAACTTTCCTTGTATTATTTTTTTATTATTTTATTTTATATTTTGATATTTTCCTTTTTTGGATTTCAGGACATTAAGTCACAGGCATTATTGCTTGGTTCTCAACTTAACAAGTAAATGATGTTATTTTATGAGTTTAATTTCTTCCCTCCATTGATTCCTTAGTCAAGTCTGTAAGGCTAGATATAAAAAAGGACGGCTCAGAGTACTCCTTGGAATGGAATTAAAGTCACATTTAAAACTTGGCAACAATGTTGCAGAACTGCTTGTGCACCTGAGAGTCTATAAGCATGAGAGGTTTTGACTGTAAAGTGACTTTAGCATTGGAAATGCTGTCACTTTTTGAAGTCATTTTGTCAGAGTAAGGCACCTTTAGATCTATATTTCATCTAAAGCAAACGAAGATTCATTTGTTTAAATAAAAATGAGGTCATGTCATGCCAAATGCCTGCTGCAAAATACATACCTTTTTTGCTTCCAAGATGCCAATAGAAAGGATATCTATCTGACTATGCTAAATCAATAACTATTTACTCAACATCTTGAACTTTGAGATACTTTTTGGTCTGAAAATATACCAGTGCACATTGCCTAAAAAAGCAGTTAATCACAAATAGGTAAGCCTGAAGACAAAAGCATTCTTTATCATTCTTGTTGAAGTTGTTTCACTGCGCATATGAAAAATGGTAAGATTTCTGTGACAGCTGGAAACTTAAGTGTCCATAACTGGCTTTGAGAATTTGCTGAGCCAGGCAGAGAATTAATCATTATGAGACTGATCATTTTCATGCCTGAGAGTCTTTGTGAACCTCATCTCATAGGCTTTCAAAAATCCCTTGCCTATCTTTATGTGTTCAAGCCTATCTTTTNTTTTATATTTTCAACACTTTTTTTTTAAAGGGAAAAAAAAAAAAAAAAAAAGAAGAAAGAAAGAAAAATGTTCACTCCAATGAGTCAACTCCAAATACTGTAGGTAAAACATCCGACAATTACTTAATTTAATCCATGCTGGAATTTTATGTTATTTATTTCAGGAAGATTGATTTTTTTTTTTAAAGTTTTAATTTACAGTCTGTGTGGGCATTGACTAAAATCATGTTTTGTTAGGCTTTGTACTTCAGCCTTGTTGACTCCTCCCTTAAATAATGTTGTTCTTGAACTTTTGTCCTCTTGTAGAGACTACAGACATCATAAGGAAACTGATTCCAAAAGTCCCTGGTAAGCATACACTGTGTATAGCTTATTCAGCTCTGTGCTGGGATAGTCAAAATGTTTTATAGGAGGAAGCTCACCAGCCATTTCAGATACATCCATAGAGACCTTTGAAGAACAGTCCTCTGAAATTATCCTTGGGGAGAAAGAAAATATATTTCCACAGTGTCGTTATCTTTACAGTTTGATTATAATGACTACAGCTATAGTTCTATTACTACTGACACTACTATTACAAGTGTAATATACTACAGCAGAGTGTGACATTTCCTAGGCTATTGTAAAGCCTCTAGAAGCCATCAAGGATTTGCTTAGTGTACTACAGAACATGTCTTAGCAATTAATTTTATGAGACAAGGCACCACTGTGAATAAAACCATCTCCAGCTCTCCAAGTGAGTGCTTTGTACCCAGTGTGATAAAGCAAGAATTTAGCTTAAGCCAAAAGAATATCTGGAACGCTTTCCCCCTGCACACATGTTATCACATAGACAAGTACAAACCAAATAAACTCATAATAAAAATTACCAGTGTGTAATATGGCTATGCCAAGATTTTATGTCTGGGGAGAAGATTTGAGACAGAAAAAGAAACTCTGTTTTGACATCCAGTTTTGTGCATGCATCTGCTGATATCACATTGGACTTTTATTAGTACTTGGTTCACATTTCATTTAGAAGAATTTCTAGAAAAAATATGTATTAAATGGTCTGAGAAAATGTTACTTAAAAAATTATCAAACAATAGAGAAGCAGAAAGGGACAAAAGTATGTATATAGAAAACATTGCCCTTTACTTTAGCAGGAGGTACCCTTCAATAACATACTGTAAAGATACATCTTTAAAGACCAGTGTTCAGCATCTGAATGTGGAACTGTACTCTTTTGTACAAATTCCTTTCAAATATATTGACATAATTTCTTTGTGGAAAATCATTGCATATTATGTGTTTTCTGAAGTAATTATTATTTCTTTTTAATGCTATCAATAAATAAATACATGATAAACAAACTACCTCTGAAGTGCTTCAGGTGAAATTAGTGTTTACTGTTCTTAGCTGCTATTTAGAATAAAGTATGTTTTCCATATTTTTACTCCTAAGACATCTCATATTCTGGATCAACTGATCCTGGAGACAATTTATCCAGGAATGTGTCTGAAATCCAGCAAAGGGAACAGATACATGACTGGAAATTCAGATCAAGAATAGCCTCTTACTTGGGCACCAAGACATCTTTATTATGAAATACTGCCTAAGGAACAGATCACTTTCTTGTCTGCACCAGGTGGAAGTTGAATTTCCCTTCTTTTTCAAAGTTAGATAAGAGATCTTTTCTTCCATTTATGTTTCTTATTCACCAACAAAAGCACACAATCTCTCATTATATGTAGGTTCTTCTTCAAAATGAACAGATGATGGTAAAGCACAGATCCATCTTTTGGAACCTACTGTCCAAATTGTCCTTGTCCAATTAAGCCCATTTATTTCCTAATTCTTTTGGTATTACTGTGGATTATACTGTCTAATATTTCCTGAAAATGTCTGCATTGAGCAATGCAAGTGTTACTTCTTGATCTTTGGTACCTGCTCCTAAAGAAGTGGTTTCACAGCTCTAGTGAGGTGAGAAAAAACTCTAGAGAACAGAATTTGTAAGTCTAGAGTATCACTGCATTTGCGCACTGGTTTTCAGCTTGAACAAAGATGTAACTGCAGCAGGGATTCTAATCAAAGAAGTTTAGCATTTTATTTCTTAGTAGCATATTTAGAAAAAATTAATGTAATTATAAGACATTCCAAAAAACATAAGAGAAAAGCCTAAATAAATATATATATTTCTTTTATTGATTAATAATAATTATTCAAAGCACGTGTTAAAAATACAATAATTTTTTTTTTTGTAGCAATCATACCCATATAAATTAATAATATTCTGCACAAATACATAACAATCATTAACAGCAGCAAATGTACTAATCTAGTCCTCATTAATATTAATTTTTATTTCTATGATTTATATCTAAGCTATAAAAATATGGGACTGTTTTTGCCCATATCCTCCTAACAGACCAATTGTTTAAAATCTTTTCTGCAATAACTACAAGAAGTTTAATCACATAGTGCAAAATATCAGAACCATGGTATCTCTATTCCAGAAGTATTTGGAAGCTTTACATTATTATAAGTATTGGCATTTAGTGCAAAGTTATTTGACCAACATTTGTGCACTAAATTGTATATAGTGACTAAATTGTATATAGTAATTTACGATCCTTGTAGAGATTGATAATTAAAACCTATAGTCTATAATATGCAGCAGCTTGGGATATACCAGTACATGGATCTGTTCTTCTCTGTTAAACTTCAGAATAATTACTCTGAAACAATCTTTAACATAAGGACTGAAAATGCTAAAGCAAACAGATTGTTTGGCACAGTGATGATCTGAGAAATAAAAAGATACTTGTGTTTACCTGTCAAAGTTAAGATCAGCATTACTGTTATATCTTAAAGATAGGAAAATTGATCAGATTTCAGTATGGTGTCAAAAATAAATGCAAAGTCAAAAGATATATGAATCAAAGTTTTATGGCTGGAAATAGATCTGGAAAACAAAGCAAACACTAAAAGTATAGTACTTTAGAATTTTTCTTACTAAAAGGCAAGAAAAATAATAGAAAACACCAATAAAACCCCATGGTTCACTAACCAATTTGATTTTCAGGGTAAATGCTTATGGAAAAGCAAACTAGTAATGTAAATTCACATTTGATTATACAGTAATGAGCATGAAAGTTAGTGGAGAAATAATGACATGGGACTGCAAAAAGTAAAATAAATTTTTGTGTGTAAGAGAAAGACTGCAAATTAAACTGTATTGATTTTTCTTGGAAAGTTTTTCATAACTGCAAATTCCTAGTATTTCATAATCTACATGTTAAAATTACATAACAAGCAGCATGACTGAGCAACTCCTCCCACAAATTAACAAGGTTATTATCAGTTCTTACTTGGTGGCTACACAAAGATCAAAAAAATCCTTTATGATCAATCCTCAAGCTTAATTAAGTTTATTAACTTCTCAGGTAGTTAAATCTCCACCTGCAAGATCAGAAGCTACCTTAATTTTGTTTCTTGTGCATTATTAGTTAGTTTACAAAATTAGTGTATAAAGAATCAATAATGGCACCTGTTAGTCATCAACAATTTCAGTAAAAAAAAAGACTTCTTACAAAATTCTTTGATGTTAATGAAGACAAACACTGAAACACCAAAATGAAATGCTTATTATACTAATGTTTTGCCTTCTAATCTGTTTCTAAATACTAGAACTGTTAAAACAGCTTCTGAAAAAGCCTGCGAAAAAGCCTGCACCTGTTTGGATTTTGGAATAAAGATCCCAGTGAACTCTGGTTATCAGTTTTATTCCTACAAATTGTCTTTTAAGAAAGAAAACTGAAATAATATTACCATGCATTTTTGGATGGCTTGTTTGTTTAAGAAAATTGAAAAGCAAAAGATTAGGAGTCTCATCCTGACAAATTTATATTTCTCAACATCCTGTGAATATTATTTTATTTGCAGGTGCGTATAGCGAAAGATGAGTATTGCTGAGAAAATAATTTCTTGCCATAATTTTGTCATGTGATTTTAACTGTAATTAGACCTTGAGAATTCTTTCATGCTTTATTTTTATGGTGTGTTTAAATGTATTATCATTCACTGACCATTAATACTTCATTTTTTTTACTTTCTATTGGACATACTTTTTAACTGAAACAGTCAAATCATCAAAAAATTGTGATAAATTATGCAACAGATCTAAGTACCACTTTGTCCTTTTCAGAATTCTTCTCACTGCAAGGGAATGATGGTTTGCTCAGATTACTAATAGCAAAGTTCAGAAATAAAAGACTAAAAAATATTTCATCCTCTTCTTCAAAAAAACATTCATCCAGAATGTTATTTTGTAATATTCAATTTATAAAGAAAAAGGACTTACTTCAATAAAGAAAAAACAAACCAAATTAAACCCAAACCACAAAACCCAATATAGAATATGAAAGTAAAATATAATGATATGCCTTTCCTGAATTTCCAGAAAATAAGTTCCTATATAATTCTTTTGGTGGGTGAATTCTCATATTTTATTTTTAGAGTGAAATATATAGTATATAAAGCTGCTCTTTTCATGCACTTCCAATTCTGAATTTCTAATTTTTTGCTTAGGTAGCTTAACACATAATGAACATTGTAATGATATGAGGTCTCAGATGAGAAAAATCATTCTGCTCTTTTATATATATTTATTCAAGATACAATATAACATAATTGAACTATGGTCTTCCAGAAGAAACTGCTAATAATCTTCCTGCTAGTTACAGTTTAAAATATTTCTGTCTCATTTATAGCTCTGTCATGGTTTACTCTCCTACCAGAAATGGATACAAAAGTTGAAGAGTGAAAGAAAATGAAAGAAGTCAAGCAGCTGCATTCAGTAGAAATGTTGGTTTCTGTATCCCCTGTGAGGTCCTTTGTCAGGTTCAAAGATTGTGATTACACTGAAGATAAATAACTCTATGAAGAACACTGATTTTTATAATAAGATTTCATGATATATTGAAGCAATGAGGAAATTGCACCTAACTGGAAGATCAATTCTTTTATGTAATTCCCAGAAACAAGGCATGTATTATACTGGCAATTAGTCTGGAAAAAGCAAGACAGCCTTACTTAGGTTTGTTTTTTTTTTCTCTTTGAAATTATTCCACATTTTCACCATGAATAGATAACATTAATACCTTGTCAAAGACTTTAAACTTTTTTCCTATCCAACTCTTTTATAAGTAGGAAAAACAAAAACAAGCTAAAAAACCCAGCCTTTCCAGTGCTTAGGAATATATTGCAGTTGTATTGAAATGTTAAATGCATTACAGTAATAAATGAAATGGTTTCATCATAGGGCAATCTTTTGTAGCATTCAATTATACTGATTCAGATGGAAGTGTAACTTAGTGCATCTGAATGGTTTCAATTAAGTAAGAGATTCAGGCAATTCACTGAGGGACACAGAGAAAACTCGTTTTCAAAGGCATGAATTAATCCATTTGTGTAAGCTGAAAAAAAAATCCTCTTTGTGGTTTTTCGTGGGGGGCAGGGGGCTTTTTTTTTCTTTTGTACCTAAGAATATTACTGACATTTTTCAATAACAAGACTTAAAAAAACACAGTGAAAAATGTGTTATAAACTAGAAGTTAATATAACTGACCTGAAGGAATGCGGTATATAAGAATTACAGATTGTATTACAGAGTATTAATAATATTAGTACATTTCCCTTATGTTACAATAAGAGGGAAATTGCAGTAGCATCTTAATTTTAAAAGAACCAGAGAAACAGACTCTCAATGGGTTTATTAAAAGTAGGAGGTTTTGTGAGGGCTTTTCAATTTATTTTTTTTTCCCAAAAACTATATAACATAGATGCCCAGGAATAAAACAAATATTCCTTACTAATGCAGCACAAAATTTTTAATTCCTTACTTAAGCAATATAAAGTATATGCCGAGCTATCAAAAAGAATGTCCTGCAATAGGGAAATACTCTATAGCACAACTCTTGGAGAGAAAATTCAGTGTAGTCTCTGAAGTAAGTTGGAGAGGATATATTGAAGTGTAGTATAGCATTTCAATTAGATATATAGCGAGAAAAGAAGCAGAATAAAATCTCTGAACTTATACTTCCCATTAGTATTTGTTTAAAATGCTGATGTTCATACAATATATATAATGTTTAGATTAATTATAGATATTAGGAATAAAAGAGCACTCTTCCTAAACTACATATTAATCTGCATAAATAAAATTTTCAGTACATATTTTAATCTTGATTCAGAGAATATGATTATCCTACAAGTGGCCTGCATTCATTTATATCACTGCTACATGAATATTACCCAGAAACAGAGCAGAGAACTGGTCAGACTATACCGGGGCAAATGTCAAGAGGGATGTTAGATGTGTTCAAAATCAAGTAAAGTCTGGGCAAACAGGGCAAGGAAATGTATTGGTTTAAATTTGGAGTGGTTTCTTAGTGTCAAAATCTACTTGAATTTGCCTCAAATTCCTCTAGTTTTTTTTTTTTGTTTTTTTTTTTTTTCTGTAGCAGTAAATAGTAAACTAACTCCTTGTCTTAGTCTTGGGCCATGAGCTTTTGTATCCTTGTGTTGTTGAGGAAGGTGAGTGAGAGTAGGTGCTGTCTTTAAACTGCTCAAGGTCAAACAAATCACAGGAACTGATGTACATTAATCAGTGGCAGAGGGAAGATGATGAAGGTATTAAAAATTGGAAATGTCAGGAAGATACATATCTGTGCTGTGGGAGTGGATATAGGGAATTGTAAATAAAAGTTTGAAAGAATTTACATTCTTCCATTTAGAGAAGAAAAGTGTCCTTGGACATTTCTAGAAGTCTTTCCATAATTAAGGATTGAAGGAAGACATAGAGAGGTGTTTTGGTAGGAGCTGTGGTGACAGGTCAAGAATCAACAGTTTTAAACAGAAGGAGGTTATATTTAGATTGGACAGATGATGAAAATTTTGGACAATGAGGGTGATATGACACTGGTTGCAGTGTGGCCCAGAGAAGTTCTGTGTGCCCCACCCTGGAAGTGTTTGAGGACAGGCTGGATGGGTCTTTAAGAAGCCCAGTCTAGTGAAAGATGTCCCTGCCCACAGCAGGGAGGCTGGAACTTAATAATCTTCAAGGACCTTTCCAACCCAAATCATTCTAGGATTCTGTGAATTACTTATAAAACGATCAGTCTCTATTGTTTACCAAACAATAGAGAGGGGAAAAAAGCAAGAGTATATACATATATACACAAATGTAGGTTAANAAAGAAAAAGAAAAAAAAAGGCATCATTACTGCGACTTCTAACAGTTAACTTGAAGTCAACTTGTTTTCTCAGAATGTTTGAAATAGACTGTCTCATGTGACTATGCAGTTAATAAAACCTCATGGAAAGCAATTTACGGGTACAGATGGTATTTCTTTCAAGTCTGAAACATGCAAAATGTTTTCTTTATTAATAATTTCAGCAATTTATTCTGAGATCTTCTGCTTGTAAAATCAACAAAGCTCCACTGACCTGTTTTAGAGCAGAGTAGAGCTCAATATTATTAGTGTTGTGCTCAAGTTTTTCAGATGTGAGGTGTTCTCAAGCATCCGTATATATCCATTAGACAGACTAGCTCTGGAGGTTTATACACAGTAAAATTAAACCTTCAGAAAAATGATGGAAAGATGAGAGTCAGATACCTCAAAGTTTCATTGGACATGTTTGGTTTGGAGGGAAATGTTTTCCCCACAATTGCAGACATCAAGCATGAAAAAGGGAATTTGCTTTTTCACTCACCTTTAAAGTTTTATCTTTGTGCATGTTCCATTAAGAAGACTGTAAGTGTGGATATGTTTCCTGACATTTTACTATCTGTGATATGTACTTTCTGAACTATCAGAAATAAGAAAAAAAAACAGGTTTGGGAGCAGTCAATATCAGAAAGAAGAAACAAAAAACTGATGGGACATAAAAACAATAACAGTGTTGTTATTGTAAATCGTAACAAGTAGTCTCTCAAAGACATATTGCAACAACAGCAAAACAGACTAAAAAACCCAAAGGCATTGAGAACTGTCTGCTTTGAACACAGGTATACTAAATTTTAAGCCAAGAGAAAGAACAACGACTTTTTATGTAGTCTCTTTTAAATTATATTTCTTCTTTACCCTAAACTGACAACACAATATAGCCGTTACTGGAAAATTAACAGAATATTGATTAAAGTTTGGCTATCTTGCATTATGCTGTGGTGTATATGTTGTCATTGAACTGAATACCATATGATTTATTTGGAAATTCACATGTCATTTATGACTTATAATAAAAGGAATCAGAATTAATAATAGATTTTGACACATATTTTACTACCTACTTTATCACCCATTTTTTTAGTCATCAAATACTTTACCAAAGCAGGAAATGTATCAGTAATAACAAACAACAGGAATCAAAATGGTTCATTGAAAGATTGGTACAGCTTAGAAATAGATGAATGCTTTTTAGAATTATCTTTCACTTTCATTATGCAATGAATATGCTCTGGAAAAATAATTGTTAATTTATTCATTGAACAGTAGTAAAGTACAAAAGAGTGCAAAAGAACAAGTTCCCCTTATATAAGACAGAATAAAATACTATTAATTAGAAATTGTGAATATTGTAGAAACAAGAGGTATAAGATCACAAAGACTGGAAAGGTGTCAAATAAATTACTGACAGTAAACATATACTCACACTTGGGAGAGAACTTATCAATTGTATATCCTTTCTATAGACCAAGTGGCTAAACATTCACTGTTAGAGTCATTTCATTAGAGGCTGCAAAAGGATGCCTAGAGACTCTCTAGTAAGGATACAATTAGATTGAAGTTTCATTATTCTTAAACGTGTTATGTTTCCCATTAGACAGTGATCAAAGAAAAAAATACTAAAGGAGATCTGTAGGATGCAAGATTGATTACTGACTGATTCAGCAGTGCAATCACTGTTTGGTGCAATCTCAGCATGAATGGAGTCCCCAGAGAACATGTTGCTATCTGATAGCACTACAGTGAGGGAAAAATCAAACTACTTTTAGAAAGTAAATTGGTTGGAGTTGCATTACACAGGAAAGCATTACAGCTCAGATAGTCATTCTTCATGGAATTCAAAAGTAAGTGTTCTAAAAACATTTCAGTTTTCAGCTGCACACAAAACCCAAACCCAGAACTGTTCAGTTACTCTAGTGGAGCTAGCAGAAACAAAATACTTCTTATGAGTCATTGCAGTGGATGCAGTTAATAGTTCTTTTAATATACAGTTTACAGTCACTATATATATATATTTTTAAATCTATCATAAATTTTCTTTTATGTAGTTGCTTATTATTTTCTTCTTAATTCTCCATTACCCAGTCGAGTTTCACATCTGGAAAATTTATCACAGAAGTGACTGATGTTGTAAGGCACTAATATCAATAATATGTGTTAGCAAATGAGTTAGCAAATATCCACTAAATAAAATTTTAAAGCATTTGTTGTCTGACTCAAACACTGTTAAAATCACAGAAGGGTTTTGCCATGAGATAAGCACAGAAGGGAGTGACAGAATGGAGGTAACACCAGGCTTGTCAGAGGCAAGATCTGGTTAGACCATCCAGACAAAAATACCCATTGTGTCAAGGTGTGTGAAGAAGAAACTGTTCCTGCGTCTTTCACCAGTCAAACAAAGGTCACTCCAAGTTATGAGACAGATGACATCTGCAACCACAAATGACCAGTGAAGCCCCCTCAAATACACCTTGGTAGATATATGGAACTTGGACTATAAATTAGGCCTCCCCCCTCTTCCCCCATCAGCAGGAGCTTGAGATAAGACAGAGGTGGTGTCTATTTCCTGGCTGTCAACTGTGCTGAATCAGCTCTTACTGGGCAAAAGGTAATTCCATCTGAGGGAGATCATAACCACTGACTCATGGCCCACCAAGACAGCAAACCCACCGTCTCAAGAGAAAGACTGAATATGCAGACTAAACAGTATTAAAATTTAGGGAATCATTTAACTAATAGAATGAGAGATCTGGGTAGCTAACAGCCATTAATTCTTTTGTTTGCTAAGATATATAAATAGTGAAAAGTTTTGAACTACTTCAGGACCTCTAACACTGAGAAGCCTAGGGTGAAGAAGTACAGATCTTGCTGCATTAACAGGTGGTGACTATCTTCTGCTCTCTCTCTCAAATTCATTGTTAAATAAAATCCCTAGAACTGACTTCAACATATGGTCTTGTTTACACCTTAATTCAGGCAGAGGCATCTCTCACTAATCTGTTAACATCTGTTAACATCAGCCATCACTTTTCTTCAAAGCCATGGCATGCAAATTTCCTCGAGGAATATGACTCCTCCTATATATATATATATATATATATTGAGGAATATAAATCAAAATTTTAAAACTTCAGAGGAGCCTTAAAGCCTTTCCCAGTAGTGTACTAAAAAATTATTCCTATAACAACAATTTTGAGAAAATGTGTGTTTCTTTCAGAAAGTTCAAGACATCTGGAAAAAGAGGGACAGAAAAGGTTTACTTAGATGCTTACACTTTTCATGCACCAAAAGTTTGTTTCAATGCTGTTCTATACTTCTAGTAGATTATGACACAAATTCAGTGTTTAATTATTTAGGTATTTACACATAATTCTCTAAGTATTTTACTGAATTAATTGTAATTATTCACTACATTATGCTTGTTTTGAATACAGCTATATAAAACACGGTGCTATAGCTCTATGCACTATTTTTCTGTATTTTTCATACTAGTTGCATTAGTTTTGAGAGGAATGAAGGAAGATTGTAGAGAAATGACAGATGCCACCAGAACTTCAGCCAGTGGAGACTCCTTAACATCTTCATTATTCACAGAAGTTCACAGGAAACTTATGTTCTACTTTTGCTTCCTTAGTAAGCAAAAACATTAATGGGAAATGGTAAATATAATTAAAAAAAAAAAAAAAAATGCAGCCACCACTCCTTATCAGAAATGCATAAAATGCATGTATTTGACAAGTAATGTCATTAACAAGACTGAAGAAGGAATTGAAATATTCATCAAGTGAGAAAATAATTTTATTTCCAAAGTAAACAACCCTTTATTTTTTAAATAAGTTTTTATCTCCATAAAAAGATTACTTTTTAGTTAAGTACAGTTACTTAAAATTTTTTCTGGCATCAGAAATAATGCATTAACTTTGAGGTTTACGACAATTTTCATAAATAATACTTCATATATCATTGTGTATGGCTCATAATCACTGTTCCTCCTATTTTAGATTAGTAAGTAAATAAACAATTTTTCTATTTTCTTTATTATTGATATTAGTTTAATGTATTGCTTGATGAGACAATTTTCATATCTTATCATATCTATATTGATAAAAATAGATTTGATATTTTATTATTTTTTGTTCTTTATATATTGATACACATATATTTTGGGCATGTTCAACCTCCAGAAGAATGACTAAAAGGGGACCTCAACAATGTGTATAAGTATCTGAAAGAAGTGTGTAAAAGATGATGGAGCAAGGCTGTGCTCAGAGGTGCCAAGCAATAGGACCAGAAGCAATGGGAGAAACTGATACAAAGGAAATTTCACCTGAATGTGAGGAAGAGCTTCTTTTCTGTGCAGGTGAATGAGCACTGGAACAGATTACCCAGAGAGGTTGAGGGGTCTCCCTCACTGGAGATAATCAAGAATTGTCTGGATACATTAAATAATCATCAGGACACAATCCAGTGTAATGTGATCTAGGATGGCCCTGCTTGAGTAGGAGGTTGGATGAGATGTCCTACTGTCATTCTACTTCTAACCTTACCCATTCTGTGATTCTGTAGTAACATTTACCATAGATATTATAAAGAAAAAAT
>VWZN01019803.1:6825-18066 GCA_013396955.1 Regulus satrapa | reverse complement strand
ACTGACCCTCAGCTCGGGGTCACCTGTCCAGGTGTCCTCGGTGCCTCTGTCCGTGTCCCGCTGTGAACCCCCGAGGGCACCGCTGGTCACCGGTGTCCGCTGGGCCTCTGAGGCTCTGCCCGCGCCCCCGGCTGTGACTGGACAGTCCGACCCTGGAATCCCTCTCCCCAGATGTTGGGCAACCGTGCCAAAGGTCTCGTGGAAATCCAGATAAATTAATACCCCGATAAGCAGAATCTGTGTCCCTTGCCCTGTGTCCTGGCGGGGTCACTCCCTCAGAGGCCACTCGCAGGACCTGGCCTTGGTCAGGATCCTCCTTTCCATCTTCCCCAAAAACGGGGACATTTCCCTTTTTCAGTCAGCTGGGATTTCACCTCCTGCCTGCCAGGAGTCCTGGACTCCATCAGGGCCATCGGGGATGGAGGGGCTAGAGGGGACACTNGGCATTTCCCACCCATTGCTGCAGAGCCCAGCACGGAGCGTGGCTGGAACAGAGCTGGGCTGGGCTCAAGGCTGGGGCAGGGGGCCTGGAGCACCTGGAGCACCTGAGTCCCACAGCCTCCAGTGGATTCCCCTGCTCCCAGAGGCCCCCAGACTCACCTGAGCCTCCTGCTCACCTGGATCAACTCTTCCTGGGGCTCCTGCTCACCTGGATCAACCCCTCCTGAGCCTCCTGCTCACCTGGATCAACCCCTCCTGGGGCTTGGCTGGGGCCAGGGCTGGGTGGATCCCACCCCAACCACTACCAGGGCTGGGAGAGGGATTCTCTCCCAGGGAGAGGGTGCTCCTTCCCTGGGGTGAATGGGATGAGGGGGTCGTCTGGGGCTCGTTTATTGTCAGGGATGTTTGTCCGTGTGAATAATTTCTTCTACCTTTGGTTATTAATATTGGTGCTGTTCCCGTTCCTTCTCCTGTCTCGTGGCTCTTTCCAGTAAGTTGTTCTCATCTCCCTCTGGGATCTTGGTGCCTCCAGTTGGTTGGGGAGGGAGGGGGAGCAGTGTCTGGTTTGGAGTCTCTAAGCTGGGGACCACCATTCCTAAACCCCAACAGCCTTTCCTGGAGCCCAGAGCAGGGCACGAAGGGTTGAGGCAACCACAGACCTGCGCAGAGCAGGCTGGAAACAGCCCTGAGATTTGTGTGTTTGCTGCAGGGCACAAGGCTGGGTGTGGGCTCCAGGCCTGGACCTTTCCACGTTCTCCTGGTAATCCTTTTCAGAGCAGGGAGAGGGACCCGGGTGCCTTTGTTGCTGCGCTGTGGGATTTCAGTTCGTGGCTGGAGAACATCCAGGGCGATCAGGGGCATTTGGGATGAGAGTCCAGGGCTGCTCCCCTGCTCTGGCCGGGGGTTCTACTCTGGGGATTTCACCCCCTTTACCTCCTGTTACAGCAGCTGTGGAGGATCCAGAATTCCCTTTGGATGCTGAGGAAAGCCTGTTTCTGGTTCTGCCAGCTCACACCACGTTTGGAGTCAAGACAGAGAGTTCCAGGGAGGCCCAAGGGCGGAGAGTCACAGCAGTGTGGAATGTGGGAGAAAATGGGCCCAGATTTGGGGAAATTCTCTGCTCCAGTGATTTGGAAGTTCACCCCTGAACAACTGCAGTGATAAAGTGATAAAATATGTGAGGGAAAAATGCTCTGTGAGCAACTCAGTGCAGTGTGCTGGGCCCTGGCTGTGAGGAACTGGACTCTGTTGGTCACTGGACAGCAGCAGGAGGAGGAGAGCAGAGCCAGAGGCGCCGTGGCCACTCCAAGTGCAGCTGAGCCAGTGCCACAACCCGTGCCAGGAGCAGCCACTCCAAGACAGGAGAAATCCAAGACCAGAACAGTTCCCTCAGTGAGGGATGAAGAGGAAGCGAGGCCCTCCCAACCCAAGGAAGAGGCAAAGCCAGAGAGAATCTCCCCTGATCCCTGTTCCCAGGACTCCTGTGGGATCAGGAAAAGATTTGAGCCCCTGGTGGCCCAGCTGCTCCAGTGCTGGGACATCATGGATATGGAACTGGAACTGGGATCCTGCCCTGGGATGTGGGCACTGACAGGGGGCTTGGGAAGAGGACAGAGACTCCCAGCCCCTGGAGAGAAAGGTGTTCCCTCAAGGATGATCTAAGAGTGACCCCAGGCAGCTGGAACACCTGGAGAAAGGTATCTAGGAGCAGAGGGAATTGTGCTGGAGGGAATCCACAGGGATTCCAGCAGCGAGCAGTTCCCTGCAGGTCTGGGTGAAGCCCAGCACAGGATCTGGAAGTTTGGAGTGTCACTGCCGTGTCCCAGCTCCCTGGCAGTGATGCCAGTGGAAGCAGTGGCACAAACAGTGCCTCAGGTGGGTCCCTGACTCTGGCATGACGGAGATCCTCCCCATTCCTCCCCACTGACCTCGGCTCCAGCAGTTTGGAAGTTCACCTTGGGCAGAGTCTGAAGTCTCGCACTCATCAGGAAATGTCCCCTGTGCCACCAGCATGGGCCGGTCTCTGCTGTTGGAGCAGCTGCCCACCTGTGGGCTGCTCACCTGGGCTTTTACCTGCATGGCACAGAGGCCTCGGGGGCCTGGCTGATATTTAGAGGTGAGCAGCGAGAGCCCTGAGCAGCTCTGGCCCAGCCAGGCGGGGACAACGGGATCCCCTGGACTGAGCAGAGCCATGGCCTGGCACAGCAGAGCCACCAGAGCTCGTGGCTTGCGCTGGCACTGCCCCACAATGTCCCCCGAGGTCTGTGGGCAGGACCCTTCTCTGTTTCTGGGGGCACAGGGGACCCCAGCGGGGGCTGTGCTGGAAGCTGAAGTGACCCTGAGTGGGAATGGGACTCAAACCCCCGTGACTGGCAGAGGCCACAGGGATCCTTGGCACAGATAAACTCAGGAGAGGGCATTTCAAAAACCCAAAGTGATGCCTTAGGATTTAGCTTTCATATTGTTCAGAGCCTGTTCTGCTTTAGTGTCTAACTCTCAAACTCCACAGCCTGTCAGCTGCTGTTCTCCCGCTTTATTCAGACAAAGCAATTCCTCTCTAGGCCTGAAACTTAGGCACACTTCACTGTCTCAGGTCCCAAAAAGTATAAACAAAAGTGAGTCGGGGAGAAGCAAACTTGGAGTAAATAACTTTATTACCTGAAGCTGTAATTGGGAAAAAAAAACAAAACCCCAAACTTTAAAAGTGTGAAAAACACATGACCATCTTCCATCCATCTTGGGTGTAGCCTCTGGGAGGCTTTGGACTGCCCAAGGTGCACCCTAATTAAATGCCTTCAATAATTACCTTTAATAAACACCCACTGTATTCTCTGAACCTCTCCTCTAGGCAGCCACTCCAAGGCATCCAAGGGGACACGGGTGGGCTGTGGGAGCAGCTGCTGTGGGCACAGAAGGCATCCCAAGGTGAACACCCTGCCTGTCTCGGAGAGGACCCTTCTGTCCTGGGAGCGAGGAGGGCCGGGGAAGAGCAGGCACCGACCAGCACGGCCACAGCGCAGGCTCGGGCAGGGCTGCCCGATCCCATCCCCGCAGGAGCCACGGGCTGGAGAGCCAGGCAGAGCTCGGCAAGGCTCGCCCACCCTTCAGCAGCCCCACCCAGCTGGGGTGTCCAGTGCAGAGTGGACACTGGCTGTGGGCTGGCGTGGCCTGAGAGAGCTCACACCACCACTCACAGGACGGAGCCCGAGGCAGCGCCGTGGTGCCACCGCCGCCATTGCCAGCGTGCTCCTCTCCGTTCCTCTGGGGGCAGAGGGCAGACCAGGGTTTGCTTTCACCTGGAGGGGCGTGCAGGACACCTGGAACCGACTGCCCCAGGGATGGAAACACAGCCCCACCCTCTGCCACGGAAAAGGGTGAGGCTCCAGAACATCTGCAGTACATGGATGACATTGTGCGGGGGGACAGCGCAGAGGAAGTTTTTGGGAGAAGGGAGATTATCCACATCCTCCTGAAAGCAGGTTTTGCCACTGAACAAAGTCAAGTCAAGGGACTTGCTCAGGAAATTCAGTTCCTGGGGGTGGAGTGGTGAGATGGACGCAGCCAGATCCCAGCGGAGGGGTTCATAGGGGAGCTGACCAGCAGGGACAGAGCACAGCCTCTCCTGGCCCTGTGGGGTGTTGGAGGATGCACATCCCAGATCACAGCCAGGCTGTCAGCCCTCTCTGCTTCTGACACGAAAGCAGCAGCATTTCCAGTGGGCCCTGAACAAAGCCAAGTTTTTGGGTGGATCAGATTGTTCGTGCCAGGAGCCCTTGGGCCAGTCAGAACAGGGCAGGATGCGAAGAACATGCTCTGCCCCGAGGCCAGGGAGAATGGTCCTGGAGCCTCTGGCAGAAGGGACCTGGGGACACTCAAAGGTGACTTCTGGGGTTTGGATTTGGGGATACAGAGCATCCAAGGCCTGCTACACCCCAGAAAGAGATCTTAGCAGCCTAGGGAGGTGTTTGAGCTGCCTCAGACGTGGTGGGCACCTCAGGAGTGCTGCTGCTTGTGGCACCCCAGCGCCAGTGCTGGGCTGGATGTTGGCAGGGAAAGCCCTTTTCACAAACCACACAGCAGATGGAAGTGAAACAAGGGGATTGCACTGATGATACGGTGAGCTGGGTAAGAAATCCTAATCCTGTGATCTTGGAAATCATCACAAACCGGCCTGAAGGTGAACATTTCAAACTGTCATCATCATCAGAGGAGGAAAAGATGACACGTGCTGAGGAGGCCCCACAACATAAGCAGTGACACACTCTCCTCACTGCTGGGACCCGCAGGAGATGGAAAGCTGCTGTGCAGTGAGCCACAAAGGCTACCAAGGGACAAGGGGGAGCAGCTCAAGGTTGCAGAGCTGAAAACCATCCAGCTCTTTGGATGTTGCTGAGCAAGAGAAGCCACTCGTGGATGGTCACAAACACCCCGTGGGAGTGGCTGGCATGATGAAAAAAGGCCAGGAGGCAGCACAGAGGGAAACTCATTTGGCTGCCCAGGTGGAGAAGCTGACCATGGAAAGCCATCATGGGCCTCACGCTCAGGAGGAGCAGCACAACGATGACTGCGTGGATCGGGCTGCCAAGAGCAAAGTGTGACAGGAACACCTGGGCTGGCAGCACAAGGGAACCACTCCCAGCTTGGTGGGCCCAGGGAGCCTCAGGTCATCGGGGAAGAAACTCCATCCCAAAGGGCTCGTGAGGGAAGGGCCGTGGCTCTGTGCCCCGGGAATCCACGGCTGGGCAATGCGAGCTGTGGTCCAGCAGAACCCCTGAGCTCTGGGGTGCAATCTCAGGCGGGGAGCCCTGGCAGGGCGATGGCATCGCGGCGCCTCAGAGGCGCCAGGGCAAGCGCCGCGGGCGGGCAGGGGCAGGAGGCTGCGGTGGGTGGCTGGAGATGGAGCCTCACCTCACAGCACGGCCTGGAACCACCCCGGGCCAGGGAAACAAGGCCAGGGTGACACGGGAGAACCGAGACAGACTGTGGGACTCCTTTCAGAAACCGCCTCATGGACACCTGGGCCAGGGAGCTCGGGATGGGCTGGGGTGTCCCATGCCCTGTTAGGCACCAGCCCTGGGAAGCTGGCGGGGGTAACACCACCCAGAAGGCAGCGGTGCTGGGAGCTCCCACACTGGGATCGCAGGCAGCGACGGTCACCGGGCCAGCGAGCACCGAGGCTGCACCGGCCGAACCGGCCCTGCCCGGTGAGCCCCTGGCTGCCACAGAACCCCTTCTCTGGGGGACCCAAAGGTGCATGAGGAACGTGCTGGGGAGGAGTCTGGATCAGTCCTGCCTCAAGCAAAGGCAAACCCATCCCTGGGAAACCAATCCCTGGGATTGCCTCTGCTCAGACCTGGGTGCGGGCGGTGGGAGATGCAGGGGACAGGGAAACACGGATGCCCCTCAAAGCTTTGCTTTGGGGGAGAACGGTCCGGAACGCTGGGCTGTGTCACGCTGGCTGTGGGCGACAACGGCAGCGCCGAGGAGGAGGAGGAGCAGGAGGAGGAGGAGGAGGAGGATGGGCTGCTCCAGCAGCACGCTCTGGAGCACCCGCGGGGAGCTCTGGACGCAGCTCCAGCTGACAGCACGGCAGCCCTCACGTCCTGGGAGAGACCCAGGATGGACACACGGACAGCCAGGACTGACTGACCTCAACGGACACCTGGGACAGCCGGGGACTGCAGAGATCAAACTCCTGCTCGGGTGTGTAAATACGGGCAGGGCTGGAACGTGTTGGGACCCAGGTGGGCCGTGGAAGGGATAGAAAAAAGAACGAGTGGGAGATGTGGGATAAAGGATGAGAGGAAGGTGTGGGATAAAGATGAGTGGAAGGTGTGGGACAAGGAATGACGTGGCTGGTGTGCAGTAAGGGGTGGGGAATGTCCAGGTTGTGGCCAGGACAGGGTTAATTTCTGGGGCAGGGCCCCGAGGTCCTCGCTCATTATCAACCTTGCTGTTGCCGTNAAGGATGCGGAGGGTGGGGGAGAAAGATGAGTGGAGGGTGTGGGATAAAGATGAGTGGAAGGTGTGGGATAAAGATGAGTGGAAGGTGTGGGACAAGGAATGACGTGGCTGGTGTGCAGTAAGGGGTGGGGAATGTCCAGGTTGTGGCCAGGACAGGGTTAATTTCTGGGGCAGGGCCCCGAGGTCCTTGCTCATTATCAACCTTGCTGTTGCCGTTCCCAGTAAATTCTTCTTTCCTCCACCTTTGTGCCCCCAGCTGGGTCAGGGCTGGGTTTGGACTCTGGGGCAGGAGGCACCGAAGTGAGGACCTCAGTTGTGATTAATGAAAGTGAAATTAAAGGATCAAAGACCCTCCGTGTCCCCCACCCTCACCTTTTCCAGGTGAAATCCTAGGTACAGCCTGCAAATGAGGGCACGCCCCCTCCTGCAGGTGTGTCCCACCCAGACACGCCTGAGCCAGGATCCACCCTGGGGTGCTCCAGGGGCCATGGGGGATTTGGGGTTGATCCGTGGGTGATCTTGAGGTGCTTTAGGGTAATTTGGGGGTGACTTTGAGGTACCTTTGGATGGTGAGGAGGTAATTTGGGGGAAGACTCAGGGATATTTCAAGGTGGTTCTGGGGCCATCTGGAGGTGACTTGGCAGATTTTTGGAGGTGATTTTGGGGTAGTTTGGGGGTGATTTTGGGGCTTACTTGGGGGTAGTTTTGAGTGATTTTTGTGTGGTCTTGGGGATGATTTTGAGATGTTTGGGGTGATTTTGGAGGTGCTACTCAGTCCTGGGGTGATGCTCGCCACCTGCACTGGCCACGACTGTCACCTGAGCCAGGACCTGCCTCACCTGCATCCCCCCCAGCTTTATTTCAATCAAATCCTCCATTTATATTGTATTATTTCCTGGGTTTTTTTGCCTGAAACTCCTCATGGGCTGAGGCTGGTACTCCCTGGAGCATCCAAGTCTGAGGGATCTGGGGATTGACCTCCCACATCTGGGCAGATCCCTCACCTGGACACCTGTCCGGAGCCGCTTCAATCACGTCACGCATTCAGCAGAAATAGCAAAATCTTTGCTTTTCTCTCCAAAACGCGCAGCAATGCCCCCCCCATCCCCCCAAGTTATTCCTTTATCCTCCAATTTTCCATAATTAAATCTGGATCTGGAATTCTTGATGACCGTATGAGATCACTTCATACCTGCACACACCTGGAGGAAACACCTGTCCCAGGTGGGTGAACACCTGGTGCCTCAGAGCTCCAGCAAAGGAGCATCCTGTCCATCCCAGGAGTCACCTGTGGGCAGGGCTGCCAGGTAACCACACCTGGGGGCTCTCCAGAGGGTTTCCAGGTGTTCCCTGCGAGGAGGGCGGCCAGGTAACAACACCTGGGGGTTCCCAGATCTCTGCCTGTGTCCTCGTGCTGGGAGTGGAGAGTCTCCAGGTGTGCTGAGAGGCTGCAGGTGATCCTCACCTGTCCCTCACCTGGCCCCCTATTTCAGGATGATGTGGTAGCTGTCGTTGGTTTCGGCTGCAAAGGAAGCCAAGGTCACCCCGGAGCAGGTGAGGGAAGGTGGGGCAGGAGATCTGACACAGGTGTGGCCCGGACAGAGCCCCAGGTACTCACGCACCTTTCATGGTGTCCAGGACGAAGCAGGATTCATCCTGGAAATTCTGGATCATCTGGAAAAACCCCAAACAGCACCGATTTAGGGCTTTTTGGGACAGGTTTGGGCTTCAAAGGGCTGGAGATGCCCAGGTGGGAGCTCAGGTGGGAGCTTTGGAAGCACCAGCCAAAACCATTTCATTTCTTCCTCGTGCCCTTCCCAACACCTGCCCAGGTGATCCCTGGTGATCCTGCTCCTGAGGTGAGCCTTCCAGGGGATCCCTCCTGCATTTCCTGCCTTGCCAGGTGTGCCCAGGTGGGGTTACCTCGTCGCTGACCAGGACGTGGATGCCCGTGGGTCCCTGTTTGTAGATCTGCTGGATGTGCTGGGCGGGCACGCGGAACAGCAGCGCCAGCTTCTCCGTCAGCTCGGCCGCCGTCAGCTCCTCCAGGTAAATGGCGTGGTAAACTGCAGGTGAGAGAGCCTCGCACCTGCCCAGGTGTGCCCCCCACACCCACCTGGGCTGTGCCGTGCCCCGGAGCAGGGACCTGCCTGTCACCGTGACCTGCGTGGGATTTACACACCTGCCCCAAAAACCGTCCAGCGTCACCTGAGTGGCACCACCCGGACTGTTCCAGGGGGCTTCTGTACCCAGCATGGGAACGATGGAAAAGCAGCCCCTCCCCAGCCCTCCCCCAGACTGGGGAGCACACCTGGGTTCTCACAGGCGAGGTGCCAACACCTGTGTGGTGGCACAGAGGGAAATCTGCCGGACAAAGAACGGGGGGAGGGTGGCAGCTTTGGCACCTTGGCCCGAGGGGAGCGGGCAGGACCCCCAGAGGGCCCAGGTGAGCTCACAGGTGGGGACAAGGCACAGGTGAGGAGGGATCGGGGCTCATGTGAGAGCACAGGTGAGGGCACAGGTGATCTCAGGAGGGGGTGAGGGGTGGGACCACCAGGTACTGAGCACCTGTGGGCAGGTGCTCTGCTGAGAACGGCCTGAGCCCCCCAGGTGGGACCCCTGCTGGCCCAGGTGTGACCCCAGGTGTGCCCCCTCCCCTCACCAAAGAAGGTGCCGGCGCTGCCATCGCCGTCCTCGTGCTCGTGCTGGGGGTCCCTGACCTGCTGCGACTCCTGGCACACGTAGATGGTCAGGCGGGGCCGCACCATCCTGCAACAGGTGAGGGTCACCTGCGGCTCCCACCCTTCCCGGCCCCTTGCCCTGCCAGGTGTCCTCAGGAAGAGCCGGACGAGCTCATCCCGGAGGAGCCTTGAGTTGTTTCCACCTGTCTGAGCCCAAGGTGTCACCTCGGGGCTGGTGCCCCGGGGGCAGGAATTCCCACCCGGGGTGCCCCTGGAACGCCCTCCTGTGTGCCAGGTGTGTGGGATGGTGCTTCCCAGACATTCCCACCTGGACACTCCGTCCCTCTCAGCCTCCCAAACTGCTCCAGGTGTGTTAAACCCTGGGGCAGATCCCTGCTTTTTAGGGAAGGTGTGAGAAACACCCCCTGGTTGGGAACTTTCTGCGCAGGTAACTGCACCTGCGTGGCTCACAGGTGGAGGCAGCCCCTGGAGCAACAGGAATTCCTGGCTCGTGGCTCCATTCCCACGCTCTCAAATTAAACTCATCCCTAATTCCTCATTCCTCTCTTTCACCTGCACTTCCCCAAAGTTCCTCTGAATTCCTGCCTTGGATGGGAAAAGGCTGGGCCAGGTGAGTCCTGCTCCTGCAGGTGACTCCTGCCCCCTCAGGTGAGTTTTGACCCCCCCATGTGAGTCCTGGCCCCCCCAGGTGAGTTCCAGCCCCCCAGGTGAGCCCTGGACCCNGGTGAGCCCTGGCCCCGTACCTGCCCTTGAGGGCGTTGAAGAGCCGGATGCCGTCGGCGGGGCCGCAGATCTGGATCACATCCTCGCGCGTCAGCTTCAGCAGGTCCGCTCCTGGAAGGCCCAAATCCCCCAAACCCACCTTTGTCTGCCCAGGTATTTTCCACCTGCTTTTCCTCAAAACCCACCTTTCTCACCTCTCCTTCCCCCGAGATTATAATTTCTTGGCTTTGTTTTCCCAAATCAGCATTTTTTAGACTTTTTTTTTCCTAAAATTGCCATTTTTCACCTTTGTTTTCTCCAAATCCCCATTTTCCAGCTCAGTTTTCTCAAAAATCATCACTTTTCACCCTTTTTTTTTTAACCCAAATCACCATTTCCAGCTTTACTTCCCCCCCAAATCAGCAATTTTCAGCCTGATTTCCTCGAAATTCAACATTTTCCATCTCTGTTTCCTTCATCAGCATTTTTTGGAGCTCGGTTATCCCAAACCTGGCATTTTCCAGCTTTGTTGTCCCCCAGATCAGCAATTTTTTGCTTTATTTTTCCCCCAACTTGATATTTTTCAGCTCAGTCTTCCCTCAAATTACCATTTTCCAAGTTTGCTTTTCCCAAAATCACCATTTTTCACCTTCATTTTCCCCATAACTGTAATTTTTTCATCTCGTTTTTCCTCCAAACTCGGCATTTTTCACCTTTTGCTTCCCCCCAAAATTGCCGTTTTTTTCCCCAAACTCAGCCCCTCTTGTGTTACCTGTGCCAGGTGAGCCGGGGGAGGCGGTGCCAGGTGAGCCGTTAGACTCAGGGATTTGGGAAGGCTCACCTGGCGCAGGTGAGGGGCAGAACTCACCTGAGAAGTTCCTGAAGAGCCGTGAGAAGGTGGAGAAGCGGTTGCGGTGCAGCCACTGCTGCGCCTCCTGCGGGGTCCAGGTGGGCAGCAGCGTCTGGGGACACACACACAGGTGTTGCCAGGTGACCTGGCCCACCTGGTCAGGTGTTTGCACACAGCTGGGCTCAGCACGGCTGGGAAAGGAACCCCTGAGCGGGTGGGATGAGGTGAAGACCTCAGAGGTGAGCTGGAAACGTTTCCAGGTGATGTGGAAGTGCTTGCACTGAGGCACAGGTGAGCCCAGGTGAGCTCAGGGTGGGGCAGCAGAGCTGTGGATTCCCCCCAGGTGGGGACAGAGGGGCAGTGGCCTCCCGGGTGTTTGCAGGTGACCCCAAGAGTTTCCCTGTGGGGCCCCCCCAGGTACACCTGGGCAGGTACTTACGTCAGCCAGGGGCGCGGGGGGGTCAGGCTGGTGGCTCGGGGACCCACTGCTGGGGACAGAGGGACACGAGTCAGAGGGACAGAGGGACACGGGACAGAGGGACAGAGGGACACGGGACAGAGGGACACGGGACAGAGGGACAC
>VWZN01019790.1:0-26508 GCA_013396955.1 Regulus satrapa | reverse complement strand
TTTTTTACCCGTTGTTTACCTTCAATTTAAATTTATCAGAAAGTGTGTGCAAATCTGTTTGCTAATCTGACACATGACTGGGAAAAGAGGCTCACGTATTCCTAAAGAAAATCCAGTTACCAATTAAGATTTTCATTAAAATATTTAAATCATAGTTAATTTGCATTAGGATTTATTAACTGAGCAAACCTGACCTATTAAACCTTCTAAATCTATTACTGTCAGTTAATGTCATGATTACAGGCAGAGCACATGGTGGGCCATGGAAACACAGCTGTTCCATCAAATTTTTAACTCAAGATCACCATTGTGCAGTTTATCACTGAATTATTAGACAGAATAAATTATTTTGTTCTAGCCATTCTCATGTCCATCTTCTTAATATTTTTCATGTCATTCTAAAGTGGCTTTAGCCTTACAGGGTAATGAAAGGTTCTCATATCAAGTCTGATTACTACTCTAATGTTTTCCAGGCATGCTTGGTGATGAGCTTGGTATATGAAACAATTTCCTACAGTCATGAAGCTAATTAAAGCAGGCAGTCATCCCCACATCACTCTTTAATGAATTATAATGAGCTCATTAATCTCTCCAGTCTTGTTCACCATATCTGTTGACTAAGCTTCTCTGGCAGCATAAGATAGAACACATTCCCAGGAAAAAAATTGAATCTGAAATGCATCTATTTTCCCATTTTTGACATAAAAAGAGGACAAAGCAAAGGTATGCTCTAAGTGGAATATGCTTTTTAATAATCAGAATTGGAAAGGGTAAACAGCTAACTCCATCTTATGGTGGTGAAGGAAGAATCATGCAGGAACTTAATGAAGTTTAGTATTGCACTGCAAGTGTTAGAATAATTAATGCTTCTGTGCCACATACATATCATGTAAAATATGCCTTAGAAAAAATCTTTTAGTAACTTGCTCTCTGGGGAAACTGCCTGAAGAAAATAACATCAAGCTCATTTTTGGCTGAGTTTCTTGGCATTTTTCTTTGCTCAAAATGAGCAGAGAAGAGCTTGCAAGGTTATTTCATAACCAATTTCATAATGACAAATATTGGAGAATTAAATGGTAAGCTTTATGAGTTGAAAGAGATGATTCATGCAAATATACATCTAGAAAAAAACACCTATTTCTCTTTGATTCTAACCCCACAACTTTTTCCATCTATAACAGATAAAGTCTAGTAATAGCAAATCACAGCTAACTGATGGTATTAGCTGGTTCTTACTAGCATTTCGATGCTCTTAAGTCAAATCCCACAGGCATGTTTTTATATTATTGTATGCACAGAATTTTATCGCTGTTTGGCTTAGTGCATGGATACATTTCTTTACATGGTAGCTCAGAAACAGAGAGAGCAGTTCTGTATTAGCATGTTTATTATGCTGGTGAGTGGTGTACTAATTAGACAGTGCTGTGTTCTATACTGCCCAAGCTAGGTAGGCATTTATAGCAGGTATTGTCTCAAGAGACTTAAATTTTGTAATGTCTTTATAGTTACGTTGTCGTAGGACAATTATCTTATGATAGTTGATTTTTGTTTGTCTCAGTTATCTGACAAAGCCTTGTCTTTTTTCTTCAAAAAATCATTAATGTAAACAAGTCTTTTGTAATCACCCTATTATAAGTTCAGAAATCTGATTTTCTGTGAGTATGCAAAGTGGAAGGTTTTTGAAGATTGATGTCTGCATAAACTTGCAGCAAATTGTCCTGTTGATAGAACAAAGTTTTATTCTCAGCTGAAAAATGTGTTTTCATTTCAGTAAGGTCAGTAAGTAATTGAATATGCAGTAAAGGAGGGAATCATGCCGAATACATAATCTAGTTAAGCTGGTTGATTTCACTACAGTGAAGTACATTCACTGTAAAGGAGATTCTATTCTTGACGACTGATAAGAAGAGATGAAACCTCAGTGGTTCCAGAGAAGCACTGTATGTCAGAGCTCAGTGTACTGAATGGCTGTGGGTGAAAGAGGAGATGCAAATCCGACTGCGCTTGGCAGGTGTGATAATGCCAGGAAACAATCTTCACATTTCATATGTGTATATTTGCTGTTCACTGATATTTTCTTTGTAGGGTCAGTAATACTTTCTAGGATGTCTGTGTGATGGTCTTTAAATCAGTTAGGCTGGTGTACTCTGATTGTCAAAGGACAGTTATTTGTTCTTTGCACATGGTATTCATGCATGCAAGCATTTGTATATTTGATCTTAAAGACTTTCCTGGAATGACATTATTTTCATAATTGTAACTTCAAGCAGAGCTGGCTGGATCTCTTCTTTCTTGCTCTCTTGAGAGCATTAAATAAGATAACTTTTGTTAACTTTAATGTACTTGAAGATCTAAAAGCTTATTCATCACTTTCTTCCCAGAATCATGCTCATCAATCTAAAATTATTTTTATATGTTTTTATTCATATCCTAAATAAAAAAAATCATTTGGCTTTAAAATAGTAATAGTAAAACAAAATTAAAAACATATATTTTGTCCTTTTGGTGCACAATATGTTTAGTCATTTTTTTCCTTACAATTGGAAGAGCCAAATACACTATTTCATAACGCTCCTCTTTCCCCTTGTCTGAAATTTTCTTGTGATTTCAGGAAACAGGAAAAAGAATATTTTATTGATATGTTCAATTCAGCATAAAATAATTAATATTGTGTCACATGCACAAGCTGAGAGTAGAAGACTGCAATGGATTCAGGGCAGATTTTAGCTTAGTGGCCTGTGCTGTGTTGGAGCTAAAAGAAACTTTTCTATTGATCTCCTCACAAGGCACGCAGGATCCAATTTGTACTTGTCTCCTTCTGTTTAAATAAATGAGGTTTCATTTAGGACATTTTTCTCTGAATATGAAGGAGTACATTGACTAGTATGGCATGAAGTAATGAAACTTCTACAAAAATGCTGCAACTTGGCAGATATTTTTACTTTAATTTTTTGGCCTGAACGTTTTTTGTCATGCTGCTTGGCAGAAGGAAACTGACATACAAATGAAAAAGTGGCTGTATTTCAGTTGTAAATTAAATTATATTTGCACCAAGTTATAGATTTTATGAGTGTTGTTTCATGTGACTCAGTCTATATGTGTTAGATGATTAATAAGGTTGTTTGCCTGGGAAAGTGTGAAGAAATTTTGGGTTTTCTGATTTTGATTTAGGGAAAAAAAAAATAGATATGAATATTTTATCCCTGACAATAATGAGAGTGAATGGGACAATATTGTAGTGCTAAACTTACAAACAAAAAAAGCCCCATCCTGATTACAGAAGCTTTTGTCAAATTAGTAAGTGTAGAAAATTTGCAGTGCTGAAAGAAAAATGGTGGTTAAGGAAGCACTCTAAGCAAATGAGAACATCGTGAAGAAAATGTATAATTTTTAAAAAATTGGTGTTTGTTTCCACATCAGTAGATGTTCCAGCAACACTGGGGGAACTAATCCAAGGAATGAGTCTTGAAATGCTAGTTTAAGATATCTGACAATAGTAATGGAACAGCAGAGAATAGGAAATCTCTTCCATCATTCTGAGACTGATATGAGAAATTGTTGAACATCTAACTCTTGTCTGTTTTCTATTGCTCTAATCTTTGTGGCTGAATGTCAGATGGAATTAGACCACTGTGTTTTGTTTTGTTTTAAAGTTCTTTTAATTTGAGTTTGTTACTGGTTAAATTAGTAGAAACTCTTCTGGAAAATAGATTTGCTTGGACCATGAATGAATATAATAAAGGGGGATGAGCAAAACTGACTTCCTGAGATTTTAATCAGACATCAGAAGTCTGCTGGAACAGTCATGCATGTGAATAAGGATGGTCTGTTTTGTATAGTTAACTCAATTTCCTAAAATCTTTCAACAAAGCCCATCATCAAAGGCTTTCAAAAAATAGGAAGATGAGTAGAAAAGTCTTCTATTGGATTAATGGCAGATTAGGTGTACAGTACAAAAGACATAAGGAGTCATTTATTAAAGAAAGAATTATACTTCTAGAAGGTCCAGAATAATCAGAATTAAAATGGAGTTTGAAAACTTGCAGAAAGGTTTCATCATACTAAATGTTGTAAAGATGAAAAGCAGTTGAGACTCAATTTCAGCAGACAAAATGCAGTACACAAGGGGAAGAAGAATCCTATTTTTCCAAATGAGGAAAGAGATCTTTCAGCACGATGTATAGTTCATTGAAAAGGCCACACCTGAGTACTCACTAAAATAAAATTTTTAAAAAAGGGTCTTAGAGTTGTCCATTTATTTCTTAGTAGAATCCTGACTATCTGGTTCAAATGAACGACACAGTCCAACTGGGAAGGGTGGAGGATAGGTTTTGATCAGAGAGGCTGGATGTCCTGTGTAAGGAAGATGATGTTTAAGATCTTTGCTGGCTTCAGACAGAGACAACAGTAGTTAGACAATAAGCATGAGGATTTATAAAACAGTGGAAGTCATGGAGGAGATGAATAGGAAATACACATGCCTAGTCTTACGGAAACAGGAACAGTGACACTGTTCCACAGCAGGTTGAAAACCAGAGGAAGGTTAGGAGATTTTGTTTCACTTGGTTTTTTCTACATGTATGTAGAATTTATTTAGGGTGATAGCTAAAAGAGACATTGTACTGTGTATGTGAATTCTGGCCATAAAGGGAGAATAGGTAGACTGATTATATTGGGAAAAATACATTCATATCTTTTGTTATGCTCTTGGCTGCTATTCATGATTTCTGCAGATTAGATATATCTTAGGTTTCTTCACCTGGTATAATAATTTTATGTTCTGCAGTTTATTAATTAAGTTTCACTCTTTTAAACTTAATTCTTTTTATTGTCACTCAGGAAGAGAGAGAATTTGTACCCAGGGAGGGTCCAAATTAATATGCTCAATCTGTATTTCATATTTAATGGAATGTAGCTCACTATGAAGAAAACATTGTTCATTTAGCTTTGTATTCATAAATGTCTGAAGTCAAAGTGTTGTAGCCTATATAGTCTCTTTGAGTGTTACCTTCACAGTAGAATATCAATTGATTTCTAATACTTAAATGGCTATAACTGCCCTAATTCATCCAGTAAAATATTTATTGACATGTTCCATGTAACTGAACTTAGAATATGTTATAGTATTGCATGGGTATTTTTTTAGGATTAATCACCCTTGCTTATCATTAGAAGATCAGGTCTCGTGCTCCCCAAACTCCATTTGATTTCTTGATCAAGAAATGAAACAGAGAGTTTTTCCTTTAGAAGTGTCATTTGAATACTGGAGCTGTGGGGAAAGAAGTACAAAATTATGTCTTTTCTTGATATGATCAGGGTTTGTAAAGCTGATTAAGGATCTTATTTATTTGTGTCTTTTCTAATTGAAAGTAACTTGGAGTGAGACTGCTTGTGCTGGGTCAGGATGGTCACGGGAGATGGCTCTGAGCTGTTGTATTCTCCTTTAATGGCAATTTCTGAAGCATGGACTTGCTCTCACCCTTGTTCTGGGCTTCAGCAGCAGCTGGCAGGGCAGTGTGACATGAGAAGCAGGCGAGTTAAGTGTGACCATAGCCTGCAGTCAGCAGGGATGCTCTTTTGGAGTGTTGTTGGGATTCCAGCCAGGACTAACTGGTCTGGCAGGGCACCAAAACAGCAGATGAGCCAAAGGAACAAAATCATTGTGGTTTGCGCATGGCAAGAAATGCAGCCAGCCACATCATTTCTCTCTTGCTGCAACTAAAAGGGATTGATACAATAGAAATGAAGTGATGCTGTTGGTAGAGCTAGAGAGAGCTCAGAAGGGTGGAAGTCACACTGTGTACATGAGGTGTTGTACTTACAGCAGGGGCCAGACCAGTGACTTCATTTTGACATCTGAAACAAATCACACAGACTTGGTCTCTCTGCTCATGTTGGGGTCTTTAAGGTGTTCATTAAAACAAGAGTAACAGTGAACAATGCAAGTACTCCTGATCAGACTGAAAACTTATTTCTGAAAACATGGTCTATAATAACTAGCAATCTACTTGTGTAATCTCAAATAGGTAGATACTCTTCTTTTCATAAAACGTGTAACATGAGTGGTGTCTCAATTTGGAGAAAGATAGCACTTTCCTCTGCAAATTTCATGTAAGAGCTACAAAACTACTTGTTGCTTTTCAGATGTCAGGTGGTATAAAGTAAGCTCTAGAAGATATCCATAATCCCGAGTCTAGACTCCTATGCTGTTTGCAGAAAATTTCTGTATATGTTACACCTTGTGTTTTCTCTAAATGATTTAGACAGCTATCCAGAAATGTATTAATTTTTCTGCATTGATCTGCTGCATAACTTAGAGGAAGCTTCAACTGTTGTGGCATTTGTGTACCTTTCTGGCCATGATACTCAGTTTTAAATGTCTTAGTTTTGTTTTTTCCAGGATTTTTTTTTAAGACATGATATCCTAAGTAATTGTTTGTTTTTGCAGTACCCTAAGCTGGTAAACAAACCATTTAGCATCTGAAATTCAGCACATTTATCAAATGAGCTTTATTATATTCTAATTTTATGGTATTTCTTTTGAAACATATTTTGTTTAGTATCAGAGGACAAGCAGTAAATTTATCTTCTGGAATACGTGGTTAGTTCTCTTTGCAGCACTTTGATTATTGTAAGCACTGCAATGCCTCTTTATACTTCTTCGTACTTTGGAACAAAGTAAGTTTTCAAAATTAAAATGAGTATTCTTTTTGGCACTTAAATATAACCTGCTGCAGCTGTCTTCACACACAGCATAATTTTTCATCTTGTGACCTGATCTGAGGAGAAACAGATTTGCTACTATGTTTAGCATTTTCCCAAATGAGCAGAATTAAACTAAAATAGGAAAATTCTGGCACTGGGACATAGCAATCACTGTCAGAGCTGGCAACTGAAAATAAGTAAAAGGCTGATAACTTGAAGAATATTCTGACCATGAATGTATGCAATAATAACAGCAGATCCATGATGAACTTGCACCTAAACCATGGATTTATTTAAGTATCACAGAGGATATAAATGAAGAAAATGATAGATTTTTGCACACACTTACTTTACATTTTTATGAAATACACTTGGAATTTAATGTGCAAAACTTTTTTTTTTGTTATCTATATTTAATAAAAGAAAGCAGTTTGAACATGTACCATTTACAAATTATTCTATGTAACAGCTCTCTTTAACAGTGAGGTGTTAGTTGACTTCAGATCAAGCATTTCCGGAATCATGGATGTGCTTACTGCAATTGATAGCAGAATTCTTATTCTTTTTTAAATTATAAAATAATGAGCAGCATTCATAAAAACAGTGAGAATAATAATGGCAATGTGATCTATAGTATATATAATATAATAAACTCTCCATAATGGCATCACAGCTACAGTGTATATAGGTAGCTTATGAAAACCTGCCTAGAGCATAGATTGAATTATTTGGACTCATAATTTTATAGCATTCAAGTTCTTATTGGACTTAGTAGCCTTGATAAAATATTGGAATAAACTTCTTTTTATAGAAAGATAAGGAATCAAAGTAGGAAAGGGTATTGTTTTAATAAATAGATAAAGTAAATGTCATCTAACAGACTTATATATTTGTGGACATTTAATTGATTTTAGTTGGCTTCTGAACTCAGCTTTACTTCTATGACAGTCTGTTCTTTTATGCTCTGTAAATATTGTAAGGGCTGAAAAAAACGGGACACCTATTTTACAAATGTGATCATGACCACACTGTAATTGGGGCTTATTTTTCCAGCCTGGGTCAGGTGCCTACTGTAATGTGGAGATAGCTAAGAGGCTGACTCTCAGAGCCACAGAGTATTCAAAGTATACTTAGAAAGTCCTACTTCATGAGGGAAATGTTTTTTTTCCAGCTTAGGAATTTCAGTGTAGATTTAGAATACATTGAGTGCATGCTCTCCTAAGAACAGGCCATCCTTTTCAAGTTATTTCCTCTTTAAAATCTGTTGCTGTGACCATTCATTAGGAGGCAATACTGGGTTCTTGGGAGGTTTGGGTTTGAGCTTTTTATTGTTGTTTTTTTTTGTACTATAAATCCCCATCAAACTATGTCTGCTATTTCTCATTCACCTTGAGAAGCTTTTCTAAAATTTTTTTTTTGTATTTCTACAGCAACTTTGCCCTATATTATAGTTTCTCAACAGATAATGAAGCATTTCAGACCTCCTAAGGAGTAGAGATGATCCATTCCTGAATTCACAGTATCAGATATACATTTCTTTTTGCCCACAGATTGATGAATAACACAGCATTCCACCAGTTTTTGCTGCCCTCCACACCTTTCAATAATATGCATTTTCTTTAATATCATTCACACAATCCTTCACTGAAATATTTTGGCTCTTGCGTAAGAAAAGGATTTTCTGAGTCTCTTCTACCGCCACAGCCTTCAGTAGTTACTTTCTGGAGGGACTATATGCAGAGGTTTTTCAGCAACTTTTTTTGGTTTTTTTTCCGACAACATTTTTTTTATTTTGTTAGTGCTTCATTCAGACAGGTGTATGGGATATTGAAATTGCCCAAACCTTTTTGCAGTCAACTGCTTGACAATGTTTTCTTTCTTTTATTCACGCTCTTGCATTTGAAGAAAATTGATGCCTCTGCAGATACTGTGCAGCAGAATGAGATTATAAAATCCTAGTTCTGCTCTGCATTCAGCAACAAACAGCTGTCTGCTGCTCCAAGAAAGCAGGGCTGTCTCGTCTGCAGCGGTGACTTGTGAAGATGAACACCATCCTGCTTGTCTCTTTCTTTCCCTTGCTTTATATACCCAGCACAATGCTGTATTTTATGGAATATTGCTTGGAGCAGTTGGCTGTCTTGGCTGTGTCCCCTCCCAACTCCCTTGTGCGGCAGGACAAGAAGCAGAACAGGCCTCGACGCTGTGTGAGTGCTGCTTGGCAAAACCAAAATAATCTCTGAATTACCAAAAGCACTGCTTCCAGACCAAATCAAACTTGCAGCACTGGACAAGCTGCTGTGGAGAATGGAGAAACTTAGCTCTGCCTGAGCCAAAATCCCTTGTAGAGTCCAAACCCCAGAGTCTCAAGTTTCCCAGAAATTGCAGTGGCCTGCGGAGTGGTGGTAATGCGGGGCACTGATTTCCAAGTATCATGTCCCCCTGGAAGTGTTAATCAGAGTTTTGCTGGAATAAGGCAATGCAAGGGAAAATCCTTAGCCCTACCTGCTGTTCTCCAAGCTCTGATGATACAGTTATAGTCTGAATTTTATGAGACAATTGTTGCATGGAATATGCAAGTGAAGTGCCTGGAGAACTGTGCAGAGCAGGAGGGGTCCATTCCTTGCATGTCTGAGGCAGATTCAGCTGGGTGCTCGACTGCTTTTTGCCAGGAGCGGTGCACTGTGGGTTTTAAGTCTTTGGAAGCTCTGTGAGGCAGAATCTCTCTTCAAGCTCTCACTAGTCCAAGGGAGTTCTGCTTTGTCTCTTAGATAAAACCTAGTGCCAATGCTCATCTCAAAAATCTTTCCTTCTGTGCTGGAGGCACACTCTTGCAGACCTCATTGCTTGCGTATACTTTCCACAAGATATTTTTATTATAGTCTTGGCTATGGGACCTTGATGTTTTTCTTTTTCCACTGTGTGTTGTGCTATCTTATTCTAATTTTAAAAGGAGAAATTAAAAAGGTAGCAGCATGGTAAAACTGTGCTGCCAGAAAGAACTCAGAACACTGTAGCAATGCTTTGAGGTACCGTAGCTAATGCCTTATTGTTTTTAAAACTGTTTGGTTAAATGAAGACCTAATTTTGATAAAATAATAATTCCTGATACTTAAAACCATAGCTTTTAGAAGCAGATAGTTTTGCTAGCAATAATGTTAAATGTGTACTAATGTCATATTCAGTACTGTGGGCTGCATTCTGGGCTGTGCTAAAATTTTATTTTCAGCTATTGTGGCTCAACATCAATCTGCTAGTAGATAGTTAAATGCTTCTATAGCACATAATAAAGAAAACTTATATGAGTTTTTCCCCAACATAGATAACGTGAATTCTGGCTTTTTTATAAATTTGGATCTTTCACAAGATATATAGTAGCAGTGAAGTAATGTGTAAGAGGCCAGATATAGTTTAGCTCTTTCTAATGCTGTTGTTTTAAATATTTGCCATATTGATGTGTGTCTTGTTTCTTCTTCCAGTTCTGATGAGCAATATAATTACTTAAAAAGATAATAATTATAACCTTTTACATGAGGAAAATGGGATCTCACTCTACTTTTTTTTGACCTGTGTTTCTGTGCTTATTTGGATTTACAAGCTCATGAGTACTGGCAGAGTGCAAGTTTATAACACTGGTTACACCCTTTAGAACCTCTGAACTCTACACAAGCTAAATAATTTATATACTCTTATACTGTTATTAGCTGATAACTGGATGTCCAACTTCAGAATAAATGTTGTGAATATACCACCAGATTTCCAAAAGTTTTCTTGTCATGTGGCTTGTGCGTTTTTGTTTTCTTTGTCTTGTTGGGATTTTGTTTGTTTGTTTGCTTTAGTTTTTTTACAATAGTACTCTAAATTAGTAAACTTCCCAAGCTAAATGTTTCCATGCTAGAAGGATGTAAAAATAGAGTTCCTCAGTTACAGTTGATATAATAATAACCAACTAGTTGGCTGATTGGTTGGCTAGGTATTTTAATTTTCAGTAGATTCAATTAATTTGAATTTCTCCTCTGGCATGTTTGTCATAACAACACAAAACTACATGATTGATAATTATTTTTCAAATATGATGTTGAGACTTATTTGAACTCATGAGATTTCCTGGGGACAGCTTGCAGCCTGCCTCCTGGACGTGGGTTTGGCTGCAGTTTTAGCTGTTAGGATCGCTTTGGTGCAAGTCAAATTGAGTTACAGTGGTTATTTCACTAAGTGATAACTGTATTCTTTCCTCCCCCAGTTAATAACTGCTGTTATCAGAACTGCTGCTGTTTTAGCTGATGTGGGACAAAAGATGTATGGATGGGGAGTGTGCTTTCTTTTTCCTATAGATGTCTTTATTTTTGTGCTTTCTTTTTTGTGCTTTATTTTTCATCTCTCGAAGATCAAGAGCTCTGAAATAATGCTCTAAATTGATATTTCTCAAATGTTGTTTTGTATGATTAAAATTGCAACATCTCATAGCTGTTTCTCAAATAAAAAGCAATGACCTGATAGGATCTTAGTAAAAAGATTTAGAAGATTCAGAAACAATGAAATGGACTTCTGTGCAGGGAGCTATTCAGATTTCTATGCACTGTGTTTGGATGCATTAATTTCTTTATGCAGCAACTTAGAAAATGTTATTGAAAATACCACACATGACAAAGGAAAATTGAGTTTCATTATTTGAATGCAATTATCTCACACTATGTGAAACTGCCTTTTCTTGTCATGAGCAAAGTGAAAGCGTTAAGCCTATTATAACATCTCTTTTGATGTTTCTCTAGGATGGGATAAAAGATGAATGCTCAGTGCTGAAGCTGCAGCTGAAGGAGAGAGACGAACTCATAGCCCAGCTTCGTGAGGAGCTGGTAAGCAGGAGAAACAATGGCTTGGGGTTTTTTTTGTGGGTGGTTTTGGGTTCATTTACCTGATCGGGTCGCTCCAAGACCAGATACAGAGTTTTACACCTGCTACAGAATTACCAGCCTAAGGCTATGTTAATCATTCAGATAAACACTGATAGCACTGACTGTACTTTTCTAGGGACTTGTCAGCCTCTGAAGTGGCTACTGTCTAGGTTCACTGCTTGTAAAAGTTTCTTTGAAGGGATTGTGTTGACAGTTGTCTGATCAGAGGCAGATCAGCACAGCACTGGATGCATATGCCAGAAATCTTGAAGGGCCATGCATATGCCTAATGAATTGTCAGTACTTCTCCCATGAGCTGCTTTTCTCATCGATGTGATTCTTCAGTAGAGAAGGAAATACGTTTTTTACTCCATAAGGGATATCTTTGCATAAAATAATAAATATTCTTACACTTGCTGAGCCTTTACTTAGCATGAGCTACTAATGCTAGGATACTACTACTTTAAGGATTGACAAAATACTTTCCAGTCACTGAAGTAAAAAAACCGTGATACAACACTTAAAACTGAACACATGCAAATGCATTTTATTGTTTTGTTAAGGCTGTGATAACAAAATTTTAAGATTCCTTTTTTGATAGAATGTGGTTAAAGCATGGGTGTCTTTATTTTTAAATAAAGTGGAGGGAGTTTCTACCTCCTCTCTCACGGCAGAAAACTTAAACACTTAGATACAGAGAAATCCTGTAGGGTCCCCACATTCAGCAGGACATTGAGCACATACATTTCTTCTATGAAAACTGCAGCTGTGTGGGCACCTAAGATTTTGTCTAAGGACCACTGGGACAAGGGATTGTTTCCCTAATTAGATCTTAATTAGCTGATCTTCCTCTGGGTTTTTTTGTGCCTTTCTGTCTTGTGCCTCTCGTGCCTAGCTCAGAACTCGAACAGAATTAATTCAGGTCTAGCTATTACTGCATTTTTTTTTATACTCACTAAAAGCAGTGTATGCTTCTATGCCAAATAACTGAGTTTCAAGTTGTGTGGGAAAAATATAATCCTGCCAGGAGTGAAAGATTTTTTTTGCAATATTAACATCTGCACAATAAATATACAACATCAATATTCTTTGTTTTGTATTTAGCTACATTAGAAATGATGTATTGTGTAATTATTGTCTAAAATTAAATTACAAGATGGGACACAGGGTGCATCAAGCTTCTCTACAGTCCTGGCGAATTAATTTTATATCATTCTGGTTCACAGAACATATGCTATTTAAATGGTGGACAATTTTGTCAGTGTAAAATTACCGTGTGTTGATACAGGGAGCTGCAGCTCATTTGCTGTTAACTGTAGTCAAAGTTCATCTGTCTGTACATTGTTTAAAGAAAAAAAGACCCACAGGAATCTGTCATAATAGACAAAAAGTACAATTTCCAGGGCCATGAAATAAGGATTTCTGTATGATTGAAAGTATCATGGATTTAATCCATGATTAATTTACTTCAGTGATGCTCTAAGACTTGCAAAAGGAGTGCAGGTAGAATTTTTGAAACCATGTTTAGTCCTTTAATATTAAGCTTTGAAAGGACTCAGTAGAGCTGATTTACTCTTAACTGAACTGAATGAAGCCAGGTTGGGAGGTGAACATGACAGAAACTATTTTAGTTTATGAAACCTAGAAAAAAATGAGTGGGTACCCACACCATAGGGAAAAAAAGTGTTTGCTTTTTTTGTTGTGTGTTTCTAAATTTTGTTTGGTTTATTGTTGGTTTTGTGTTTGTGTGTTTGGTTTTGTTGTGTTTGTTTGTTTGTTGGTTTGGGTTTTGTTTGGGGTTTTTTGTGGGGTTTTTTTGTTGTTTTTTTCTGAGTTGTCTAAGTACGGTCGTAGATGTACTTTTTAAATCTCTCCTGCATCTTCTGCAATACTGCACATCCAGTGCCCTTTTTCTGGAAGTGCCCGTGGCCTGTGTTCTGCCACCAGGGCACTACATGAAGTTTGCTCCTGATTGTATGAGATGCTCTTAGAAACTTTTTGCAGTGCACTGTTGAAGGGAAAGTGAGCTGTCTTTCGGAGCTGTTAAAAATGAATTAAAATTTTAATGGTTGCCAGAAAATTCTAACAATGTTTTCCCGCTTACATAAAATTCATCAAAAATTGATGTGAAACGTGCTTTAATATTCTGCAAATGCTACATTTACTTACATGTTTCTAAGACTGTAAATATTTGTAAAGTGAATGTTTACGAAAGTTTAGAGCAGACATTTTTGACTGATGAAACTGCATGTTTTTTCACATAGCTGCAATTTATTACAGACATAGCACTTTATAGAAAACTAGAGTTTTGTTCTTGAGTCTTGGGGCAGCCCATGTTTCATTTGCCACTCTAAGTATGGAAATGAAAAAATCTGTAAATGCAACTTTCTGTCTTGAAATCATGGCTACATGATGCTAATTCAGAAATAACACATAAAAATTTATTTGAGTAGCAGTCATTTTTGTCCTTTTTGAGAAGTACACGAAAATCTCTACTTTCCAGCATTCAAGTTGAATAGTTTGCATGTAGATGTAAAAAACCCTTCCTTAGCTGGTTTTGCTGCAAAATTCTTCAATTAACCCAAAGTGAACTTCAGGTAAATTTTGTCTCTCTGCGAGGTTTTGCTTCTTGCTTTCCTCTAAATTTGCTAGACTTTCCTAGGTTTCCCCTCTGATATTTTTCCCTAATTTTAAAATAATTTTTAAAAATCATTACTACCTCATTTGAGTGCATTATGAAGGAAACCTTGAGCTGAGCTGAGGAAGATGTCAGTGGAGTGTGAGCTGATGAAGCTTCAGATCTTTTAATTGTTATGTAGCTTTTTAAGGGAGAAAAGGCTAAATATTAGAGAAATGGAAATAGGGGTTTAGATGCTCAGCTGCAATTCCCAGGTAGAAAGGATAGCATGCAAGGAGCCGTCACCTACCTCCCAGTAAACAAAGACCAACACAGAAGAGTCTCTTGCAGATTTTTTGTTTGTTCTCTTTTGTAGTGATTATTTTGTCTGTCTTTGGAGAAATAAATATAGGTAGGGAAGTGGAATTAATTCCTCCATGCTTCCATTATCTCCTGAAAAATGCCTGTACTGGAAGTGTCAGTTACCCAAACCTGTTCTGAAACTACCTGGAAATGGTAAACCTCAGCAGGAATTGAAAATGTGGGCACATGCCATCATTTTTCTCATAACTGTACTCATTTGTGAAAATACTATGTAGGAAGTCAAATTAAGCATATCCATTCTGTGGGGAATGAGCTCTGCTTTTCTTTTCTTCTTTTTGTCCTCCTAACATAACCAAAATAAGTAACCATCTTAGTTTTCATTGGGCATGAAGATGTTTGAAACCTCAGCTGTCTTATACCCAGGTCTGCCTGCAACTGCATCTTTACATATATTTTCCCAAATCGACCTTTTTCCTCTGCAGTGTGAGCACTTAGAATGACTTTAAGCAGGAAATATTTCCATGCTATATTGGCAGAAATAACCGACTGCTGTTTACAGTAACATTTATTCTATTGCTGTCACTGGTACAGCAACATTCACGCTGAAAAATGAGTGTTAACAACATTATCCTTTCAACCTTGATTCCCTGTGTGAATTAAGTCATATGCTGTGCCACCAAAATGAAAAATGTCGTTTGAGTGGATTCTGAGTGGAACTGGAGGCAAAGTTAGGTCAGGAAATTAATCCCCCTCATGGCCCAGCCGCCGGGGATATTTTTCTGCCATGGAGGTGGCTCTTTATCAAATGTTGGCTTTCTACATTTATGGAATTGTGAGGTACAGTGCTACCTAAGGTGGCTTTACCTCAAGCTGTAGAAGTTACTGCTTTAGGACTCAATACTTTGGAGTTGGTTGAGCTCTGGAGCTCAATAAAACATAGCTGCCCTATTTTTATTTTTTAAACTTTTTTTTCCCTCATCTTTTCAAATCATAAATAAGCTCTACCTCCCTGCCTAAAACTTACGTTAAAATATTTGAGAGGGCATGGGACTGGTGCTGTGGTTTGGGGCGGGCGGGGGGTGTTGGTCGGTGATTGTTTTTGGTGAGGAGTGGTTTTTTTTTGTATTTGTTAATTTAGCTGCTGCATTCTACAGTGTATTCCTAGAGGGCAAGAGTGATGGCAGGCTTAGCTGTTTTCTCTAGGTTGATTTCAATAATAGGCAATTAGCCAATTGCTCAGTTTTTGAAGTCTGGTGAAGATGAGTACTTGTTGTTCAGCTTTCAAGTGTAACAGAAAACCTTAGATACATTTGAATCCTACTGATAAACAATTTTTGTAAGACACTTAGGTTAAGTGTAAAAATTACCTCAAAATGCAGTTATGCCAGTACAGATCCATTGAATTTTACTGTCATAATATCACAACTTGTTTTGACAGGCCAAGAATGAGATTCAGATAAAAATGTCATGAACGCACAGGGAAAATAATTTTTTAGATTGTTGTGAAAAGAGCAATTTTCATTAGTCCAGGCTATTTTTGAAATTTTTAAAACATTTGTCTGTGAAATTTTAAATAAATTAGATAATTTTTCTTTGAAAAGGATAATAGTCCTCCTTTTTGGAAAAAAGAAACGTAGAATAATCTTTACACTGATTACTCATTTGCTTTACATTCTGTTGGAATGTAGTATTATTTCATGTTGGCTGTTTTTGTGAGAGGGTATTACAGACCCATGGATAATTTGCATAAGAACCAGCATTTGTAAGTAGTTTCAAATCCTCTTTCTTCACCATATTTAGGAAAAATTAGGAGTAAAAAAGAAATAGATTAGGTGTACTTAAACATTATTAAAGTGTCAGGCATCTTCCCCCTTTCTTGCAGGAGAATTAATTGCACATATTCCAGGCTTATCTGAGCAGTAATTACTCTCTGAATCAGCTCCACAAGACAGACATGGAGTGTGAAAATGGCAATATCCTATAACCCAAAATGGGGATTAGGCTCCAACTCCTTGTCTACCATTCCCTTGATGAAAAGCTGTCAGTCAGATAGGATCTTTAATATTCCTGGGCACTTGTAGAGCTGATTCTGCATATGAGTTCAAGTTCCTACTACAAAATGTTGTCACATCATGGCATTTAGCATAGATTAAAAAATACGTCAGAAGCACAGAGTGCATTCTTGGTCTCAGTGAGGCTCTGCTCTGGAATATTTGATATAAATAACACTGCATATTGAGCAGTCATGAAATACAAAATTTGTCTGAAATCTCCCTTGAGACACAATGCCAAGGCTTGCCCTCCTTCAGTAATAATGCTCTCTGTGTGTTTATCTCTGGTAGGAGTGTCACTTGTAGACAGCTGGCTTCATGAGATGTGTGGTGTTTTACTGATGGGCCTTCTAGTATAAGCGGGCAATTCTCATCTGGCCTTAGGCCAAAATCTAGGAAAACTTTACTTTTTGTTCTGTTGGAAGGACGAAATGTATGTCTCAAAGTCACCTTTCATTTTTTTCTCTGAAGTTTTTAAACCAAGTTTTACTCCAGTGAAGATCTAAAGATAGCTGACAACAGGTGAATTTTAGGACAAGTGGAAGTGGCATCTTGGGATGTGCAGGGGGGAAGGAAGACTGTGTGTTGCAGTTCAGCTTTGTAGATGTTTTCCTTTGTAGGATGAAGGTTGGCTAAAAAGTACCGCAATTCATTTGTTGCTTCATTTTAAGTTTTTGATAATAGATAAATTCTCAAAGAAGTAATCAAGTTTGAGATGGCATGAAAACTACTGCTGTTAGGATCACCTGTTGAAATCCTGTTGGATATGTGTGTTTATGAGGGAACAAAGAAAAGTAATGTAGCTGAAAAAATAAATACAGGTGTTCTGGGAAGCTTGTTTCGCCTCTAAAGACCAGCAGTTTAATTTCTATGACTTAGCACCTTCAGTATCTTGCAAAAGGTATGTGTGTGACACATTTTTATTGTAATCAACTGATATGGATGACTTTCAGATTGAGAAATGTATCATCCTCAGCTCTGCACTGCACTACAGTGTTCAATGAATCAACTGGTAGTGTTGTTTCTTCCAATAATTAATTTTCTGATGGGGGAAATATTTTTATTTTTCATGATGTGGGGTTACCTGTCTATGCAATTTGCTAAAGATCTGATTGAAAAATAATGTTTTGTTTTGTTTCTCTTTTCTCCCCTCAATGTTAGTTAAGTCTCTTTTCCAGTTTTCTTTGCCATAGCTGGGCGTAATTCATAGAAAAATCTGTGCATACACAGTAGTATAGCAACCATCTCAAATGAAGAATCATCTGTGTTTTAATATAAAAATAGTCTTTCCTTGCATGTTGGTGAAGTTTTTTAAGGAAGGGTGTAATGCGGTTTTCATTCTTAGAGACTATTTTTTCATTCACTCTCAGTATAGTCCAAAATTTAAAGACATCAAATATTTTTGTCTGTAAATAACCCATTGTTTTTCACACATGGGAAATTTTTAGGAAAAAAAAATTGAAAATACTTCGTTGTTATGGCTGAGAAACTATTCTTAAGATGCCAAAAACCTGAACTGCACTATCTGTCATTTCCTAAATAAGTAACCTAACAAGAAATTAGTTGCAGTAAAGTATTTCTTACATCTCACTAATACGGCTTCTCAGAGACTGGCTCCATAGATCCTCTACAAGTTTTGTGTATTTTTTGTCGTTCCATTACTCAATTTCACCTTGCTATTTGAAATGCACAAGATTTAGGAGAGTCAACAAAGAATTTGTTTCAAAGTCTGTTTCAAAGACTGAACACTTCCACACTGAAGATACCTTCTGTACTTTGCTATCATGAATATTGCATGGTTCAAAGGATGCTCAAACACTTCCTCAGGTGCTCTGCCTTCTTTGAAACATATTCTTAAGCAATTTTAAGTTCTGTTTAGAGCTTGGGCATGTATGTGGAGTTTTAGTACAATTTCCATAGAAAAGTTCTGTTTCATACCTAGTTTGTCTACATGAGGTTTTAGCTATGAAATTGGGAAAGTTGCCCCTTCCAGTTGTTGGAGTGCATAAATGTCCTTTGCTGCAGCTGTTTCCCATGGTTTGGAGAAGCGAATTAAATAGGATAAAGTGCCACTGATTTTCTAGATTTGAGTAGCTAATCATTATACTGCATGCCCTCTCTTGTCTCTGTTATTAGCCTAGGACAGGTGGGACTGATGCTGTGGCTGGAGAGCTGCTCAAGTGGCCATTTATTTCAGATATGTTAGATAAAGGCCTTTTTTTTTTTCTTTTTTCTTTTTTTCTTTTTAAATCAGGCTAGCAATCTCACAATAAGAAGTAGATTTTGGTCACAGTGTCAAGCCACTTTGATCCATCCAGGTCTTTAATGCTCCCCTGGATTCTTTCTTCTTCTGTTCTCATTTCCCACATCTTTCTTTGTCGTTTGAAATACTCGCCCCTCTTTTTACAGAAACCACACACAGTCTGCAGATCTTTTAAAGACCTGTGCATGTTTTATCAATTCTTTAGCCAGGAGCTTACTGGTGTCCACTTCTTGGTTTTTGGGTGGAGACTTTTTTCAAGCTTAGGTGTTTGTAGTGCTGCACAGCTTTAATATTTTTTGATCTGATGAGAAATCCCAGTGCAACAAGAAGAAAATTGGTTCTGTAGCAAAGCTTTCAGAAATTACCTGCTGATTAGCCTGTGTTTAGGCTGGGTGCTTGGTGTGATAGGCAGTGGGCTGTAGAAATGCCCTTCATCGCCCTGCAGGGAGGAGGAAGGTGACTGAAGAGATGTCATGCATTCATGCCAAGTAGTAGTAAAATCTCCCATGTGGGATAACATTGATACAAAAGTGTGTTATAAGACTATGTACAAAAGCCTGAGTAGTGCCCTAGCAGAGAGTTAGCTTGCAAATTTCTACTTTCATAGGTAAGCTATTTCCAAAAATTATTGCTCAAGTAATCCTATTTCCTTTTCTGTCTCTTCTGATAGTTTTAACTGAATGAACATTTTATATTCTTTTGTATCTTGATAAGAAGAAAATAAAACAGTAGTATATGGTCATCATCAAAAAATCAAATAAACAATCTTACTGACTTTTAGCCACATATTACAGTTAAATTACAAGGAGAAAATACAATACTGGTTAATATCAAGTCAACTTAATCTCACTCATTCTTTTATTTGGTTTGTCTGCGTACTCAGTACTCAATTCCAACTCTTTCATTAGTTTGCTCTCTGTGGCTAGGAAAATAAAAGCAATGAACTGCTTCTTAATATTCTTTGTTGACTTCACAATATAGAGGGAAAATACATCTTTTTTGGCTTGATTGGTGAGGTTTTTTTCAGAGCTGTTCTTCATGAATAATTCACTGTGTTTGAAATGTACTTAACGTATTTTAGTGTTTTGTGGTAATAATGGAAGACATTTATCTTACACTTTCCCAATTTGACTTACAGATGATATTGTTTTTCTCAAAGGGAGCTCTCGTGATACGCCAGAAGAATAATAGAGTTTGCAGGCTATGGTATTTATCAGAATTCACCGATTATTAACACAGGGATTTATAAAACCAGACTTTCTCCAAGTGTGATATTTGTGTTTCAGCTTACAAATGAGGGTTTCACTCAACTAAGCTAGTTGAGAAATAGGATGCTCTATTATTTTTGCTTTAGAAAAAACAAGTGGAGCTCTTGTGCTGGTATGGTGCTGAAAAGGAATAAAAATAAGCTGTGTAAACTTGCACCGGTCTGGTGGGGTTGCTTGCAGTGGAGCTCAGGTTAATAGGCTGGAAAAAATAAAAAGTGGTGCAATTAAAGGATGATCTAAAGCAGCTGAACAACTCGTTCTCTTTTTCAGCTGAACTGTGTGTTTATCATAGGTCTTTCAAGAGCAGGGTGATGGGCTCTGAATGGAAGCATGGGAGAGAGGATTTTTGGATTGTCCCTGGATATATATCTTTTAAGAACACTGCCAACAGAGGCATGATTAGAAAATTGCTGTGCAAATAAATAGAAATTGCTGTGTAAAGGATCCTCGTTTAGCCAGTGTGAATAAGAAAGCTTTGACCATTATTATTGACCATATCTGCAATTTTTTAGAAGTCATCTTGCATCTTCAGTTTATGGAAATGGAATTCAGTTCTTAAGGGACAAAGATATTTACTTTCTTCTGTTCCTCCAGTTCAGAACCATTGGGGTGATGAGGCTGTAAGGAAAGGAGCTGATGAACCACAAGTAACTTAAGCCATCTTCTCTAGAACTATTTTGTCTTTATCTGTCAAATCCCAGTTAGTGATTTGTAGTAATGTATATCTGTTTGTCTTGGCTTTAACCTAAAAATGGATGGACCATTCTGCTTAGCCAGCAAAATTAAATAAGTATCCAGGCAGAGATGTTATTTCACATATGTTATTCTGCAGAAAAACAGGTTTTTGTAATCATGTAAGCAGATTGAGGGGGAGAGAGAGAGGGGGGGAGAGTGAGAAAACTGCTTCCTAAACTGTAAGGTGACAAATTAAGTGGGAAGTGCAATTGTTCTTAACCTGTAGGCAATCAGGAAGCTTCAGGATGTGTGCATGCCTGTTTGTCTGCATAGAAAGAACCCTAAAAGTATGGCAAAAAACAAGGTTATGACTTTGAAAATTCCCAGAATCAGTAATGAAACAGGTCTGTAGAATTTTTATCTTTCTTGGTCTAGATTTCAGTTTTATTTTTCCTTTTTAAACTAATGTTGATAATTTATTTATTATTCAGGAGTTATTAAAACCTTCCATACATATGAAGTCCCTAACTTCATGGGAGGCAGGTCTGATAAAGATTATGTAGAATTTGGCATGAGAAGTCTCAGAAACAGCAAAGGCCTAGCAGCGGCCATGTTTCCAGAGAGTTGATACAGACAGGTTTTTTTTGTCATTTGTTTTAAGAACCTAATAAGCAGGTAAGTTAGGATGATGGGTAATTTAGGAGTGAAGTACCCTAGAGGGTGCCCTAGTCCTACATCCTCAGAGTATCCCATGAAGGTGTATACTTACAAAAAATCTCTACATGGCCACTGGCATTTGGGATAATCACCAGTGTCTCAGTAGAAGGTACTCCATAGAGCTGAGAACCCTTGCTTGCCTCTCTTAAACTGAATCCTTAGGAATTCCTGAGAAACTGCACTTAATGGGATATATCTTTAGGGAAATAGGGTATCTTTTTAAGAATTAGACTTAGAAGAAAAAATGAGTATGAAAAAACATTTTTCTTGTCAAGGGCAGTATAAAGCTAAAATAGATTAAATGATGGAACATTAGTGGATATAGGTGATTACAGCTCAGAATTTCAGTCCTATGTGGAACTTTGTATCAGAGGAGCAGCAGCTAGATGTTGCTGTGCTTTGTCTCAGTAAGAACAGGATACAATTACTCTGTAATTAGTATTTCTTCCTCAGATAAGGTATTGAAAGCATATAGGATCCCTTTGCAGAATAGACTTCTCTCTTTCTTTTTTTCACTGCTTTGACCAATGTAAGTTGTAAAATTTGTTGCCAAAGCTTTTATTTTTACAATTTTACTCATATTGGATAGATACTTATGCAAGCACTGCTCAAAAAAAACCAAAAAAAAAAAACCAAAAAAGAAACCAACCAAACAAAAAACCCCAATGGTTATGTCTTGCTCTTCTAATTTCTTTGTCTCCTTCTTTTTGCAAAGAGCACTATGTAGTTTAATTATTTTCTGAGTTGGAAAGGACATTCCAGGCTAATAGGCTTCATCAAGACGAATGAGTTTGTTTAGAAGGGTGAGGAATCTGTTTGCCTCTCCCTGGAGAGCTGCTGCCCAGGTAGCTGCTACTGCACAGGAGGGGGGGTGTTTGTGTGAGGTCACTGCTGGAATGCTTTTCAGGCTTTTATGTCTACTTGCAGTGGTGTACGCTGAAAATGTCAACACAGAATGCTGACAGAAGTTTGCTCATTTAGTTTGCTGATCATCTCTTCACAGCTGTATTGTGCCATACATCAAACCTGTGTGGCAGCATCTTTAGAGGGCTCTTATGGGCTCACATTTACAGGCTACAGTAGTTCACCTCTGTGAATGCCTTAGTGTTTCCTGATCAGCTTTCTTAGTATTGCATCAGGCTGCAGAATTACAAATGTTTATTGGTAAAGACTGTGAGAGAAGTGTCAAACCCCGTTACTTGACTTTCCATCATCACTTTTCTTTTAATCATTTTAATCTCTATTAGTCATTACCATCTTTTTTGTTTTGTGGAGCTGAAGTCCTTGTCCCTGTATGGAATAAAGTACATGTGAATAAATAAAACACAGACTATTCCAGAGCCCAGTATATGTTCCTGGTCTCCCACTGGGCATTGGGTGAAGTAGCTCCTGAATTGTACTATAAATAGTACAAGTATCATATTTTTCAGAAGGCATAGGAATAGAATTTTATACTTATGACTAATTAATGCTGTTGAGAATGATCACGTGCATGGTGACATCTTTTCACAGCTCATCTGTTTTTATGCTAAAATAAGTGAAAGTAGCTATCCTTCCTTTATCTGTGAAACATCTGCTTTGGTTTTTCATATGTAATTATTGTGAGAGAGATTTGCATGGATAGGCTTATGTGTGGTTCTTGGTGTTAAAAGCAGAAAAAGTATTTGTTAATCCCAGCTCTCAGCCATATATCAACATGTACGTTGGACTTGATTCCTTATTGTGTCTGCCTGGAACGTAAATGCACAAGCATTTTGATGGCATCCCATTCATGTCTTCAGGTTGCAACCAGGTAATCTTTTCTTTCACTGGAGTAATAAGTGATGTAATAATTCAGCCTTTCTGTCATTCACTTGTGCCAGCCCCAGAGTTGCTGTTTTCTGTTTCTTAGACAAGGTTGGGAAGTGCCTTAAATCATGCCATGAAAGCTCTCTATGTGTAGGCTTCATTTTTGGCAACTGTCTTTGTTTGCATTAATACCCACATATGTTGTTTAGCAGAAGCATAAAGTCTTTTAAAAAATAACCAAATAAACAAAAAAAAAAGAGGGAAAAAAATCAAAGTGACATCTTGTCTATCATAAGCACAGTTGAGTCATTTTATCATGTAAAAGAGAAAAAAAAGGATACTTTGTGTGATTACTTTTCTGCAAGACTTCTATGTGAAGTAAGAGGAAAGAAAGCTCTAATTCCTGCTCATGGTGATTTATTTGTCAATAAGAGCTAGGTCTTTAGTGGACATGTTTAAGTGTAGCTACATGACGTGCTGATGGGCCCTGCTGATTTACATCAAGTCCAGTCATTGTAAGCCTAGAGGTGAAAGCCGTAAATAACCATTTTATAAGAGAATGATAGAATGGTTCATTTCCTTAACATGCTTTTGGTGGACAGGTATATTAATGTAGCACCTCACATGTGAAGATTGTTGGGAACTTACTTTGCCATTGATTAGATGAGATTGTGCCTTTTGATTTAAAGATGATTTGTGCACTGCATTGGAAATAGAAAACGGCAAGAAAGGCCAGTATTAACGAAGTTGACTGCCTGCCTTCATGATTTATGATGTGACCTCCTTAATTAAATAACCAAAAAGAACAAAGTGTTATTTTTTACATCAGGATGGAAATGAAGAAAGAGTTGACAGTACCATATGCTACACCCTCACACACACACACCCACACACCCTTATCTCTATATAAATTGAAAGCTAATATTTCTAAAGTAAAATAGCAAGTTTTTCATAGACTTCATATGATAAAAACAAAGAAAACAAGAGAATAACCTTGAAGGTCTAGTAATTTTTTTTGTTTTGTTTTCTGAGACTTTTATGGTGGCTGAAGGACACAATCACAGCTGTAAGAGTGCAATCTCAGAATCAACCAGAATGGTTCCCTATTAGGGAAGATATAAAAAAAAAAAAGGCGGTCTAGAATGTTATAGACAATCTCTGTTCACAAGACCAGCTTTTGGAGGTGATTGTTGCTGTTCTTTTCACTTCAACTGATGTGAATCCTTTAATATTTTTGCCCCCAAGAGGAATCAGAAATGCATTAAAATATGTCTAAGCTTTAATGAAGCATGGATAGGAAATGGCTTTGAGAGGGGTTTAGGCACTAGCATCAGCTTAAAGGAGTACTGCAGTTGTTCTGGGGAAAAAAAAGGGTTTTACCAAATCAGAATTATATTAGCCTTGAAAAAGGAGTTACCAAAAAGCTACATGTGATACACATTTTGTTTTTGTGAAAAGAAATTGGACGCTGCTGTTTCTGCAGACTCTCTTGGTGCTGAAATGGTACATATATTATATGTAGTACATATTATATATATGTAAGTTTACCTTCTTGGGGGAGATGTACCAAGAAGAGAAGAAAGAATGGTTGGATATCTCTGTGGTCATCCAAAGGGAGTTTATCCTAACAGAACTAAATTATTCTCTTCATTGCTTTGGTAAACTGCAATTTTATTGTCAAAAAAAGAGGGTGTTTTCATTCAGGCAGAGACAGTTAAAGCATTAGCAGCAGTGTATACTTTCACAGACAGGGCATTTTCTGTACATGCATACATGATAGTGTGATGAGTAATTGGGGATGTTAAGGTAGCTCTTAAGTAGAGATGTGAAACATGGTGTTGCCGAGGTTTGAAATAGTACATTACCCTTTAAGCTTTAGAGGATGGGGTTAAAATTATCATCTGAGAGTCCCCTACAGTCTATTTAGCACAGGTTTTTTTATTTGTTCCTAAAGTACGGCTGAACATACAGTGCCATGCAGGCCATTTTTAAAAATATTAATAATTTTTTTGCAGGTAATCTCTGAAAGTGAAAAGTTTTTTACACTTCCTGTTTTCAGGATAGTGGAATTCTAAAAATTTTACTGCAACCTTTCATGTAGTACAAAATTATTATTACAAGCAATTCTGGCTTTGTTGTTAGTTTTAGGATTTTTGAAAGAACTCCTTTTCATTTCAAATAGAGACAATAAGTATTGATGCTTTTCTGGCCTCCTTTACAAAGTCATCCTTCACAAACAATGTGGGGAGAGATTTTTTTTGTTGTTTGTTTGTTTGTATTTGTTTTGGGTTTTTTTGATGGAGTTTTGTAACATTTCTGGGTATATGCATACATATCTGCCAGTAAGCATTAAAATGTTACTTAGTATTTTAAAAAAGCACCATAAAATGATCTTAATGTTTTGAAGTCTCCTATTTTCTCTAGGAGATGACTGAAATTCACATAAATTCACATAAAATGTTTCTCTGCTTTTTTGGTGACTGAGAGTCCTTTAAAAATGCACAGATTGTAAGTGGACAAGTCATTATTTCTCCCTTTCAGTGCCTAAAAAGTTTATAAAAATTTTGCTATTCCTATTCCTCTAGCATTCATGACAGTGTGATATTTTCAGTGTAGATCTAAAGAGAGAATGAGATTTTGAATTCAGGGTGATAGCATAAAATTTTGCAGTTAATGAATGAAGCAGTACAGAGTTCATTTAATTATCTCTGATTATCTCTGAATGTTTCATCATATTAAAAACTTTGCAATTCTACAATTTCAGGCAAGCAGATAGCCAGTCACTTCTAGAAGTTTATGTCAGAATTTCTGCAATGTTTGATTAGATCAGGTTTGTCCCATGTGGTTATGGATACAAGGAAGCTAAACTTGCTGGAGAAAAGGTTTCTGCTTCATTTTTAGGTGGTTATTTGGCTTTGCTCACATTTAAACTCGATTTCCTGAGGGTATCTCTGTATTCTCTCACTGGATGTTGTATCTCACTGTACATTTTTCTGAAATATATTGATTAAAATATCTTTTTTATCCCTAATATGTTTATTTCTCCAAAAAGGTCAAAGCCAACATCTGATTTCCGTATTTACATGAAGTTATGTTCACTTGCAGTATTGATAATATGTGTGGAGTATGTTGCTAGACAGAATTAATTTTTAAATCTCTGCATCCATATTTTAAGCAAAAAAGAATGAATCCCTGCCCACCCCCTCTC